>CM060253.1:43837297-44437297 GCA_030684275.1 Acipenser oxyrinchus oxyrinchus
CGAAGCTGCCCTGTAAGCCCGCCCCTGGGAGCTTACTACACGCAGCGCCGCAGAGACTAACGCCCTCTTTGCTCTTCAGGCCGTGAAGACGCCTGGAGCGACCTCGCAGTTGATGGTTATTTTCTTTCAGGGAACCGGGTTGCATCCGCAACCTATCGCTCCTTTCAAGTCGAAAATAACCATCAAATATGGGGACAGTGTACCCAAGCTGTCGCGAGGGAGGATTCTCGGCAGTAGGACAGACTTACGCCATAACGCAACTGTGTAGGGAATACATCTACGATATGCGGAGCTGCGCCGCAGCCGCCTATGCTCGCAATGACACCTGTCCTAAGGTGGAATAGTCAACACCATGCTGTCAACCACTCTATACGTCCGCATCTTGAGGGATCATAGAGTGTAGTACAGATGCTTCAACAGTGGAGCAGAGGAATCCAGCACGCTTAACCGGTAAAACCTCATAAAAGTATGCGGTGTAGCCCAACTGGTTGCAGCGCAAATGTCAGACACCGCACCCTCTAAAGAGGGCCCAGGATGTCGCCATACCCCTAGTGGAATGCGCCTTCAACTGCCCTGGTGGCGAAGGCCTGCAGATTCATAAGCTAATTTAATAGCATCCACTATCCAGTGGGAAAGGCGTTGTTTAGACAACGGCTGACCCAAAGTCCTAGAACCATGGCATATGAACAACTGTTCAGTTTGCCTCACAGCCGCTGTAACGGTCAATATAACATCTCAATGCCCGCACGGGCAGAGCCTGTGTAACCGCTCTTCCTCTGGGGAAGAAAAAGGAGGAGGATGGAACGCCATCAACTCGACTGGTTGGTTCATATGGAACGGGATATGACCTTGGGTAAAAGGTCGGGTTTGGGCGCATGGAGACCTTAGAACCGCCTCCCGCTAAACGAAGTACATGAAGAATGCACTGACAGTGCGTAATCTCGCCACGCCGCTTTGCTGAAACCACTGACAGCAAAAACGCAGTTTTTATAGACACGAAGCTTCATGTCCACGCTGTGGAGAGGCTCGAACGGTGCCTTGGTAAGGGCTTCCAGCACCACATCAAGGCTCCATGACGGTAGACTGGTCGTCCTTGGAGGCCGCAAACGCCTTGCGCCTTTAGGAACTGGGCGATGCCAGAAAATGGCAACCTGGTGACAAACCGTCAATACGCATATGGCAAGCCGATATGGCGGCTAAGTACACTTTAAGTGTAGAGGGAGATTTCTCATCTAACAGTTTCTGTAGAAACTGTAAGATCACTGCCATAGGGCAGGATATTGGGTCATGGCCTTCCGCCAGACACCAACTCTGAAACAACTGCCACTTATAATGCATACTGCGACCTAGTAGAGGGTGCTCTAGCACTCTGAATGGTCGAAATAACCGCCGCTGAGAGCCCTAAGGCTGACAGGCGCCCTGCTCAGGGCCAAGCCCATAGCTGCATGAGCTTGGGGCTCGGGTGCCATAGCCCTCCTTGGGCTTGGGACAACAGGTCCGCCGCAGAGGGAGCTCCTCGGCCGACCGTGCAACAACTGCACCAGGCTCGAAACCATATCCTCCGAGGCCACCGAGGAGCGATCAGGATCACTGTCGCTGTTTCTACCCTGACCTTCTAAGAAGGCGGGAGCATCGGAATCGGTGGAAACGCGATATAGGAGCCCTGGCGGCCATTCGTGAGCCAGTGCATCGACTCCTAGGGGCTGTGGAGATCCTTCACTGAGAACCATAGGGGCAGTGCGTGGTCTCTTGCGAAGCAAAGAGATCCACCTGGGCTGTGCCGAACCATTCCCAGATGCGCCTACCACTTGAGGGTGGAGACGCCATTCGCCAGCAAGAGGGCCTCCTCTGGATAGGAGATCCGCTATGTAGTTGACTCTGCCCGGTAGATGAACCGCGACGCAGAGAGGTTAAACGCGGTTGTGCCCATAGCAACATCCGTGCTACCATCCGTGAAGACCGGGGACCGCAAGCCGCCCTGGCGGTTGATGTACGCCACAACTGTGGTGTTGTCTGACCGCACTAACACATGCTTGCCTAGAAGCACTGGCAAGAAGTGCCGGAGGGCGAGGTCCACCGCCTGAGCTCCAGAGCATTGATGTGGGCTGACCTCCAGGGTCCTGACCACACTCCACGGGTCCCTGCCCCGCTCCAGACTGCTCCCCAACCGTGGTTGGAAGCGCCGGTCGTGATGACCTGTCTCCTGAAAATGGGACCCAAGCCGCACGCCTTGGCGGAGGTTTGATGGAACTTTCCACCAGCGAAGCGCTTCCCAGCAGGCTCGGGATACCCTTAGCCTGCGGTGTTTGTCTCTCCGCGGATGCAACGCGAAGGCATTGAACCAGGCCTGCAGAGGTCTCTGGTGTAGTAAGCCCAAGGGAAGGGCTTGTGAGGCGGCAGCCATCAACCCCAGCATGCGCTGACACAGCTCCATGCTGACTGTCTGTCTCAACCTGAATAGGGAGAGACACCGCCTAATGAGGCAACTCTTTGTGTCGACAGGGTCGCTTCCATGGACACTGAGTCCAGATGCAGACCCAAGAATTCGGTCTGTTGGCTTGGCACTAGGCTGCTCTTTTCTGAATTGATCTTCAGACCTAGCCGCTGAAGATGGTCTGTAACCATCACTGTGTGCTGCGCCACCTGCTCCTTTGACTGCGCCGCAGACGCAGCCAGTCGTCCAGATAATTCAGCAGTCGGACACCTTGAGCCCGCAAGGGAGCTAGAATGGCATCCATACATTTCAAAAGGTTCGAGGAGCTAGTGACAGGCCGAATGGAAGGACACAAAACTCGTGATACCCTGCTCTGAAATGCTAAACGCAGATACTTCCTGTGACCCGGCAGATGGGAACGTGAAAGTACGCGATCTGTCAGGTCCACGGTGGTGAACCAGTCGCCGCGCCGGACTGACTGAATGATGTGCCTGTGCGTAAGCATCTTGAACGATAACACCCGCAGGTATTTGTTCAGTACTCGCAGATCTAAAATAGGACGGAGCCCGCCGCCCTTCTTGGGCACCAGGAAGTATTTGGAATAGAACCCTGGTCGATCAGAGCAGGGTCTACTTGTTGAATGGCACGCTTGCTGAGCAATGCCTGTATTTCCACATTCAGAGCTGAGGACTGAACCGAAGTCTTTACTGCAGTTATAACCACTCCCGGAAGGGGAGGTTTTAACTGGAACTGAAGGGTGTACCCGTGGATATAGTTTTGTGCACCCAGATGTCGCTGGTGCATTGTTGCCAGAACTGGAGCTGGGAGACAGTGTAGGGGCGGGTTAACAGCTGCCTGGTGTTCTCAGGGCTGTTTAGGCTGGGCTCGCTCACGAGGGCATGGCCAGAGCCCCGAGGGCGTGGCCTGCCACCACCTCTAGGGCGCCACCCTCCGCCGCGGTCTTGAAAATGACGGCTGACCGCTGCTGCTGCGTTGAGGGAGAGGGCTTAGTACTCCCTGGCCGTGGCTGGTGCTGCAGTGGTGGTCTACGCCACCGGTGCTCCTGCGGCGCTTTGGCTGGAAAGGCTTATGTGGCCACATCTTAGCCAACTGCTGAGATGCCTCCCGGCCTTAACAGAACGTTGGAGCATCTCCTCCACCGCTGGGCCAAACGTGTGCCCTGGCGTGATAGGGGCATCTAATAGAGGAGCCTTATCAGACTCTTGAACTCTCGCCTGCAGAGCCAGAGCTGCCTTCTGGCGACCACCAGGGAAGCAATACTCCTGCCTTGAGCCCGCATTCAACTGGGCCATTTTAACAAGGAGTTGTGCGACCAGCGCCAACTCCGCCTCAGAGACGCCGACGGGTGCTCTGGGAGATCCTTCAGCAGGGACGCCTGGTAAACTGAAAGGAGGCTGGCCACGCTGGACAACCGAACTGCCTCCGTGAGCCGCTTAAGTAGCCCTTTTTCAGATGGATCTCAGTGGTCCTGCACTGCTTGTTAGGACACGCAGGGTCCTTAACCAGGCCTGAAAGTGTCGGGTCTTAACCAGGGCTGCAAAAGCAGCATCGACCGGTGGAAAAGCCGCCAGACCAGCCTCACTCGCCCCTGCATGGCAAACGCGAGGCCTTCCGCCGGTTGCCGGGTGAAGAAGCAGGGCCCCCAGGTGGACTGTACCTCCTTGATGAAATCAGGGAAGGCAGGGAGCTCTGGGCAGAGGAGACCGCATCGATGGCGACTCAAACAGTGACCGACGAGGCACTTCCACGGCTGGCCACTCAAGTCCAAGGTGACGAAGTTGCCCGCCCACCAACGACCACAATGGATCACTGGTGTTCTAGCACTTCCGCCAGAGTCCTGCTCGAATGCTGGGATGCCAGGTCAGTTTCCACACTGTCCTCCTCAAGGAGAGGCTCCCTTCAGAAGCATCCCTGGAAATGGCATCTACATCCCATACCCCTTGGGGTTGTTGAATAACAGGGACGGCCAGAGACTGTGGCTGAAGCGGCGGCTGACTGGCAAGTGGTTCGCCGGTGGTGCCCTGCTGGTAAGGGACATCAGCAACGCATTGCTGGCCCATCATCACCTCCATAAACTGGGACATCTTGGATGTGAGCTCTGCTACACCTGACCTGTCCCTATAGCGCCTGTCCCGCCGAGGAGAACGGGAGCGCCCCTACGGCGGGCTTACAGGAACGAGACCGTGACCGACGGGAACGCTCCCTGCGAGGGGAGGAGCCTCGGGCCGAGTAGACGGGCTACGAGCGCCATGCCTACGGTCTGGAGATCTTTGGCCAGCTGTAAGCTGGGAAGGGCTACTTGATACCCGCAGTGCGACGGGTGGAGTCGCCGTGGATGACGGCGGGCAGACAGGGTGAAAGAAGACCCTGAGGAAGGGGAGTGGCCACCCACCGCTTCCTGGCCCTCTGGCGTAAGAGTGCGCTGTTGAAAATTAGCGCAATCTGCGAAAACGATCTGTCTGCTAAGGCAGACGCGGCGCGTTCTGGCCCCAGGCACGCCACGCAGTCGCCGCGGCGGATCGCCGCCGGGCAATTTTGCCTGGCAGGTGACGCAACGGTGGAACCCGGACATGGTTGCCACTGTTGTAAAGGCGCCGACGCGACCGAGCGCCGAGCGCCAAAGCGCCAAGCCGCCGAGGTGCGGCACCGAAGCGCCGAGGTGCGTGCACCGAAGCGCCGAGGCGCCGGCACCGAAGCGCCGAGGTGCGGCACCGAAGCGCCGAGGTGCGCGCACCGAAGCGCCGAGGCGCGCGCACCGAGCGCCGAAGCGCCGAGCGCCGAGCGCCGAGGCGCGGCACCGAAGCGCCGAGGCGCCGAGCGCCGAGCGCCGAAGCGCCGAAGCGCCGAGCGCCGAGCGCCGAGCGCCGAGCGCCGAGGCGCCGGCGCCGAAGCGCCGAGGCGCCGGCACCGAAGCGCCGAGGCGCCGACGCCGAAGCGCCGAGGCGCCGAGGTGCGGCACCGAAGCGCCGAGGCGCGGCACCGAAGCGCCGAGGTGCGTGCACCGAAGCGCCGAGGCGCCGGCGCCGAAGCGCCGAGGTGCGCGCACCGAAGCGCCGAGGCGCCGGCACCGAAGCGCCGAGGTGCGGCACCGAAGCGCCGAGGCGCCGAGCACCGAAGCGCCGAGGTGCGGCACCGAAGCGCCGAGGCGCCGACGCACCGAGCGCCGAGCGCCGAGGTGCGTGCACCGAAGCGCCGAGGCGCCGACGCACCGAAGCGCCGAGCGCCGGTTGCCGAGCGCCGAGGTGCGTGCACCGAAGCGCCGAGGCGCCGGGCACCGAAGCGCCGAGGTGCGGCACCGAGCGCCGAGGTGCGTGCGCCGAAGCGCCGAGGTGCGGCGCCGAGCGCCGAGCCGGCGCCGAAAGCGCCGAGGTGCGTGCACCGAAGCGCCGAGGCGCGGCACCGAAGCGCCGAGCGCCGAGGTGCGTGCACCGAAGCGCCGACGCGCTTAGCGCCGAAGCACTAGCGCCGAAGCGTAAGCGCCGAACGCTAAGCACCGGCGGTGCGCGCGCCGAGCGTGGAGCACGGAGTCCCAAGCGCAGAAGCGCTGCACCAGCGCCGCTGCACCAAGCGCCGGGCGCTGACACCACGCTGAGAGCGAGTACCAAGCGAGAACGCTAGCACGAGACGCCTGAGCTGCCAGCTGACCCGCAGAGCGGACGCTAGTGCTGGTACAGTGTCTGGTGCTGTAATACTTACCTGGGTGCTAAGGGAATATGTGCTGTGATGGTGGTCGCCTTCCTAATGGTGAAAAAGGGATTTTTTTTTTTTTTTATTTATTTTTCTTTTCGCTGTGTGGGACGCTGCAGCAATGCTTATGAACTGTAAGCGACAGCACCACGCGGTAGGGATGGAACACACCGCAGTGGAGTAGTATAGAGAGGCTGCAGCGCAGGCTCTAACACACGCCGTCTAGCCAGGCAAGACCGAGGCTGCAATGGGCTGCTGGCCAAAGGCCAACGCAACGCGCCGCATAAATATATAATAATATACACACAACAAATATACAATAATTCACAAAAACCCAAAAACACACGATAACAATTACAAAGTAATTATAAGTAAAGGAAAGACGGAGACCACGAGTATTAACAAAAACGCGATGCAAGCAAAGCGTGAAGGATTATAACAATATAAATATATATATATAAAAATATATATAATACAATTATATAACCCAATATCAATAATACAACTGAAATAAACTCGGAGAAGGGGAAAACCAGCTTCTCAAGCCTAAGCTTAATGAGTACAGACAGTTGCTAGCTCTATATACCTACCGCTACCGAGGCTGAAGACAAAGAGGATCGTTAGTCTCTGCGCGCTGCGTGTAGTAAGCTCCCAGGGGGGCGGGCTTACAGGGCAGCTCGCGCAGAGGCCTATCGGCAGCTTTGCTATAAAAGCTCAGCCAATCGCTACTGCCTGACGGCAATATCCCCATATTTGATGGTTATTTTCGACTTGAAAGGGAACATACATTTTTACTGTGGCTGAGGACAACAAAATATTGGTGTTTTTTAGCCAGTTTTTTTAATGGATAAACATCAGGTCTGGTCAGGAGTGTATAAGGTAATAACCTACCAGATCAAAGCAGTTACTGGCTATAATAGTAAAAGTGGATCATATTTACTATTCTTCACTGAAGAATAGTACAAGAGTCATCTAATACAATGTCATATACGGTAGGTAATGCTTGCTGCATTGTATGAAGATGCAACTGTGGGGTGATTTGTAGGGTGCCCAAATGTTGCTGTTGACTTTTGCATCAAAACACCTATAGGGGATAATAGTAATTGCCAAAGTAGATTTATAAATTTAGATGAAGATTGAAATTCCTATTTTTTTGTCTGTATGTTTAAAGAGGAGGTCCTTGCAGCTGGTTGGCTTTGCCACATTTCACATGCCACAGAGAATTAACTAGCTGAGAAGCTTCCTACAGTATTTAATCTCTCTTTTCTCAGCTAGCAGGCAGTCCAGGCCACAATGCCTTACACTTGAGAGATGCACCACTGGGACGTCCAGTGACTGGTGGCGAGAGTTTGAAAGCCAGATAATTTTTTCTCCCGCAGCTCACCAGTGATGTGTGTGGGATCCTGATTCAGTCTCACTGGATGTGAGCTGGAAGCCAATCTTTATTGTCATTCCTTACTAAGGCATTTTGTCTTCTATTTTTCATTATAGAAAATCTGTTTTGCTTGTATCTGCTTGCGGTATTTTGTAGACAATATATTATTTCTGGCCCCTAATGTTACACAAGGCTTTAAAATCAGTTTTCTTACCTCTGTGCCTTTGCAGCATCACTGGTTTTATTCTGTTGGGATCTTTTGGGTCTTTATTTTATTTTTTACTTAGTGTGTGTGTGTGTGTATATGTATATATAAATTTTTGATTGGTTTATTTTCAGGCATTAGTTGATTAATCGATAGATTCATATCAGCACATTTTTAATAAAGGTAACAATCTTAAAGGGGCTGTCCTGCATAGTAGGACATAAACAATCTAAATAGAATCTAAAATAACAGCGTTTTTATTTCAGTAAATGTAAAACATTTTCACAGAACAACGTCAATCCATGAAAGAGTTTAATAGCAAAATATAATGCACAAGAACTGAGAATGGATTTTTTTCTTTGATGCAAACATACCGTATATAACACTTATGGCTCCTTATGAACAACCTTTACTTTATTTATTGTTTACATTATATTTAGGGCTTCAGGATTTTCGGCATTAAAAAAACAACAACAAAAAAATTCAGGACCATGAAACAGGTAAACATCGGTTAAAACAACTCTCCTACCCATGTTCCACAATATAGACTATTAAAAATCAGTATACATAAACAACTTGAACAGTAATGTAATATTAACAGTACTAACATCAATAAAACAAAACGTTATAGTCGCACCTTGTGACACTAGTAAAAGACATTTATTCGCCTGAAACCATGCCAGGCCAAATGAAGGCATCGTGAAAAATAAATGCTGCACTGCACAGTCAACTCAGTTTCAAAATGAACAAAGTCTTCTTGGATTGTAGTAAATGCAGACATATTTTTCCAAGCTGGCAGCAGACATTGAGGATCATGCTGGATATTGTAGAAAATGTAAGAAGCATGTGGAACAACAACAAACCTGATCCGCACTGACACGGGAAGCCTTCTCGCGCACATTCTCTCTCAGCAGGGGATGTTGGGAAATGGAGTTCAAAATGCCCAGCCAAAAAAAAACTGACCAATTAAATTGTAAAAAAAATTAATCTCCGATCAACTATTTAGTTGATTAATCAGTCCGATTAATCTGTTAATTGGAGCAGCTCTAATAAACAGCAGGTTGAATTTTTTTTTTTTTTTTAGACTAACCATGCCAATTAAATCATATATGTTTTCCTAATATTTAATGTCACATCTGTTTTCTTGTTTAACCCCTTCTCTGCTGAGGCCCTTGTAACGGCCTGTGCTACAAGCATTTTTTGAATTTGGGACTCTCCTGGCTTACATAAAAATTACTCTATGTTCCTTTTATAGGTACCCGTGGCAAACTGCTACTATATATATATATATATATATATATATATATATATATATATATATATATATATATATAGCAATCTCGGTTAACGCAGACAGGCGCATCACACAGGGCGAGGCAATCCACACACGGGCAGGGGGCGGACACAAACCTGGGACCTCACACACTAAAGCATAGCACCGATACCATTGAGGAACCACAATACAAAACAGCCGGCTCCAAGGAGCCTATAATCGGGCTCATGTCTTTGTGTGTGATTACGTCACCTACCAGCCCTGCTGCTGCCTTTCCTCGTGCACATATATATATATATATCTGTAAGAGAACTTCACCACTCGGGTTCTTTGCCCCTTTAAAAATAGACCCAGGACACAGAAATTGAGGTTTCTTAAGCGCTCTTGCGCTATTTTTTAATAATAACAAAAACCAAAATAAACAAAACAAACACCTAGCTCTTTTCTGGAGCACTAAACTAAACACAAAACAGGAACCTAAACTATGTTGCAGGACGGCTAAGCCGTTTACCTGTAATACAAAACCAAACCACACAGGTTTACACTACCTTTTCTTGTGCACACTAACACACAGGCTCTCCACACAGCAGCGTCAAACAAACTGCCTGCTTTGTTTAAATACCCTACACTTGGCTCTAATTTACAATAATGGCCAGGTGCAGGGGATCATTACTAATCAAACAATTTACAAATTAAATTAAACAATTAAACAAATGAAGGTTTTTCAGCATGTGACCTTCTGGGAGATGTAGTCCTTTTTTTCCCCCCAGGACTACACTTTCTCACAATATATATCATTTTCTTTACCTTTTCAAAGTTGCCTGGAAGGAATTCACTGTAGTATGCAAATCTTGAGATGAAAAAATCAATGAATATCACTTGGGTGCCACCTCATTTCTGGTGAAAGCTATTTGTTATAATGTAATATGCATCAGTGATACATCAGGACCAAGCTGCCAAGCTGTTGAGGCTATCAATCACTCCAAACTGACAAGTATTGCAATTCAGGCTTTGGTGGGAAGCTCTGGAGGTGTCAGTTTACACCAGCAATAAGATTTTCGTCAATTTAGTCCCAGACAAACTACATCTGAAAAGCTGTATTACAGTATTGACTGACATTGATACGTTTGATGTGAGCCTGCATTACCATACTCAGGGTATATTTGGCAACTGGAATTCCTGGATACTGGAAAGTTCTTAGAAACTTAGAAAAGATAGACAGTTTTAAAGACAGACATTATCTTTAGGTAAACAGCAGGTTGATTTTTTTTTTTTTTAGACTAAGCATGCCAATTAAATCATATATATGTTTTCCTAATATTTAATGTCACATCTGTTTTCTTGTTTAACCCCTTCTCTGCTGAGGCCCTTGTAACAGCCTGTGCTACAAGCATTTTTTGAATTTGGGACTCTCCTAGCTTACATAAAAATTACTTTATGTTCCTTTTTTAGGTACCCCTGGCAAACTATATATATATATATATATATATATATATATATATATATATATATATATATATATATATATATATATATATATATATTTGTCCGACTGAAGTTTCTATTGGTGCCAAGTTTTTGTGGAATATTTGGACATGTGACCCAAAAATGCAGGTATTATTGTAAACAAAATGCAACTTTTTCATAAAATGTATTATAGCTTTACCACATTTAATCCCTAAAATGCTAATATTTGGTGTAAGAATGTGGTCCAACTTATCTACACCTCCCATGTGTCTATTGTAAACCAACCCACACTCAGGCTTGTCAAATTCAGGATGGTCCCTCGGGAGAGCATTAGAATTGTCATTATAGTGTAAAAATTTTAAAATGAATTGTAACCTGTCCCGGCTCATGTTGGCAGGGACAATTGGGCAAGCATGAACAGGGTCAGTGGACAAATATAAATCAATTCTAGGTTTATTCACCAGTCCCATCAGAAGGGATAAACCCCAGAACTTTTCATTTCAATTAGATTAGTGGGGACCCATTTGCTCACCCTAGAATATCGCCCCAGGTTGTCCCCATATTGCCATGTATACAAATTGGTCTGAATAACCAAATACTCAAAAAGGTAATCAGTGATGAACAACTGGAAGAAGTCAATTGGGGTCAATCCAGTTGTGTTCACCCTGGTACCTGGTGTGCCAGAAAAAGGAGGATTTCGAGGCTGGATGTTGTTAGGAAGGGTCCATTCGTAGAGTGGCTGAAATCCACCACCCCTTGGTCCAGGGCCTATTGTACCCTGTTCTGGTAGGGGCTCAGGCTCAATGTCCATTGGCTCCTCTTCCTCACTACTGCTGGATTTCTCACTGGAGGAAGAGCCACTCTGTACATATTCACTACCAGAATCAACAGGCACAAAATCACCCTCTGAGTCTGACTCCATTAGGAGGTCAGCAGCAGCCTCTGCACTGAGCTGCTTTCTTGCCATTTTACTGAGTAAAACTTCAAAATTAACAATAAAATAATAAAAGCACAAATAAATTTCAAGCCCAATTTATCCCAATTTCAATATATATATATATATATATATATATATATATATATATATATATATATTGGATCTGTACAGTATTTATGTGTACAGTATGTTAAATTGTAGAAAATATATAACCTAAAATAAATCAATAAATACTAATCAAAATTTTGTAAAAGTTTTTTACAAAAAAAAAGCAATAAAAAAGTGAAAAAAAAATCAAAATGCTGAATAGGAAAAATAATCTGATCTGAAATATGCAATGCTGTCACAGTAGAAAATTGATAATTATATCCTATTTTTAAATTTTTAAAGCCAGTCCTTCTCACAATTGACAGTACAATATAAGTTTTATTATGATGTAGTTTTTTTTTGTAATTTATGGAGCAAAAGAAAAATAAATTAAAAGCAATAACTATATATTATATACATCAAAACGATTTTATGAAACAGGGATGAGAAAAAAAAATCAGATTTTAGTAGAAAATGAAAAACCACTCTTCCCTAAAAACAAATTGTTGTCAAATCAAAGAGAGGAGGTGAAAAAAAATATACTGAATAATTAAAAAATAAATCCAATAAATTTTAATCAAAATCATTATTTCAAAAAACAAAAACAAAGAAAAGAAAGGAAAAAAATCAAATGACCTGGAAACAAAATCTGATGATGAATAAAAGTAAAATAATAATAATAATAATATTAATAATAATAATAATAATAATTTGGGGGGAGCAGTAGAAAAATGAAGATCACATAAAAAATTAAGTAATAGATAAATAGAGGGAGCACAAAAATAAAATTCTTAGAAAAATATGTCAAATAGATGCAAATGTAAAATAGATGCAAATGTCAAATGTGCGATTGATCAAACTCACTAGACTAGTTTCTCTCCAACACCAACTAAACCAGACACAACAAGTCTGAGATACAAGGTTTCATGCACAGTGACTATATAGCAAAAACACGTGGTTCCAAATGTTGTTTTTTTTGGTTTGTTTTTTTTTGCTTGTTTGTTTGTTTGTTTTTTAGCCTGTGAACGTTGAGTTTACACCATGTGACCCAAAAAAAAAAAAAATTCAAACTGCAGCACCTCCCACACACTTGATACGTGACAATGGTGTCATGTGATGACAGCCAGGAGCAGGAAGTATGGGTGCGTTCACGAGACGCAGACTTTGCTAAGTCTGCGCAGATTCTGCAAAGATTCTGAAAATTCATTGGCTACTTGCTCCGATTCTGTGCAGTATCTGCGCAGAATGGCGAAAGTCTGTGTGGCGTGAACGCATCCTATTTTCTTCTACCGTCATATAAACAAAACAAGATGGAGTCAAATACAGTATTAGGCAGATGTTACTGCTAATTTCATGAAACACAGGTCAATAAAACAGCTACTAATCAAAGGTAAACTTTTTTTTTTATTATCAGTCCACATTGAAAAGAAAAGGAAAGTTACAAAATTCATTTGGGATGTTTCACAGTACAAGCCAAAGACAGCTGCCGCTTGCATTCAAATAGGCTGTAAGTTACATTTAACAACTGCGTCACATCAAATATATTTTGTCGGTGAAATATAGTGAAATTAAAGCCAACGACTGAATATGTTTTGTAATAAGTCCTCAATGAGCGACCCCGAGTGAATAAAATCAGTTTTTTTTAATTTCAATTGGATGTCAATTGTATTTCAATTGGATGTACCACGTACGTCCTTAGCACTGGGGAAGCGATTTTTTGGACGTACCAGGTACGTCTGTAGCACACAAGAGGTTAATATCCTATTATGTGTGGTTTGTGTGATTCTATATTATTATTTATAATGCGATCGTTATTGACAATGCTTACAAACTATTCCAGAAAAAAATAAGTATGATTGTGAGGTGGGAAACCCATGCTCGCTTTGCAATGTGCAGTGAAGCCCATTGGTGAAGCCCTGTACCCTAAAGCCTGTATAACACTAATATGCTTTCCCACCTCATTGTCCCACAATCAGCCCTGAGGAGTCTTTATAGAAAGGAATGTTGCAGCTGGTAACTGTTTGCTGCATTTACTCAGGTCGTCATCCACAGTTTGTTAATAATAAAAGATGCAGCTCTGTGCAGGTTGCAGGATATTTATAGTTCTATATACATAACAAATATTCTTAAGGCAGTTATTATAATTAACATAATTTATCCAGTGTTTTGTACCAGTTATTTAAACAGTCTGGGTATAATGATCCTTTAGATGTAGAAGTAAAATTGTACATCCATTAATAATATATTGTTGTCAGATTGCCCAGAATTGGTTATATGATGTAGCCCTTTGATGCTTATGTAAAACCAGATACAGATACTCTATTTCTGTTGGTAAGTGTGACAGCGGAGATCTGTGCCGGCTTTCGGTCCTGTTTTGACTCGCCTGTCAATCATGGTGATGACACAAAGAGGTTAAGCGAGAGTGTGTCGTGAGGACCTCTTTGATTGGTTGAGGTTTTTGGGTGGACGGTCGGTCCCATAAAAATGATGCTGTCCTATTCCTTGGGTTAGCCTTGACAGGTTACAAGCCAGCAGAAACTCTGGCAATAGAATAAACAAAGAGAAACAAGAGTACGGAGAAAGAAGGAAAAGACAACAGAGATGGCGGAAGAAGACAGTACACCCCGCCCCTGTGTTTATTTATATTTTGTAATATTATCATTATTATTACTACTGTTATTGGTTAAAGAGGTCTGTGTTTTATTTTAATTTAGGTTGGCAGGGACGATGTTTGCTTTTCGTCTCTGCCGAACCATATCTTGTGAGAATGGGTGGTCGGCAGCTAATGATTTATTGACAAATTGGAATGAGAAATCCCGTGTAGAATGTGGTCGTGGGATGAACTAGGTAATTGATAGCCAGTTAATCCCTCGACCATGATATGACAACCAGCAGCTTTTGCTGACCGGGGTTGATGAGAGTGGAGAGTAGGAACGAGAGAACAGAGAGAAAGTGACAGTAAGATAAAACTTTAAAAACAATTGCTATGCGTGCTGGGTTAAGACCAGCACAATACTTGTTTGTTTGTCTCTGTTTAGTATTTGTTTTGGCCATTGTGCCTTTTGTTTATATAGTGTTTTTGTTTCCGTTTGTTTAAATATTTTATTTATAATTAATAGAATAGCGCATTTGCGTCAAGACCTGCAGTACTTGTTGCCTGTATTTCCTGGTCTGACGTCACCCACCAGCCATCCTGTGCACACCGCTATATTTAAATTCACAAACCCATACTGGGACGTTGTTAGTTTAGCTTGGCGGAATCTGGGCAACCCCATGAGTAATAGTGGAGGCTAGTGGAGGCTGTGAGACGCTGTGCGTAGCAGCACCTTTTGTTCATTTTCTCTTTTGTTTTCGCCTTTTGTTATTGACTATTATTTTGCAGTACCATTGCTAAGAACTGGGTACCGGAATACCATTGTTGATAAACCCCCTTTTGCACTGTGTATAGAAGCATACTTACCGTTGTTGGTATTATAGCCACAGCCCAATGGTGTCCCCTTGTGGAGAAATAAAGCCTGTGTGATGTTTTCAAAGAAACCCTCTGACTCCCATGTCTCATAGTGAATACCCACACAGCTGGCCCTGACGGGAGAATACAGTGGTCAACAAAAATGATGACAGAAGACTGTCCATATGCCTACCTGGATGTCTTTGAAGCCATGGCTATCTCGGGCCCCAGGCACAGTGGGCTAGCTACCTCCTGACGCAGTTAACACAGGCTGCAGCAAGAACCCTGTCCCCTTGCAGTCATGATTGAGTACCCCACTCTCAAAGTGGCCATCCTAAATTGGGTGGGGACCACGCCGGAGAGCTACAATATTCAATTACCTCAGTCATTCCAGCAGACAGGTTTTATCCTTCCTATGACAGTGGATGGTACACAAACCCAGGCTCTCTTGGATTCAGGGTGTGATCAGTCCCTAATACAAGAAAGGTTAATCTCTAAACCTTATTCAGGTTTACCCAAACAGCACACACATATTTAACTAACAATCTGAAAAGCCTGTACATTTCAGTCATTATTTTCAATGTCTTACTGGCCAGCTGCACCTGATCTTCAAGGCCCCTGAATACAATTAGTTCCAGTATTTGAGTTCATGCTTTAACAAGGTAATGTCATATGGTGACAGTGTAGCTTTTTTCACAGTTGTTATTAGGACAGCAGCTGTCGTCATCTTCACGAACATCTATGCAGAAGTAATTCCAGGATTTCCATTGTTGACGAGATACAGTACACCCTCACTGTCACGCCCTTCATTATAACAAACCGTTGTCTATAACGAACCTGGCCCCTGGACCCCAAATAAAAATAAATAAAAAAAGATAATATAAGCATACACTGTCAACATCTCGGTCTGTATGCCCGGGATGCCACCTCCGCAGTGAAGTCAGCTCGTTTGTATTAATAAAAAGTGCACGCTGTGTAACTATGCCTCTGAAACGAAAATCATTTCATGTTGCAACACAGCTGGAAATTATATTGATCGTTTGAAAAAAGGAGTAACTATAGGTTGTCAGAAAGCACTCTGTTTTTGGCTTGTTCAGCAACCATGCGGAAAAGCAAAATTGATTAAAAAAAAAACAAAAACTTGAGGATTTGATTAACTTTTCATGTCGGGTTGATTTGGAATAAAAACTTTGGGATTCACGCATGTTGGATTAAGATTTGGTGTACTTTGAAACGATTCATGACAGATTGATTTTGAATAAAAGGTCAGCTTCAATTCAGGGTTTTTGCTTTTTGTACTGTGTTTTAATTCTTTAACGAATAGGATAAAGCAAAGGCATAATACTGCATACATGAGGCGAACAGGTACATGTAATTCTACTTTTATTCACAGTCTCATCTCATTAACTTACTCCAACGGTTCATCATTTATTTTGATTGTCCTTTCGCTATAACAAATCCCTCGATATAACGAACAAAAGGCTTGGAACCCAACAGGTTTGTTATAGCAAGGGTGTACTGTATCAACAACAAAAATGTAACCAGTAATTTTAGGGTCATTGAAAAATATTAAATGGTTTAACAGGCGTTTTTGTAGTATGGGCTTTGGCAGACAGCAACCACACTGTAAATTTGGTTAAACATATTGGGCTCTATGTATCATTCATTTTTCTTTCGTATCTTGACTTTTCGTAGGTTTTTGTGACTTTGTAGACCTACCGTGATGTATTGAGGTCATTTTCACACCTGTAATGTAGTTTCATCCCTGCTGCGGTAGTTTAGTTACTACTTTCGTATGCAAATCTTATTGTACGATTCTCATTATAATATGGAAGTTTCGCGCTTACACTTGATGTATTATAATGTTTTCCTGATTTATGACTTCCTTTATATACCAAATCCTTTATATACCAAATAAATAACAATGTCAATAAATACTTTTTTGTGGTTTCTTTTATATGTTAAGGTTCTTTATTAATGAAGGGAAGCACGGAAACAAATCATTACAGTTCTTAAATTAAACACAAACTGAAATATTTTCTTATCAGTAATTAATTATGTAGTGCATAGACAACTGAAATACGCCGAAAAGTATTTACTTGCGTAGCCTACTGTATGTACTGTCCTTTTTTCCCTTACACAACTAAAATATACAGGGCCCAGTAAATCCTAGTGCTGGCATTGGTCCCAGTGAATTAATTTTGTTAGTTATTTCTTTCCATGTTTCTTTTCTTAATGTTTTTTTTGGCCCTGTGAGATGTTTAATAATTTTGTTTTTTTTCCATTTCACTAACAGGTCAATTTCATCTTTGTGGAAATTTTTTTTTTTTTTTTTTTTGGCCGGTGTCATAGTTGCATCAAGGTCAGAGTCTGCAGAAGCCAGAGCTTAATCCTGTTATATTTGCCTACTACTTCTTTCTGTTCACTCTACCACTCATTTATCTTTGGCAGAAGGAAGTTCCAAATCTTGACTTTCGGTGTTGCAAATTTATTTCTAATGAGATGCTAATTCTGATCTCGCCTGTATAATGAGCAGTCATTTATGCTGTTCGTAAACTTGCGGTGATATTACAGTAGTTGTTCACGCATGCAGAAATTCTACGAAGGACGGAGGCTACGAATTTACAGTATTTACGAACACATAAGTAATATTAGTACATAGAGCCCATTACCTTTTTTTAAAAAAAAATGTAAGGAGTGTGTTTTAAACCATTTATAAATAATCTTAATACAGTAATGCTAGTTAATTCCTTTATACAGTACATTAAGAACTGGTTTCACAGACCCTGATTAACACTAATCTTGTTCTACCATACCAAAGGTAACATTAGCTAGTCAAGCATTTTTTCTTATAGGGGTCTGTGAGCCCAGGTGTAGGTATTCATGAAGTGCTGATAAAGTGTAGTGTATTTTATAATGTATAATTACATCTGGTGTGGGTTAGGGTTAGGGGTTTTGTGGCCCAGCAGTACAGCTTTTGTGTTCTGTGCTAAAATAACCTTTGAGAAACTGCAGCAATGTATTAAAAGTATTCGATTAAGCCTGCTTTTAAGCAGTTTGGTATTATTACCTTTAAGTTCCAAAACCAGACATGCCGATTTGTGAAGCACTTTGCTTTAATTTGTTGTCTGAACAAATTAAACTTCTGTGTCCATCTGCTCTGATTCTTAAAGTAAATAAGTACTTTTTATGTTTAGTAAGTAAATAAAATGCTAGGAAATAATTTCATAGCTATGTTAGCATTGTAATTCCTTCAGAAAATGCACTCAAAATAGCAAGTAGTTTAGCAGGATACATGTCATCATTTTGGTATATATGATCAGTGCTTTCAGCAGTTTGGATGAATGAAGTCCACAAGAGCTTGTTCAATCCAACTGTTGTAAATTGATATTTACTACATTCAGTTCACTAACTTTTTAAACAATTTATTACAAACTAATAACTATTAAGACATGTATTAAAATCAATTTGTAATGAAAGCTAGTCAGATGCATATTATTGCAGGTTTACAGTTTAACCCATTGAAGGATAATAACTAATTTAAGGAGCAACTTGATACAGGTCTGAAATATCACAGTTATCTTAACTAATACATTGTTTTTCTTATTTAGATTCACGTATATCATTTTCCGTCACAGTCATCGCATCCTGCTGATCTTTTTAAAAAATACACATTTAAGGTACCCATTTGAGCTCCCAAACAGTGCATCCTTCTACAGCTGGAATACCAAAGTAACCATTAACCTGTTCCCATGCAACACCTTATGGACATAAGAAATGCCTCAGTAAAAAATACAGCATTATTAATACTTTATTTTATTGTTCAGTTCAGTTCCCTGTAATGCACAGTCACGCATGTAAAACATAGGTTATTAAGTTTTGATACTTTACATAGTGAAGAAAATGTCTTTGAAATGTAAAGTTCAGCTGCACAATAATAAAGGGTAAAGGTGCTGACGGTATTAAAGAGTATGACATTTGATTTCTAAATGTAAATGCCTGTCTAATAAAAGCACATTACATGAGTAGCGCAACTGTAGGAATATTCCATTGTAGAACAGTAGGAGGTTATTGATTAACTACTCTGAAATGACCTCTGAAAATCTTGAGATTTTTACTGTAGGGGGCAAAGAAAAAGTTGGAACACCACATGAATTTGTTTCAGAAGAGAAAAAAATTCAATAGAGTACTTCTGACATTTAGAAAAATAGTTTTAAGACAGCGATTGCCATTGGTATTTAGTGAATGCTTAAATGGCTTCAAATGGTGTCACAAATCCCTTTAATTGTAAGATTATAATTTGAACAGTATGGAACTGCATACCAATTGAAATGCAATTTAGCAGTGATTGTCCTGGGCAAGTACTTTCTTGACCCTTTGTCCCTCCCTACTGTTCAATTTTGTACTTTTTATATCTAGTAGTGTTTAAAATTTAATTTCTGCAGTGACTTAAAAGAATCCTGCTATATTTTATGGAGGTCCTGTGATACCTGACTTTTTTCATTAAGTCCAGCATCCACCTTGATGACTCACTCAGCCCCTAGAGGAAATTAACATAAATTTCTTCAGCAATATCCCTCCCTGCCCTTTAGCAGTTTCTGTGGGAACAATGCTCTCATTCTGCCCTTGTCTGAATCAGTCACTACTCCAAGGATGGTTTGGAGGTGTTTCTGTATGTTTTCCCATGTACAGTAGTTTGACTTTGCTTATCAAAGGAGTAGTGTACCTTTCTGTAATATCGAATCAGCATGACCTTCAATAACTGCTCCTTAACATAACATTTCAATATGCCTAACTTTTTCTGATTTAAAAATTTGAATCTCTTAAATTGGTTCACCTTGTTCAAAGTTCACAGTTTTTGTTTTTTTCTGCAATGGTCACAGAACCACCATAGAAATCGGTGTAAATTAACATATGGTTGCTCTCACACTGAATACAGTATTATTAATCAGACTATATCATTAATAATGCATACATTGTCAGGCCTTTTTCTAGGTCCATTTTCAAAAAGCTATTCTGGTTTGTTGATGGACCCTGCCTCACACTTAACTCTTTATAAGCCTCCACCATATGCGTTAGGCTTTCAATGATAATCAGATAATGTCATTCATTTCCCTGGATTGCCCTTGGGATGTCATATTGATTACAATTGGTAGTAGTTACTAGACAATTAACTGTCACAAATGTAATTTAGGAACTAAGTTTGCTCTTACCTGAGGTGTTTTAAAGACTGTATTCGCTTGAACCAATCATTTAGAATAAACTGTATTTTATAATCAGTTTGACATAATAACAAACTGAAGATTTATAAAGCAGTACTCCAGATATCTGGCTATAATTCTCTCCAGCTCATAATTCAGTTATGATGATCTCCATTCAATATTTGGAACACATGGATCCTTAAATGATGACTTCAGCTAAGCATTAGTGTTCTCGGCCAAGCTTTTGAGACACAATTTATTTTGTTTTAATTTAATGCATTTAAAATGTATTACAATAGAAAACCACTGCAATTACTTGTGTCAGTCTAAACTGTTCATTACCATGGCTCTGCTCATGTCAAAACAAAAAAAAAACAACTGCTGCCAAGAGTGGAAAGCCAAACATTGAAGCATGCACTTCAGTCGGGAATGGATTTGGTCAGAGATGGAATGTGTAGTCAATTGCCACACCCCCTTAACCGCAGTTTCCTCACAGAATCATACAGTATCGACATAGGGTAAGATAAATGGGCTGTTTTCTAATTTCTAAATATATCAAGTAGCTTCTCATTCTGCCTATATACAGTGCCTATAGAAAGTCTACACCCCCTTGAACTTTTTTTCACATTTTGTTGTGTCAGTGCCTCAGTTTCATGTATTTAAAGGATGATTTTTTTCCACTTATCTACACACCATACGCCACACTGTTAAGGGGAAAAAAGATTTTATTGAGAAAAAAATGCTATATTAAAAACACAAAACTGAAAGATCATAATTGGATGAGTCTCCACCCCCCTGAGTTAATACTTGGTGGAAGCACCTTTGGCAGCAATTATAGCTGTGGGTCTGTTGGGATAGGTCTCTACCAACTTTTGCACACCTAGATTTGGCAATATTTGACCATTCTTCTTTATAAAACTGTTCAAGCTCTGTCAAGTTCCTTGGGGAGCGTTGATGGACAGCAATCTTCAAGTCATGCCACAAATTTTCGATTGGATTTAGGTCGGGGCTCTGACTGGGTCACTCAAGGACATTTACCTTTTTGTTCCTTAGCCACTGTAGCTTTGGCTGTGTGCTTTGGGTCATTGCTTTGGGTCATGCCTGCTGGTAACTCTATGTGTGTAACCACCTGTTATTACCAGCAGAGCATTAACTACATAAAAACTTGAATATTTTAGAGCAACAGGTTAGATTAGGTGTTTCAGTCATTTAAAAAATATGTAAGAGTGTAATAATATCAATGTGCACTGTGCACCTTTTGATCTAAACATTTATTTATTATGTCTGGCGATAAAGTTTTATTATAATGAAAAATTTAGCACTGGCTTTTCTCCAGAGCTGTAGCCTTCTCTAACCTCAGACGAAGGACTTAAACTGTGCCATAAATTACTACACATCCAACTGAATATTCAATTCTGCAGCTAATGCCAATTAAAAACAGTTTTGTGCCATGGTCTGATACCCAGTGGGAGCTTGTAAACTGCCAAAAAATCATTTCAGTTAGGAGACCCCTAATAGCACTTAAAAACTATGTGACCTTCCAAAGCAGCTTCATATGTTGGAATCACATTTGAGCTGACTGCAATAAAATCCATTGATTTAAGTATCATCTTTCTTTATATAATGTCTTTACCCTGAATGAAAGACTGGGATAAATAACGACTGAAAGACTTTGAGGAAAAGGGTTCATTCCAGTTATTCAGCTCAGCAATAAATTAGTTGGCAAGCACTTCATTGTAAGTCACATAACCACAGGTCCACATAAAGGATTTTATATAAAAAGGTTGACGTTTTCCTTATTTTATTTTATTTTTTTATGGTTTAATGCAATGTGGAATCAACAACTGGACTATTGATAGGTTAGGTACAGACAATGTTTTTTTTTTCTTTTTTTTCTGTAAATTCAATTGATAAAGAACTGCCTATTTGAAGAATAAGTAGCGGGGTGCCACAAAAATATAGCGTTACACGTCCTCACGTGTTGCTACAACTGTTTAAATAACGTACATGTAATTTTTCTTTTCATTGTTAACATCCTGACAAAGCTCTTTTCAAAATGGCCGCTTCTAAATGAATTTCTTTTTTTCTGTATATATTTTTTTTGTTGTTGTTGAAAAAGACATTAATCATCTCAGAATTAAAACATGAACATATCGTGTTGCTGCAATATGCAATTAAGCTTCTTAAATCTATCATTTTAGATTTGTTATCATTTACAGCACTATTTTGCCCAGGGCATTTGCTTAGAATAAAAGCACCCTCTGTGCAGATGTTTAAGCTACATTTAACATTCTTTAGCACTATGTAGTAATTTTGCTGGAGAATGATATGAAATATTGAAAGAAACATTGACATGTTAACGGGGTTACCAGTGAG
Organism: Acipenser oxyrinchus oxyrinchus; assembly: GCA_030684275.1. NCBI lineage: Eukaryota > Metazoa > Chordata > Actinopteri > Acipenseriformes > Acipenseridae > Acipenser > Acipenser oxyrinchus. The sequence continues at coordinate 43,859,809 of CM060253.1, forward strand.
GATCTTTGATTGGAGATGTATTACTTTGTGTGTGGACAGCCAGGCTGTGGATGGCATGCAACTTTTTATCTTTCAGGACCTTTTACTCACTCATACATTAATGTTGTTCATGTCAGTCATACATACAATTACCACCACAGCATGTAAGCTGAAGGCAGTCTAAATTGCTCCCATACCTGTCTGTTTGACCGTTTCCTTTCATAACTTGGGTCCATAAATATTCTGTATGCACATTCCTGCTGTTTGGAGTTGACAGTGGGGAATGTTAACCCCAGTACTAAACCAGATAGGTCTTGGCCTCTGTAAATATTGTTATTAAAGTAATGCTGAATGACCGTGCTCAGTTCTTCAGTACAACCCTACAACAGGAACTATAAGTCCAATCTATTATAAACAATCTATGACGATGCCAATAACATTCCAGATTCCCATGGGTGTTTTGTGTGCAAAGTACTGATTGATATGCACAGGGCCTGCCCTAGCTTGTGTTTACACCTACCTTCATGCTTTCTGACAAGTGCCATTAAAGAAGTTACTGTACATAATTCCTATGAGGGCACCATCATATTTTATATCAAGCTGTTGAACTCATCCGAGACAGATTGCTGTGTAAATATTGGAACCCTTCTTCAAGTTAAAAGTCTTTATCAGGGCTTGTACTTTGAATGCATATTATTAAAAAAAAAATTGATACAACTTTGCCAGTAACAACTGCTGAGCACTAAAAGAAACAGACAAGCCAAGCTGGTTTACTAATAAGAGGAGGGAAAGGTTTAAATCTTGCCAATAGTCTTTTTAGGGATTAAGAACATATTTGCATTCCATCCTGGGGTGGAAGTAAAAAGATCATTTTAAAGACACATAAAACCTTTTACCTGAAGAAAAGTGTTGTAATAGGCCTTCCCTGATATGTATACAACCTGTAAGACCTTAATTGCCTGATCATTTTTGCATAATGTTGTTTAGTCCATTATTATTTGATGCCTGCAATGTCATGGATACTGAAGGTCAGGTATATCAGCGGCAACAACAAAGTAATCTGTAAGTGCTATATCAATAATCATTGTAGAGCGCCCCCCTTATAAATAAATATTTTCAGTAAAATATATATATAAAAAGAGCACCCTCTGCTGTGGGCTATGGTCATTATATATTATTAATAGATATTACATCTGAGTTGAGCGATCAGAATAACTACCATCAAGTCGGAATTATATCTCAAAAGTATTGTTTGAGCTCTAAGCAGATTGTCAGTGGATGCTGTTTTAACCCAATTAAGACAATAAAACAAACCTGCAAATTAATTTCATGTTATAATGGTAATTGAACAAGCCATTAAGTGGACATTCTGATTAATGAATAACATTATGTTATGTTAGTTTACTACTAGAGTAGCTTATGATTATTATTATTATTTATTTATTTATTTTTATTTTTTTGTTTGTTTGGTTTTTTGGTTTTTTTTTTTTTTTTTTTCAATGGCCCTATATTTTTTGTAGGATGTCTGCAGTAATTTAGAATTGATTTTATTGCAATTACTGAAGGCACTTTTGAGTTAGGAGCTGCTCTTCTGTTCCAGTTGCAAATCATAGACATATGTAACTTATACAGTATAAGTGTCATATAAGTAAGTCTGATACAACCTGTGTATGGCAAGCAACTAGAGCAGACCAGCTTCTAACGTAACACAAAAAAGCAGTACACTATTTGAGATTTTGCAATAGGAATCACACAGAATCAGAATTTTGACAAACATCATGACAAAGATAATTTGATTTAATTTAAAAAAAGACAATTTAATTTAAAGCTATTTATTCTTAAAGTATAATTATATTTATATATATATATATATATATATATATATATATATATATATATATATATATATATATATAATTTTTTTTTTTTTTTACTACGTACTGTATTTTGGTAAAAGAGCTGAATTGGAAACCAGTCGAATGATTGGTTTCTTGTTTTCTTTGTTGGTATTGTTGACAAAAAAAGAATACATATTTTCACCAAGTTGAGATAAAGCATATCACACTGCAGATATGCAAGTAGGAAAAACCAGCCAAGCAAACTTTGCATGGGAGGAACCCCACGCCCACTTTCTATTGCAGTGGTAAACCTTAAAGCACTCATACATATCCAATGACTCACAGCCATACTCTTTCAGCTGACTGTAAGCAAGCATACATTCTCTTGGTCATTGAACTTCGTACAAACCTGTGGAATGATTTTCAACAGTTAAATGTTGTATTGTGAGACAGCCAATTACGCCTTTCATAATCTCTTTCTCCGCTGCCTGAACTGGGCGTGTGTACTAAAGCAATGACATGGTTTCATAATTACTTACACAGATTGCAGTTCTAGGTGAAATCAGGTTGACATCAATCAGCAAAAAGACTCTTGTCTCTGAAGGATCAGTCACAATGTAAGATAGGCCTACTTGCCTCAATAAACTACGGAGTACGACAGAAGCCTGACTTGCATTCAGAGAAAGTCAGAATCACTGTTATATAGATGGGCTTCAGTGGGTCACAGGAGAATAATTCCATCTAGGGTTTCTGTGACGTCATAAATTACGCGACCGAAGGGCCCATCTATTATTTTTAATAACACATGGATGCTAATATTAAAGAAGACAAGGTTCAGCAGTACGGTTGAGGCTTTTTTAAACATAGTGTTTCAGTGCTGTACAGACATTCTATATCATTAGCCATTAGTGCTTCAGCTTTATTTGAATGATTGCCTTTACCTTGTTTTAATTTCCCGTTCCTCCCTCTCCAGTTTCTCTGAGATACAAATGTACCAGTTTTATATTATTTTTTTTAAACACATTCTCATTTTATTGATCATTAATTAACATTTCTGTACTGTGGGTGTTGTCGAGTGATTGAAAGCTAGACATTTTGTGTTTGAATTGAAAGTGATGGTCTCGAGGAGTCGAATGGGTCAAAGTTCAAGTATATTTTCCTCTAGAGAAATGATCACTTTTTGACATCACTACTGTGGTATAATGCCTTTTTTTCGAATGGTTGAGGATGCAAGTATAGCCTTCATGTATTATAGAGATAGATAGATATAAATTGATATTGTATTAAGTTTATTCTAAACTGCGATCCGCCACCTGCACCACTGTGAGTGATTTAATCTCATGGTATTTGTTTGAAGGAAATAAAAAAATTCATTGTTGACATAAGAAACTCCACAGTCCCAACAATGTCTGAGGCTTCTAAAGTTCGCTCAATATGTGGACAAAAAACCTGGTTATTAATAGTCTTATTTCTTGGAATGGTATAGACACTAGTCATCAAAGATTTGTTTTCCAAAGCTTTTGGAACTGCAACAGTATTCACACTGGTACATAATAAGGTAGCAATTCCACGTTTCTTAGGACATATAAATCACAAGAGTGGTATGGTTCATTCAGACAGACAGATACTGACAGAATAAAATGTCCTATGTAAATTCTCACTAAATGTTGCTTGTTTTATTTTTGTAGGCACACTTTGCAGTTTTTTCTCCAAGACAAATTTCTCCTTATCTTGCTCAGATAAAGCTCTGGAGTGCTGCTGTTTAATGTGGTAGCAGCTTTACTTTGTTACATAAAGGTAAAGGAATTTGTTTTGAAAAGCTGAAGAAACTGAACATTTGCAGGCTAAATCACTACAGAGTGCCCATTGACCAGTGATTCATAAATTAATAGTGATTCGAAGCCTCAGAACTTTCATCCACCAATCATGAATGTGCATTGCTTGCCAGTACCTCACAGAAGTTGACCGCAGAACTTTCAGATAAAACATCTAAAAGGAAGGAAAGGAAAGCATTAAAAAGGTCAAACATATCTGTAAAGATATATTAGATTTATGATATTTAAAAGCAACAATAAATCGTAATAAAACCCTGATTATCTTACATTCTCTCTTCTAATCAGTTATATTGCTTAAGTAGTGACATATCTACTGAAAGATAACATTATAATTCTCCAAGTATTACAATATACTAGTAGTAATAAAATGTATAACTTTTTTAGAAGCATTTGCAAATTTTAGTCATCCATTGTTCAATTGCTTGAACATGCACAATGTAGATGTTAATAGTAATCATGTGATGTTTGCAAGCTAGCCCTTCCTATTTTGTATTCGTTATTTATTATGAACGTGTAATGTCATATCCTTATTTGGTTTCCTTTTCCTGTCTTAGTTTGAATCCATCCATAATTTATAACACACAATCCTTCATTCTAAATAAAATGCCTGTTTTAGCTTTTATTAGTGTAGCGTACCTTTGCAGACACTTGGGGGGCTTGGGTCAGTGTTTGGCATTTCCAGAGGTGTTTACAATAAACTGTTGGACAGTGTATGTGTGTTTTGAAATGTCAGCATTACATTTATTATGCATTTGACTCAACAGTAGGCTTTGTGTTGTAAGTCAGTAGTTTCACAAGAGGCCTAAGTTATTAACATAATAATGGACTATCAGAGAGTGACTAATCATTTTTCATCAATGTATTTATTTACATACAGCAAGTTATGTTTTGGGAGTTGCTACAGAAACAGGAACAAAATCTGTTAACTGCACCTTGATAAAGGCTGTAAATATACTCTTGCTTTCTACAGAACAATAATCAAAGCTTATTATTACTGAGCATAGTAAACAATACCAGTGATAACCAGGCAGACAGAGAGGGAGACTAAAGGGGCGTTCACACCGGATGTGGAGCACATGCCTCCTCCTTGCGCGTCACTCTGCAGAGCACTGTTCACACCGAACGCAGCAGGGGAGCGGCAGAGGAAAGTCAGTGGGCGGTCTGTTACGTCACGGCTGCATGTACAATGACTTTTTATTGCCAAGCAATAAACAGTAAATGCCAGCGGGAAGGGAAAACTTTTTATACAGAAGATGCAAAGTTTAGTAAAAAAAAAAATAATAATAATTTCAAGTATAAAACCTATATACAGTATAAACCTATATACTGTATACCTTCAAATATAAAACCTCATTTTAACCCCCCACACACACCATCATAATCCCCCCACAATTACCCAAAACAGCAGGCAATTGTGTTATTTAAAATAAAATAAAAACATGTTGCTTTTAAAAATTGAGATATTTTCTTTGTGAGTTTGTCTGGTTTGCTGGGTATAGGCAAAGAGAGTGAGTTAAAGGCATCATTATACACTGATATTATTTAGCATTATCGTATACACATTATCGTGTGCCATCCCACCATATCAAACTTTGGGGGTTCTGTAAAAGCGGCAACAATCATTGGTACTGTGCATCTGACAACACAATACCTGGAACAATGAACAGCAAACAAGAAAAGAGAAATGCGATCGCCCTGCTCTACCGGAGAAAAAAAAAAAAAGTGAGATCGCTGTGGGTCCATGACATCCTCAAGAAAAGAAAAAAGGTACGGCAAATATCATCGGCTGATACAGGAGCTCGGGTTTGATGAAGGCAGATTTCAAACCTACTTAATGTTGTATTATACAACTCTGGAAAATCTGAAATCAGAACCACAAACTTTTCCTCCATTTTATTTATTTATTTATTTATTTATTTATTTTTTCGTCGCAAAGCAGCCTCCTACTTTCCCTTGATTGGCTGCTGGTAGTTTACGTCACCGTGAAAGTTGAAAATATTTTATCTCCTGCACGCCGCTTTAGTGCCGCTTCTGTCTGCCACTGCGCGTGACCGCCTTCACTGCCGCGCCGCGTCTGGTGTGAACGCCCCTTAAGGGTCTATTCATAAAGGATTAACGGCTATCGTAAGGGAAAAACAGGAATACATGATCGGATTTTGACCACAGCCAAACCAAATAGACTGACAAAGAGACGAAACAAAACAAGTACCATGATGGAGCTTCCAACACGAATAGCAATTGTTATTTCTTTTATAAATACTCTTACTCTGTCTCTGTCTCTGTCTCTCCCGTTCTCCACTCTCGAACACACAACCCCGAGTGAGTGAAACGTGCACCTCTATATACAGTTGTGCCAGGATTCAATTACTAATTAAATTATTCACTTGAATCCCAGCACGTGAACTAATTTGTGCACTCCCTGTGCTCACATACTAATACACATTTTATCTGCATGTGTTGTGATTGTGCAATCCCCGTGCCGAAATACAACTATATAATTTAAAACACTCGTGCTACATAACCCCACATTATATCCTGTGCAGTTATACATACACCAACAATAAACATAAAATACACACGAGCGTGGCACAATACCTAATTAGCATGAAGTTTTCATCAGTTCGGAACGTCAGCTTGCTACTCATAAGCCTGAACAACAGCAAAAAGGCCGCCGTCAACTAGGTGTCATTGAACGCTTGTTGTCCTCTAAAATAACGACAGCCTCATTTAAAAATGTAAAGTGATCACCATTATCAAAACAAGTAATCTGAACGTCTAAAAAAGGACCCACCCCCCAATTTAAAAAAAAAAAAAAAAATGACATGAAAACATTTTACAAATATTGTATCGTTAGACTGCTGTGCACTGTTATACAATTTGCTGTCCCCAAGATTAACACTGCCTAATATTTAGAAAAATGAATAGTCATGCCGTGTTAATTGTCATACTGCATCTGTGTTATGCCAACTTGTTATTGTACTGAAGGTGCACTTCAGTACAATCATGACAAGGTGTGCCACATCACGACTGCATGTTGTATCTTGCACAACATTGTAGTCAGACCAAGATGTGTCTCTTCCCACAGAACACGACACGGCAGTGCCAGCAGCAGCAGCAGCACCTGTTCCAGGAGATGTGAGTAGACAAGGTCGCACAGAATGAAAGTATATACATGGGGGCGGGGGGGGGGTAACAGTTATTAAACACAAAATCATAAACGCCCTTACAATCACACACATGCCCACCTCTACTAAAAACAAATCTAGACACAGGGTTTGGACCATATAGTTTATATTCATTTTTCAAAACTTCAACTTCAATCACTACTTGCCTGTACCTCTGTATCGCTATCAGTAGATTCCATTAGGCTGTGATGTTAAGAGCTACCGAGGGTCTTTATAGGGCTGATGATGTCATCAAAAGGAGACAGATTTTGTTCTTCAACGACTACATGCTCATTCATAAATTACTTACTTACTTGACAGTTGCCTGACTGTACTAATCCTTTTATGAATATAGATATGGGTGACTTTCGTTAGTTTTAAACGAAATGCGATTAACTAGAACAATCAGTGATTACTTTTATGAATAAACCGCTAAGCTTTATAAAGCTTTTTTTTGTGTCACTGTTAAATCCAGACATTTTAAAATTCCACACTCTTACATATTTTGGAGAATACCTGCACTCTATATACATAGTATTATATACATGGTGCAGTTTGAGTAAAATGATTCGATATAGTATTCTGTTGTGTTTGCAAGAGTTGTATACAAGAGGTTAGGGTTATACAAGGTTGTAGTCCAGGGTCCATTATACTGTAGAATCTTTACTTGCCAAATTAAAGTATGCATCTACATGCCAGCCATGTGGATATTATATCACTGTTAATAGATATCTTCATTCAGATTTTCTGGGAAGTCTTTTAACAAACTTTTTTTAATTAAATTGTTTTTATTATTTTTATTATGTTTTCAAATTCTGAAATGCCATATTTAATTTAATACAATAGGGTAGCTATTAAATAAACTACTATTTTAATGTATTTTACTGATGAAAAAATTACCCAACGTAGAAAATACAGAGCAATGGGTATTACATGACGTACTTGCAAGAACTACAGCTATGGCCAAAAGTTGTGCTATAACCCTATAGAATTAACTCATTTTGCTTTAAAAAGTCAAAGGAAACCTTCTGAATAATGTTACGTTGACATATTGATTACTTACTGCTTTGTCATTTTCCATATACTTAACGAAAAACCTGAAGAACTTTGACATTTCGGAATCTACCGCTGTACCATACGGTGTTTGTTAGTTGGTTTATTTTGGTCATCGAGCCCTTTTGTTTTGTGTGAAGTGTTTTGTTTATTATTTCATTTATTATTAAAATCCGGGCACAAACGCGTCTCGTTTTGCGTTCCTACCTTTGCTGCCTTTCCTTTGTACTTTCTGGCTTGCCTGACGTCACACCACTCGCCATCCTGCCACAGTAACACACAAAACAATCAGGACAAAAGTAACCACGTCTTTTAAAGGCTTTTAAAAGGCTTCTTTCACTTACTGTTCTTTAGTGTCCAAAAACGACACTTCCTTAGCCTACAGTTCGTAATCCCACCTCTGCAGGCTCGAGCTGACGTGATCCGTTTTCAGACTTGACTTGTATTCTTTTTTTGACATTCCAGGAGCACTCAGAAAGTCGTGAGGAACAAGTCAGTGGCATGGGCAGCCACTATCATGCCTGAAGTCATTGATATCCTTCCACTTTCTCATGACTGTTGCTGAATAGCTGCACACAGTTTATACAAGTCTACAGGATAACATAAATGTGCATACATTGCAAGCTAGGGAATTTGATCATTATACTGATATTCTCCAATTCTTTAGCCAGTTGGTGTATAAAAAAGTCGACAAATATTTTGGCCAATGTCTTTATCAGTGTTATAGGTTTACTCTATCTCAGAATTATATTAGAGCATTAATAGAGTATTTTATTATAATCCATTTTTCATGTTATATACATGTTGTTATATATATATATATATATATATATATATATATATATATATATATATATATATATATATATATAGTAATATTGATATATTTGCCAGCTCAACACAGTACTCCCGTCTCTGGCTCAAAAAATGCCTCGATCAGCCTGGAGCGGATTCTTTTAAGCTGTGGGTGGAGCCTTAATCAATTATCAGTAAAACAATTACCTTGAAGCGCCAGCCTAATTAAAAACAAACAATAAAACACAGCTTTATCGTCATCATAAATACAAATATATAAACATACAAATAATAATACTGGGGCGGCGTGTACCCTGTCACAGTTACTTATTCTGTTTCAATGTTTTGTCCTGAAGTGAGTCTGCCACTGTTTAATCATGATATGATTCCCTCAAGTCATCTTCATTGCAGAAAAGGTTGCTGAAAGGTTAAAACAAGTTTTGAAATGGTGCTTTTTTATTTTCGTTTAAACAATTGAATTATTCCTCCTATTAAATGGTTACTTTAAACTATTGGTATTCTGGCAATGGATAAAATACAGTAAAAGTCAGTCCAGTAATGATAATGCACTATTGAAAAAATTTATACCCATTTATATTAAATCTACTAAGTTAGTCAAGGGCTATTCCGTAGAGTAATTTAAAGAATTTCCAGAAATGTAATGTTGTTAGCTTCCTGATATTTTAGCATTATAGTTTCTGCCAGTGCTTTCTCAAGTTGAGCAGTCAGTAACCCCCCAAGGATGGTCATATTGTTAGTCATTATTGAGTACCGGTACAATTCAAATCGTATTTCCTGTGCTGTCCCTTGGGTTATATAAGAAATGTTATTCCATTCTCAAGTATGCCATCCATTTCTCATTATCATCTCAGAGGCTAGTAATAGTATGGAGACTGTACTAAGAATTTGGTTTGAACATATTTAGTGGGCAAAGTCAGTATGCATGATGGAGTGAGAACAAAATGTTTGCATATGTGTATGCTAGAATTTAATAGAAAGTAATAACTAAATGTGATTTATTTTGCAGAAATTCTAGACAGGTTTTTAAATGGTCATAGCTCAATCTGAATTATCAAAGTAAGATTTATATTTTTCAGTTATTCAAAGTTGAAATTATTTTGGTGTTTTATTAGAATCATGATACAGATCACAACTTTCTCCACAGAAGACGACAGTTTGCATTTTTTTGTAGACATATACAATCATTTCCATACTGCAAAGATTGATATATGAGGAAGTCTTCCCTTTTTGACTAGTTCATCCACAGAAGCCCCTGCTTGCATAAACCAAATGAAGTATTGTGTCAAACAATTTATTACACTTCGTTAAAGTACATGTTGCAACATCGCACATCTATAATGTCCCAGAAAGTTTCATCCCAGTTCAGGCTCAAGGCACTGGAAATCTAGTTGAAGACAGTCTGACAGGCAATAAATCCCAGGCTATGTTGTTACTGTCTACCCTAACATCAATCAGTGAGGTACAAAAAAATAAACTCTCTATTGCTAATTAGTAATAAATTAATTTACTGCAAGTTTAAGCAAGCTGCCTCAAGAAGTTGACAACTATTATTATTATTTTATTTTATATAATTTTTAACAGCTTGGCTCCTAATTTATAATTTTTTTATTTATTTATTTTACAGATTGTGAATGGAAAATAAAACTGGCAATGTTATTGTAGAGAAACAACTCAACAAAGTAGAAAGATTCATTTAAGGATCCAAAAGATGTTTTGTACTGTAGCTTATGTAAAGTCAGTCGCCTGCATTGTTTATTTGTAACCTTTGTAAAATGTGTAGTCCTTTTGCAGTAAGACTCTCAATAAAGTGTTTACAAACTGGACCAAGTTAGGTGTAGCTGATTAGCCATGGAAACCCACTTGAGGTACATCTCAACCAAACCATCCAGCTCAGCTGAGTGCAAGATCAGCATTAGTGGAGCAATACATAATTTAAAAAGCAATATCAATTTTGACTTTCAAACAATTATTATTATTATTATTATTTATTTCTTAGCAGATGCCCTTATCCAGGGCGACTTACAGTTGTTACAAGATATCACATTATTTTTACATACAATTACATTATTTTTTACACATTATTTTTTACATACAATTACCCATTTATACAGTTGGGTTTTTACTGGAGCAATCTAGGTAAAGTACCTTGCTCAAGGGTACAGCAGCAGTGTCCCCCACCCCACAATTCTGTCATCAAGATGTTCTTCAACTGGTAGGTAGGTATAGCTACTATTTCCCAATGTTCACATTAAAACAAATCTTCACTTGATAACTTTGGTTCATATCAGGTAGCATTTCAATACCTGACATCATGTATGATATTAATCAGGTGGAGTTTACTAAATTCGGTGGTTCATCTCATCATTTGAAAGAGCCAAATGAATTCCAGTTCTAATAGCTGCAAACAATAGCACCTCTAAAGTAAATTAAAAGAGACAAAGATTGTAAAGTCTTTTTACATGAGGACTGGCTTGTAACCGATCAGATATAAAGTCATTTGCAGGTGAATGGGGGAGAGCAGGATTAAGTGTTGGGTGGGTGTGGGTGAGGTCAATCACCAAATAAAAATAAGTCTGGCTTCTATCAAGATGGCTGCTTCAGGCTTAAAGACAGACTACCTTCCTGAATGTAGCCCTGATACATAGATACTGCACTTTAAATTACTGTAATGCTGACCCCTGAATACGTATCATGTAGTAAAATATGCATGGTCTGTTCAGCTAATTGTGTAATTAAGGCTTTGCCAGACTAAAACAAAGGTAGTCTGCTAATCCGAATGAGATTAGAGTGATCACATGAAAAGATCTTAGACAGAAACCGAGGCATTTAGGGATGGATCACATTTAAATGTACTATCTAAACTAACACTTTGATGTACACAGCAGTACATCTTTACTGTATGCTAAAGGCCAGCAGCTGGCTGAAGAAGGACAGAGTGACATTCCATTTGATTTAGTTTCAAACTGTAAGAACTCAAAGTAATTTGGTGGTTGCAAGGACAGATATAATGTACTGTACATTGTCTTTAAAAACAAAGGGTAACACTATTTTTTTTCTTTCAAATGTAATTACAAATGAACAAGCATATTATTTAGAATTACATTTAAAACAATAGTTAAGTAAACAATGCCCCTTTTGTATTCTCCATTATAGTAGATATTGAATTTATGCTTACTTCCTATGTATTCAAAAGGAAATAGTTTAGTTTATACATAATTATATTTTAATTACCGACTGAGAAATGAAACAAAATAATAAAACGTCCAACATTAAATAGAGAAAGAACATTTTGTATGTTGTAGAAAAAAAAAAAAATTATAATACCGGGATCTCGTTCCTGTATGCACTTACGATATTGTATCTGGCAAGTACGATGTAGGGAGCAGTATATACGATGGAAGTAGCGTTTCAAAATAATGTCGCGCACACCACCTGATCGGATTAATTGTCGCATTCTGTCGACACCAATTTACTTGGTGTGTAAATGCGACAGGTAGATCTCACGGTCATTTCTTGTTTTGAACCTTCAGAAACATGGCTGCTCTAATACATGCAGTGTATTTAAGGTTAAACAGATATATTTACAACAACGGAGAGCATTCATTGAATGTCCAGATTATATGCGAACACAAACTCATTCTTAAAAATGTGTTGGGAGAAAGTGGATATCCCCTTCTTCCTTATCTTCTAACACCGGCAGTTAACAACACCTACATCAAGAGCAGAGGAGGAATACAACTTTGACCATTGCAAAACTCGACAGGTCATTGAAAGGTGCATAGGTTGCCTCAAAATGTTCTTCATAATATTGTCCAGCAGAGTACTACAGCAATAGTACCTTGATCAACGATATTCTGCTGGGGCTTCTGATATTAAGGTATCACATCCCCCCGAAACACCCTCCGTGATAGATGTCCCCAGTAATTGAATCACCCTCTCTTCATCAGCGGAGAGTGGGTAGCGTGGTGATGGGCCTCCGCCAGTTTTCTCACTGTCACGCTTCCACTGTTGGTGTTTTTTGTGGTTCAAACTGATATAGCCAGTCAATTTTATTTTTTTTTTGCCTGCAACCATGTTATACCCCATCTTTCACTAGCAGAACTCATTCTGTTAGAAATTTCGGTCAGTTTTTTCTTGTTAATTATGGTTTTTATATTGTGACTTCTAATGTGTTGCACGTGTTCTTATAGATGTAATAATTAGTATTACATTATTAAATAATTAGTCAAGGCAACGCAACACCGTGTCATGGTGCAGTCCCAAACGTTTCGTTTACATGGGAATAAATTAAATAAACATAGGATAGATGGAAAATGGGGTAGTAGGACATTTAGAACTGTAGTTTATGTCTGTTACATGAGTAATGATTGTGCAAACATACTTTTCTAGACCATTCAAAATACATGGTATCCTTGTGCTGTGTGATTAATACTTTTCAGATCATACAACATTGCTAGCCGACCTATCATTTAGAAACACAAGACAGATAGCGGTTTGAGTGGATTAGAGAAACAGGTGATAACTGATCGAATTGGCAGTTGATAAGTGATCGCAAGACCTATTGTAACTGAAGTTACGACCTCGCAATATAGAAACAAGCCCCTGTACTTTTTTTTTTCTTTGCCATTACTATATTACAAATTGTAACGTATTTCATACCTTTTTTTTTTTAATCTATCGTTGTCCATAATAAGCTAAATCAATAAACAGCATGGTATTCACTACTGCTCACCAAATTTCAAGCACCCAGGAGCTTGTCTGACAAAATGGCCAATTTTATAATGTAGGAAACAGGTATTGAAATAATAATATTACTACTATGACTAAGACTACCTTGACTACTACGACTACGACTACTACTACTACTACTACTACTACTCGGCCGCCTTTGGGAGGCCGGTGCACCAGCTGCCTCTGGGCAGTCGGTGTAGTCCGGCCACTAGGCCTTAAATAGGACTACTACTGCTACTAATAATAATAATAATAATAATAATAATAATAATATGCATGAGGATTTAAAAAGTGAAGTACTTCAGGTGAACATTTTTCTCACTTTTGAGACCCCCAAATACAAAATATATGCTTTAGGAAACCAACTGGAGTATTTTAGGACAGATGTAGGTGCAAAATATATCGGAAAACCTACATATTTAATTAAAGCCTAAATGTACTCAAACAAAGTCTGGAATCTATCTTCCCTATAATAATAATATGAATGCATGTGAAGTTGACTTTACTTAGAATCTGGCAGAATATGTCATAGGCAAAGTGAGTCTGAATACATAATAAATATGAAGCAAAATCATACCTTTTATTCATTTCAATTGTAGTTTATTCACAACAGCAATCGTAGATCACATGTCCGTTAGATGTACCACTCATGCACTGTATGGAGTTGCTGTCTAGGCATTAAATTAAGATTATTCTTCAACATGCCTCGCCACTTCTGTAAATCAAAAGTTGCTATACATATTTGAACGGACATTACTCAGAATTGAGGGAACACCCACATATTTGATTTAAAATTACGTAGGTTGTCTATTTGCAACAATTATCTGCTCTACTTGTATGATCTTGTTCCATTTACCCTCTGCTGTATTTTGTTACTGTTAAAAAAAAGATATAAGACTCTATATATAGCTAATCACTGCAGACCTGATGAGACACAATGAGTGTCGAAATGCGTTGCTCTGTTTGTTTGCTTTCTTTTAAAATGTTTTAACAAATAAAACAAATTAATTTATTTTCTTGATACAAAATAGCAATGGTTATGTTTTAAGTTAGAAGGTTGTGTTGCAAGTGCAGTCAAGTGTGTCTCTACAGACTTCGACTGGTAAAATACAAGGTCAGTGTGCCTGATTCAGAAGTGTTCGCAATTCCGTACAGACTTTTTTCAATATATAATATTATTTTGTTAGTACTGGGATACATGAAAGCCTCATAAAACAAAATACAAATTAAAACACAGGGTGTGTGTGTTGTTCCCAAAACCAATCACTTTGTTTTCATGTTAGTTTTTTCATATGAGTTTTTTATTTTTATTTTGCAGCCAGTCGTCTAGATTTTTAATAGTTGACTGGCTTAACTGCAAAAGGGGCTATGAATATTTGTGGCAGAGACCTACAAAACCACAGTCATTTATTCCCTAAGCACATGCTTAGGAACACAAACTTAGGAATGCTACAACTGTTTGCAGATACCATCTAATTATTCTCAGTTATGCAAACAATGTGCTTTTTTATCCAAAAAACGACTCATTTAATATTTAGGATTTGGGCTGCCATCAGGGGTGCCGGAGCCAGAGGGGCATGCCCCTCACTTTTCCACAAAAGAAACGTGCACAGCGGTAAAAAGTGTGGTTGTATAGCACACTATGTTTAGTGGCGGAACTCTGTATCCTACATAAAAGCAAGGCACTATTGTATCATATAAGAATCTATACTGTCCCGATGTCTGATGCTACAGCTGAGCGCAGCCAAAAACATACCTACAGTCATCCATGATTAAGCCTGTATTTTTGCCAGTAAACTTTTTTGGTCCCCCACTTTTATTTCACGGTTTGCCCCGCTAAATCTAAAGACGAGTGTCTTGAAAATCACTATTAAATAAATAGACCACTGACGTGCAATAACAGCTCTTTTAGTGTTTCATTTAAATGTGAGCAGTGTACAAAAACACCAACAGAAATTTAAGATTTAGTTTTTAAAGTATTGCTGCTAGAAGAGCAGGGACATGCCAGTTGATGTTACGTAAATATAGTGGCAAGCAGGTCTCAAAGGGGAGGAATCATGTGTAGGAAATGTATTTCATGATGTTTACTACAGGTTTACTACATCATTGTGCATGACTGTGGGACACGGCATCTGCAATTTCAGCACGTATCCTTGGATGAGAGTGGTGATGATGTCACAGTCTACATCACACCTTATTGCATTTTTATCCAATGTGTACTACAAACAGAACTATAATTACTCTGGGAAATTCTATAGACCTGCTTCCTTCTTCTAACGTATGGTCTGGCGCAATAGCTTCACAATCATATAACAATATTCACCTCAGAAACTGTAGCATAGACTGCAGCTGTCAGCTTTGTTTTTAGTAACCAGGATCTTAATGTTTTTGTTTTTTTTGTTAGTTCAAATACAACAGGCTGACAATCCAGATTCTTTTTTTTTAATATAAAAATCATCATACATATTAATATCACAGCATCCTTCTACTGCCCTTGTAATAAATCATCACGCAATATCAAAAAACTTGAACCTATTATTATTTTACCATCATTCCCAAACGCTTTAACATGCAAATTGTTTTTGCTGAGGTGCTCACTTAAATCTAAGTACAGTATAAATAACCCTTCATTATAAAGTGATATAGCGCTCCATTGCAAAATATGTTTTACTGTTAATTCTCCAGAGCATAGCTGTGATATTAAAAAAGCATACCTACACTGAAAATAATATCAGCTTGAGCTAAAATAACAGGATAACATTTTGAACCTGAAGATATAAACAAAGGTTGTTGCCAATACTGAAAAAATGTATCTTAGTTAATGTGGTCAATCTATTTCAATTTGTTAGTCCTATTTCTAATGGTGTATATACAGTATATACTGTATATATACTAGTATACTATTTTTTGTGTGTGTATATATATATATATATATATATATATATATATATATATATATATATATATATATATATACACAGTATATACATACAAAAAATAGTATACTAGTACTAGTAAATAATTTAGTACGGACATGTTATTTGAGGAAAACATTTGATTGGTCACTAAAACATTTTAAAAATGTAATTATAAATTATTAATATTAATGGCCAATGGCCTATACACTGTTCAATAAAGCCAATATATTCTGTGCAGACCACATGACTTCAAGTAAAATATTTTACCTATTGTTCATTTTTATTTTAGCTGGATTTGTCTTTTCAAACAAAATCTCATGAAAGATAAACTGGTGTTTGACAAATACCCATAATGTGCAACAAACTCAGAACTTCCCATCTTACTTTGTCTAGCCACAATATTGATTATGATAGATAATGGTAACCCACACGTTCATGAAAATGGGGATAATAATATCAACAACATTCTATCCTGTGGTAGTACTAGCCTGTGACAGGGTACACCCCGCACCTGTGCATATTTTGTTTATTTTGTAGTTGTGTTGTATTTTATGTTTTAAATGTTATTTTGAAATGTTGTTTTAGGTCAGTAGGGAAGGGTTAATTACCTCCCCTGCCAAATCAATTCATGTGTAGAATTTGCTTGAGTCCTACTGAATGATTGACAAGCAATTACGCTCAGGCACAGCTGCATAAAAGAGGCAGGAACCTCTCAGTCTAGGTTGGGGCTTGTTCAGTGGAGGAACGTAAGTCAAAAAGACATCTAAAAATAAGTAAACAATTGCTACTTGTGCTGGCTTTAAACCAGCACGATACTTGTTCGCTGTATTTTGTATCTGTCTGTTTGTTTTGGCCAATGTGTCATTTTGTTTTGTATCAGTATTATGTTTTGTGTTCAAACCTTTTATTTTACAATAAATACGTGCAGCAGCGCTTCATCCCGCTGTACTGGGGTGTTTCATACTGATCTGATGTCAGTCACAAACCATCCTGCTCGTAGAGCCAAGCTATGTCCTTCATCACATTATTAAGTCACTGGGTTGCTTTCCAATATAAAACAATGCTGATGCTACAACAACACAAAAAAGGGCTCTTCCGTGGATATTTTTTAATATCAGCCAATACTGACTATATTTTAACATTTTCTATAGGAATTAGAAGTACACAATTAGCTTGTCAAAATTCAGGCAAAGCACCAAAAACATGTAGTATTGCAGTTTGATTAAAAATATGGATTCACTAATTGAGTTGATGAGTATGTTACAGTAACTTGATCAAACAAAAGGTCTCATTTTCCAAAGTTCCTAGATTGATTTTCTCACAACAACTTGTTCTAGACCCTGAAGCAGTGGGACTTTTTACCTTCTCCAAACATGTATATTTGTCAACCTTGTGCAATCCAAATTTGGAAAATGAAATACAAAGAACATTTTGTAGTAAAATTGTTGCTGCTAAACAGCACACAATATATTCACAAAGTTTTAATATATATATATATATATATATATATATATATATATATATATATATATATATATATATATATATATATATATATATATATATATGGTCTGTGGCCTTGGGAATCCTGGCCAAAGAACCTTTCATCTGTTGATTTTAGCTTAATATCTGAGTTACTCATAACATGTCCTGTAACTTGCTCTCCAAGATACAGAAGGATGATCCTTGATATTGAAAGCATCAGAAATTCAATCCAGAAACAACGGTCGAGTAGTATTGACACATATAATCAGAACTATCGACAGTTTCAATAGAAGGAAGTCTTTTTTGTCAGTTTGTGATATGAGGATTGTATACAGCAAAGTTTCTGGTAGAATAAAGTTGATATCCCAAGACCTTATTTGGAGGTAACATTAATTTTACATAAATTACTATGTACCATAAAAAATGTATTGCATGAGATGTATACTACAGATGCCAACATCCATTTACATAGATAAGGAGAGTGAAAAGATTATACTGTTATCAATGGAGAATTGGAGATAAATATTGGGAATTTCCGAATCTTAGAAATTGGCATGCATGAGCATGTCTGAATATACAGAGAAACTGAAATATGAAATACTACCTCTGCAACTGAACTGACCGTGAATAGGAGATGTCCTGCCAGTAATAATTATAAAATAAATTAATATAAACGCATGATGGTGAAAATGACATGGCTTTTTAGGTAATTACATGGTATTGACACCTGATTAGAAAACAGAGAGATATAAAAACAAGCAGTAGGAAAATCAAGCCCATTCACTGACAGCAGATAGCTACTGTTCTGTTTGCCATCACAGAGGGGTAATCTTTATTTAATCTTCACATCAGAAACATCAATAGCTGGGATGCTGGAGACAGGAATGTCTTAATCGAAAATTTGCAGCAACATGCAAGATAACATGAATATCAGACACTTTGAAAAACAATTCCATGTGTCTTTTTTACAGGGCCTCTTTAGTTGCATTTACAGTTTTTTTACAATTGCTTTGACACATTTTTCGAAACACAGTTTCAAACTGCAAAACTCTGAACACAAAACCCCAAACTACTCACTCCAGTATCAGTATCCTGTAAACAGTGCAAAATGAAAGTCTTTGAGTCAATACATAATGCATAAATACATAATGCAAAAGTAATTCATAGCACCAACACATCAAATATCATTTGAGCATAATAACATGAAATAATCCTTAACAAATAATATTATTGAATACAAAATAATACCAATATAAACAAACATAAAACATGCATCTTTTGTTTAAATCAAATAAAAAGGTGATCTAAATCAGTGAACAAAATGATAACTTACAGTATTGGAAATATACAAAATAAGATACAATATGCATTTGGTATGATGTTCCACGCCATTTCATCTGTTATTTACTCTCTCATCAGCATGAGGCCACAGATTTTCATCCACATCACATCTTATGTCCTCATTAGCCAGGCACCGTGGATAATATTTCTTGGAGTGCCTTATCCACCCCTGGCACTGCTGCGCTCTGATGTCACCACATGTCTCATCCATGGCATGGACGAGGGTGGCTTGCTTGCAAAGGTGGTGGTCATACACCTTCCACCTCCAGGCTGAAAAAAATTCCTCTATAAGGTAGAGAAATGGGGAATATGGTGGCAGGAACATCATGCTGAAGTCTGGATGCGCTGCAAACCATGCTTGTACTACCAATGCATGATGGAAATTGACATTGTCCCAGACTACGACAAATGTAACTCCAGCATTTGGATGTACGAGGCGATTATGCAGAACATCCCAAAAATTCAGCAGATGGGCTGAATTGTATGGCCCTAGCACAGGATTTTGTGTCACAACTCGATTTTGTGATATGGCCGCACACATTGTTATATTCCCGCCCCACTGCCCCGGCACATTGACAGTGACACGCTGGCCAATAAAGTTCCGACCACGGTGCCAACATTTGGCCAGATTGAAGCCCGCTTTGTCAACATAGAAGAACTCATGGTGGTTGACTCCCGCATCCAACTCCATTCTTCTCTGAAAAACAAGATTCATTCATGTGATTTACTGTCATTTCACAATTCACAGAACAATGCTGACAGCCCTCCTACTGTGCTGTAAAACACAGGCCACATATCAAAAGAATATGTACAAAGACACACAATTCTCAGCCACAAAGCATCTCACTGTTCACATCATTGTTGTACAAGCAAAATTACTGTACACTTACCTGAACGTATTCACGTCGCAATGCTTTCACTCTCTCATTTCTTTGAAAAGGCACCAAATAAAGTTTCATAGTTATTTGGTGCCTTTTCAATATGCATCCAATAGTGGTTGTACTTACAGCATTAACCCCTTCAAACATTTCAGGCAAATATCATGTTTTGCCAACACCATGTCCACTATGGCCAGCTCATGCTCTGCAGTAAAAATACAGCCACACCAGCCACTGGTGTCTTTCCTTTCAGTTCTGAAATACAGCAATTTCAATCCAACACTGCAATAATGTAAACATTGTTTCTGTAATAATGTACATACAATTCCAATATTGTACACTAACCGATTCTCAGTCCGAAATGTTCTGATAATTGAACCGACAGTAGACCTCTTCAAATTTGGTTGGACAACATGACCAGTTTCTTGCATTGTCAAACCTCTGTGATGTGGTCAATCACTGTTGCTCTAATTTCATTTGAGACTACCACACGTCGTTGTTGACCACGACCACGACCATGTCCAGCAACTTCATCCAATTGGTCCATTTTGTCACAAACTGCTGCTGTTTCCTCAGAGTTTTTATGTAGTGGTGTAATGATTATCAATTAAGCTTCCTTGCATTCTTACATGGATGAGGTCATTTGCAAAAATGAGCAATAATTGTTGCCAGATGCTCAAATAGTTAAGTATTTTGCCAGATCATCAGTTAGCATTTGAAATAGGTAGTTAGGAAAGACAATAGTATTTAAAGACTTGAGTAGGTGATTAAGAGTTTTGCATTTTGTATGTAAACATGATAAAAATTTATCTTTTTGGCTTTCTGTGTTGGGAGTTTTGCACTTTCGAACTGTGTTTTGAAAAATGTGTCAAAGCAATTGTAATAAAAACTATAATTAAAGTCAAATCTCTTTATGTCACCCTCTGCTGATTATCACCATTACATGTCCCCATGTGTTGCTTACCTGTAATGTTTCTTTTCATTGCTAACATCCTGTTTTAAAGCTCTGTTCAAAATGGCCGCTCTAGTGCACTGACAGTGTAAGGATTATTGCCCATCAGTCACACAGTAGCAGCAAAATCAATATCATGTTTAGTTCCGACACCTCCTGAAATAAGACCCCATTACTTGTAATAAATAGAGCTGTGTGCTCTGTGCTCCTCACTTTGAAGTGCCACATCACAGCAGCATTGAACTGAAGTGGTGGCAGCGGTATCAGACAAGGTCCTGATACTCTTCAGCTTTAAAGGCCTTGTGAAAAGGTTTTAATGACCACCAGAGCATCTGATGTGTTTGTTTTCTTATAACTGTGTGCCATGTTTGAATGAATCACAAATCCTAACCACGTGTTTACTTGAAAAACCTGTTGGAATTTATTTGATATTCTACAAAATGCTGTGTATGTGTGTGTGTGTGTCTGTGTCTGTCTGTCTCTGTCTGTGTGTGTGTGTGTGTGTCTGTCTGCATGTGTGTGTGTGTCTGTCTGTCTGTGTGCGTGTGTGTGTATCTGTGTGTGTCTCTCTGTCTGTCTGTCTGTCTGTCTGTCTGTCTGTGTGTGTGTGTGTGTGTGTGTGTGTGTCTGTCTGCATGTGTGTGTGTGTCTGTCTGTCTGTGTGCGTGTGTGTGTATCTGTGTGTGTCTCTCTGTCTGTCTGTCTGTCTGTCTGTCTGTGTGTGTGTGCGTGTGTGTGTGTGTTTTCCAGTTATGGTGAATTAACACTTCTTAATGTTTCTAGCCAAGCTAGTCTGATTTTGAAAGTTAACCAAATACGAACACGTACGATAACAAAATCTGAAATTGTGTTGAAATTGTTGTTGGAATCCTCTTATTGCTGACAGACAGGAAGTAGCGGTGTAATTTCGGCCTGGTATACTGAATACCCAGAGATCAGGCTTTAGAGGATGCAGAACGTTACAGCTTGCAAGGAAACCATTTTAAAATGCCAGCGGTGGCATGTCCTGTGTCAGTTAAGGTAAAGAGGTTTTTTTTTAATTTTTTTATTACAGCAAAAAGAAATAGTCACAGGGCTTTATTTTACTGTTCATTTCATTGAAAACAACCAGGCCAGTTTATTATTGAATATCATTTCAACAGCTCTAAATGTGTCCCTACAGTATCTTTTATCTTTTTACAACCTAGGGGTTGAGTATAGCAATAACCATAAAAAAAACACAATGGCGGTCATTTGAAAACTAAAAGGCGTATGATATGGTTACAAGGAATTCCTCTGGGGTTTATGGAATTGAAGTTCACGGAAAACACTTTGGTCATTTCAAAAGCATGAACACAGTGCTGTTACTACTGTGCCTATATTCCAGACAGCAAGTTAATGATTTGTATTAGTAGCCTTCATCTGTTAATTGAAAAATCTCAAACATATAAGTAAGTTAAAGGCTTATGGGGATCCCTTTATTTATATTTGAAGACGGTAGTTCTGAATATCAGGGAAGATCAGTGCAAATTGAAAATAATGAAAATAAAGACTGGTAGTGGAGCTCAACATATTAATTTCTGGACCTTCTGCGCCAGCTGATCAAGCTGCAGCTTTTCTCTGCTATACATTGAAGGAAAATAATCCCAGTTCATATTTATATTACACCACACTTCTAATAATTATGAGGCTAGTGTGGCTGCTAGTATACAGTTAAAGTGATATGCAATATAGTATCAATATTTTTTATAATATTTTATAACATTAATTTACTTTCCTGTTTATTACCATATGATGAGTGTTGTCTACCAATGACAACTATTGGTAGCCAGCTATAGTATAATTTCTGTCCACTAATTTCTGTAACTGATTTTGTAAAGAGATTTTCCATTTTGATAACTCACTGTTGGCACGGTAACAGTTGCACTCGCCTTGTAGCCATATCAGAAATGTAGGAGTCTTTTAAGAAACAGCACCTGTGTCTGAAAAGGGGCATTAATTGGCAAGTCTCTTGAAGCAGAAAGACAATACAGATCAGAAATGAAATATTCAGAAATATTCTCATAATCATGTTAGGTGGTTGGTGGTTAGTTGCATTTAAATTTGCAAAATTAATTTAAAAAAATCTAAAACTGTATATTTTATTTTTTAAACTAAAGGAGCTTTTATAGTACTCAGTGTTGCAATGGGAATCCAAAGATTTATTCTTTGTTTCATAGCATTTACATTAAGCCTGAGCAGCAGTTGGTATCCAGGAATAGAACTAACATCCCAATTCCTTTGAATGTAGTTCAATAAACATTACAGAAAAATTAAAGAAAACAACTTTGTTGGTGTCATAAATTAATCATATTTCTTATATGTAAACATCACTCTGAGAGTTCACCAGGATAGGTGTGGAAGGCTGAGGATCCATACACATAGGAATTCAGTTGCTGTGTCTTGCATTGTTTCAGTGACATGACAAAACAATTTGCTGACAGAACAGTTCACACCTGTTTGACTCTGTCATTTTGGTTTCTCTTTACCAATCAAAACAGATTATTTCTGCAGGCATAGACACACCCGAATATTTCAAAACATTACAGGAATACGTTCATAAAATATAAGTCATTAAGATTAGCCTGTACAGGGTTATATTTAAGTCACTTGGCCACTTCTTACTGTTGTTTTTAACTGATTAATAATAAGAGGGCTTGACATTAAAGTGCTTTGAGCTAACATGAGTATTACATGAATCTTACCTGCTGTACATTTCCATTCGCTATATAGTACTCAAATGTGTAGTTTCAAAAGAAACACATCAAATATTTTTCTTTTTCATTTCATGTATCTGGTAAAAATCTGTTTGCTATCCTCACTCTCAATGGGGGAACTGGGGAATATGCCTCTGGTGCATATTTATATTTTATATAGCTACAGACCTGCTTTGGGGAGATACAAAACAAAAAAGCTGGAGATGTTTTAGGTTTCTGGCACGGAAGGGCAATTGTTAACAGTTAAAAGAAAAAAACACCTGCAGGAAGTTACCCCTAATCAGTAAATCTGTTGATACTAAAAATGTAACGCCCCCAAAAGAACCCCATTCATCTGTGTCTGCGATAAAACTGCTATGCTTAGTTTGGCTCATTGTAAGCAGTTCTGGAGTGCTACTGAGCAGGGTAACAAAAACACGCACTAAAAAATGAGACTCTCCCTCAGAGCAATTGAGTTACTCAATGCACCCCATTGTTAAAAAGTAACATTTGCCACGCAGACCCTCACTTCAGTGCCACAGAGCTGCTGGAACCCAATACTGTAGCTGTGCACTAACACAGCTCCAGCTTTTTTGTTTTGTATCTCCCCAAAGTAGGTCTGTAGCTATATAAAATATAAAAATATTATACTTTGTGATTTTCTAAATATTACATTATATTGAAATGTTATCAGCTTTATTTAGTTTAGAGAAGCCTGTCATCACATTTCTAGAAGCAGTAGAGGAGGGGGGGGTATCTTTATTGTAATTTTTTTTTTATATGTGCAAACAGAACTGCTGAGGTCCAAGACTGAATATTTGATATAATGTGTTGCTGTAGCTGTACATTAACACATCTCCTCCCTTTTCCTTTCCACATCTCCATGCTACAGATTCCTGCATTGGGCTTGAAAGTTAAAATATTGCTTTTTTTTTTTTTTTGAAAGTGCCATGGGTTTCTATGCATGTACGGTCTGGGTTCACACTACTAACTCCAGTAAGCCACAAAACAAACAAAAAAAAATACACACAGCCACCTTAGCACTGCACACTGCCATAGGGAAATAGTATGGCAGAATATCGGCAAGAGTAACAGTGAATGGACCGAGGCCATACACAGATGTTCACTGTCCTATTATATTATATTCTGTTTTATTATTTAGACACATGTTAAAAACCCAGCTATATTTGGTTTCTAATCTTTACCAACATTTATGTAGTCTGTTGTCGATTTAACATGATCAGAGTTGCTAATGAGTTAGTCAGCTAAACTGGGTGGCAAATTAGTCAACTGCCAAAAATATGCAGTAGTCTGTTAGTCTGCATTAGTTAACCCACACCTCCATGCTCCTAAAGCAGTACATACAGAGTCAAGAGGGTTATGGAGTTTATATCTGTAGTTGTGTGTGGGCTGAAGAAAGTATTAATTATGAGTCACAGGCACTTTTCCCCCCACACAGATTTTTAAAAAATGGTCAGCCGTCTTGCAGAAAACTTTATCTAATATGATAATAATTGAAATAAGTCTTTTATTAATAGATCTAATTGAACAAGGTGTAAGGAACAGTGATTTATTTAATACAACTTTGTATTGCTACCACTGTTGAATATTCACAGTAAAACTGATATTTCTGGAGGAGCAGAAATCATTTACCCAGTCATAGTTTACCAGCAGGTGAGAAACACTTACTCTTCCTTTATACACTTACTTATGATTCCTGCCCCAAGGTTGCCTCATTTTTGTTTGCCCTCCTCGTCCACATTTCACCTGGTGGTGCAAATCTCTTGGTGATTACCTCAGCTTTAGGACTCCTTGCATGACACATAGTGGGCTGCTATAACAATAACAACAGACTGTTATATTTTAATCAAAGAGAACTTTGCTAATCAGCTTTGACACAACTTCACCCAGTGTCATGATAGACCAAGATGGCATTATTAATTGTTGTTTTGTGTACTTTGTACTCACTCAATCCATCCTTGTTCCTTGATTCACCTATTAAATTAAAAAAAATACCCCAATATACTGTAATAAAACTGCAGAGCCCAGCAATCATATTAAATGTAATTATATGGTATCTTTTTACTGTATCTTTCCACATACTTTGTTGCATCCGCCAAAGGACTGTAGCTTCTTCTACCCAAGCAATTAGCTTACTTCTGCTACTTCTTGCAAAAGCAAGATGTTATACAGTGCAGCTAAAAGCCCTGCTAACTGCAGCTTAGGAAGCAAAGATAACATTTAAAAATGGTACGCTTTTTTATTTAACAGGAAACTCAAACAGAGTTGATATTTGGGCTTTTAGGGTAACAACCTTTGTATATGCTGTTTTGTAAAAAAAAAACAAAATAAAAACACCTTTAAGGTATTTAAATCGATAAATAAATCAATACACTTCACTTTAATGTTTTCAGATAAACAAAGGCTAACTTTCATCTTTCCTTTCACTGAAAATACATGAAAGAGAGAAGAAAAAGAAAGAAATTACTTCCCTGGTTTGAATCACTTTGACAACTTCAAAGAAAAATGTAATACATTGGAGAAGGCACTTCTGGAATGTTATCTGGGAAGGTTTGCAATCATATTTATTGTGTTAATTAATACCAGGGATGATTAGCATTCCTAGATAATGCATCATCACTGCCAATCTTCTTCATTAAATAACAAATGTAACACCGATACCACACAACCACGCACAATATTAGCAACAGATTAATTGCTGTTTCCATGCGTAACAAGAACAAGGAAGGCCACTTACGATGGGTGTCGGACATGAACCAGTATTACTGTGCTGGTTGCTATTTAGATAGAATTATAAAGATGCTAATGCCTAAATATAAATATGATACTAAATGAATAATCAATTATAAATATATACAAAAACACCCTGAATGAGTAATACAGTTATACAGTTTATAGTTGATTGAGAGTGGACAAGATGACAACTATGCCAAGATTCTGGTAAAAATGGCAGACAAGATGAAGCGTTAAAATTGCTAGCCACCATTGACTCCTATGTACAGCAAGGCATAGTTGTGGAGGAGTGGGTATCTAGAGTAACCGAAACTTGCTTCTATGGTTCAGAATTAGTTGGTATTTTAAAGGATACTTTGCCATGATATATTCATTTTGTAAATCTTTAAAGTTATTAAAGTAAAATATGAAAACAACAACAAAGAATAGCTTCTTTTGAGGAACTGTACTTGTATAATTTCCTGGTTGCTGCAATCCTGTGACAATTACATAATGACATCATGTAATCTGCTGTTAAGTTTCTAGAATGACAGTGGCAAACATGTTTCAAAGGGCGAGGTACCATGTGTACTTGCAGAGGAAACTATACTTGGGTGATGTAAAGAAACTGGAATATGGTTCATAAAATTCAGCACACAAAACAATAATAGAATGTAGTAAGCTGACACCGAAGAATCATATTTCAATCATATTTTAAAAGCGCTTTATGATCGTGGTCCACTATGAAAGGCGCTATATAAAATAAAGATTGATTGATTGATTTAATATGCAGAATTATTGCAGAGTCCTGCAGTTTTAATATAAAATACACCATACTTTGGATTTAATGCAATATTCTTGTCATGTCATATTTATAAATAATGAGAAACTCCATGTTTAAAAGAGGTCCCATTATTCTTGAATTGCAAAAAGACGCATATTCTTAAGACTTAATACTCATTTAATTCATCATATACTAATAAGGATGTAGCTGTATTTCTACAGCTGTGTTTGCTAGAACATTAGCTATCATAATTTGGTTTACAACTGCATACATGTAAATAGTGTTTTGTTTCCTGTTGTAGACACATTAAATCATATACTAAAAAAAACAACTAAAAGGTGGACAAAGCAAAACAACTTAAATGCTCACTATCAACAGTTGCTGAATACATGACTCTGATGGCAATGCACCCTGCATTTAGATAGACTCCTAACCCATTTGGTAATTTTATGAAGCACAGGCTGGCTTTCAAGAACAAGACCAGGCTAATCGTTAACTGTCTTGTTAAAAAGTGATACTATTCATGTTGTGTTTTTTTTTTTTATAAAATGGAAAGATGAAGGACAGGTATGAAGCCTTCATCTTCTCTCAGTGTTCTTAAACATGAATGAACAGCATCAGTATTGGATTTCAGCTCTAGGCAACAAACAATAAAAAAGTCTGATGTATGAAGTTGAATTTTGCAACTGTGAATAGGTTGTTGAGGAACTTGAAACAGAAATTGCTATAAGACCTGAGGAGGTCTTCAGGCACAGCTAGATCAAAATTCCTGTTATCCCCTAGTCATAACTAGTCGCAAGAAGGACCCACCATGTCGTGGTTTGTTCGATACTTAGTTAAGCACTAAGATATTCTCTGTGTGTGTTGGGGTCATTAGAGGGCAATTGACCTTTGACTTGCAGAACAGGGCCCTTAGGACTTTAATATTGAATAATGATTCCAGGTGAGGAGGAATTGGGTATTTTCTTAGTTTCTTTATTACTCTATCTGAAGAAATTCTGAAAAACAGACATACTGGTAGACTGCAGCTATAGTTTATGGAAGGAAGTTTATGGAAAAGGCAGTTGGTTGAATTTTCTAACCACCTTCACACTCTCATAGTTTGTACTTCATTGCAATACCAACAGAAACATGAATATGTTAAAAACAAAATGTAAAACAAACCTACCTAA
The DNA here is from genome assembly GCA_030684275.1 of Acipenser oxyrinchus oxyrinchus. NCBI lineage: Eukaryota > Metazoa > Chordata > Actinopteri > Acipenseriformes > Acipenseridae > Acipenser > Acipenser oxyrinchus. The sequence continues at coordinate 43,888,202 of CM060253.1, forward strand.
AAGCATCTTACAAACCTACCTAAAAGCATCTTACAAACCTACCTAAAAGCATCTTACAAATAAGCTCAGGTATTTCCACTCTTTCTGTTTATTAGGGAGTATTTCAGTCTGTAAGTCTAGGTAGAAACTGGTACCGCATTTTAAGCTGTGATTCATATCTTTTAAGTAACGCACAAACCCAGAGAGAAGAAGCCCTGCCCTTTAAAGTGCAATTCTAAATTAGTTTCACAAACCAAAGCGGATGAGTTATTGTTTTAAGGAGTGGGGATCTTTGTTTGCAGTAATAGAGGACTCTCGTCATCAGCAGCACTAAGCCGGGAGTGTTTGTTTTTACAGCTTGGCTGTGAGCACTAGTGATGATGGCCTAGTCTTCCCAGCAGGACCTGGGGACCATGTGCTAGCCAAGACACTGACTCCGCAATTAGTTTCACCTGTGTAGCCAGATATGTGGGGAGAAAGAAAACACTCTGAGAAAAAAAACAACAACCCTATTGGCTTTTTTCAGCTGGTCCCGGTTGGAGCCACAAGCCTTCTCATTTAACTCAGCCAATTAACAAACCGGCTTCTTCTTGTCTGGGTGGGGTGCCGTGTTGTGACAGATGAAGCGGTATGGAGGAAGTCTCCTGGGGACTTTAGTGTTGTAAAAGTCTTCCTCTTGGAGCCACTTTAACAATCATTCCCACAGCTTTGTTGTAAACTGTCTGTCATCCAAATACCTCAGTGATTTGGGGTTAAGGAAGAGCAATTAATCGGTCTGTAATAAGTCAGGAGTTCTGACATGAATTTCACTGTTGTCAAACACTATGGTAAACAAAGAATAAATACATATGAAAATAGCTACCCAATTTCTTAGCACACCTTATTCCATCGTTTATGAAATGTACTAGGAATGAAAACTACAAAAAAAAATCTTTAAATCAGGCCCTGTATTTCAACTATTACATTATTATAATTTAAAACATTATTTATAATTTAAACATAATTTATGACAAATATTATTCAGCTTACATTCAGGTTTTAAATCATTTTAAAGTGATCATTATGATAAATTCACATTCAAAATATGGCAAAAAATTATTTCTTCACAATGCAGTTTGTTGTCAAAAGGGGTAAATATAATAATAGCATCCATAACCTGCTCTTTAACATCATATTGTAATTTTGTGAAAGCTATGAGCTTGGGCGACATTACTGTAAAAAGCATTACATTGTACCTTTCTCTGTTTAATGGGAACATACCCCTCTCCTCTCAGATAAGAAAACTATAAATAAACTGCATTCCACCCTCATAAATGTACACAGGCTAACATACTACAGTTATAACATTGCTGCAAATTCAAGGATTGTACATGGTGACTCTGCAGATATATCAGAACAACATTTTCACTTCCAGAATTCTGGGCACTCATGGAAAGTGTTAATATGAGGGCGGAGCGTAGTCATAATTCACCAGTAATTCCTGTCAAGCATTCTTAGAACTCAACTGTTCCAGTCTTCATCTCACTCACACTTTCTTAGAGCACTTAATATAAATTTACGTATTGTGACAGAGGCATAAATTACATAAAAGAAAATGAGCTAGCCTAATAAATAAATCAATATCCAATAACACCCATACATCAAGTGTTGAAGTATGGATTTCTCCTGCTAAAGACTCAGGGGGGAAATACACTACCTTTATAGTGCTATATTTGAAGTTCTGTAAACTATTATGGTTCTAAAGTAAAAATTATATGCAATGACTCTAGTCACAAAAAAGTTTTTAAAGGAGTTTTTGGTGAGGATGTTTTTTTCAAAGCCTATTTTGATTAATTAAATTAAGTTAGTTCACAGAACCCTTTTCAACTGTTTTAGAGAGGTTTATTAGATTTTTTTTAAGCTGTTTAAGCTTTCCTTAAAACAACCCTTAGTTTTTATATTATAAAACTTAGACAAACGTTCCCGCTAATGCCTTCATTATATTGAAGTTTTTATATTAGAATTGACAATTGAGGCCCAGATTTATAAAAGGATTGCGCATGTTTTATGACTGTAAAACAGGCGCTGAGGGTTCTGAATTCTTGGATGGGATTTATAAAACACACGCAATGACATAAACACGAAATTAATACGTGATTTGCCGGGGCAATGTCTCTGTGCGATTTAGCCCTTGATGCATATGTAATTCTGTATGTGCATATGTAATTCTGGGGTGTTTCTGAACGAAACTGCTAAAATTGGGAAGGGATTTTGCAAATTAGGTCTATTAAATATTCTGTCTAATTTTGCGGGCATCGTATTTGCGTGATTATTTTAAGAACTCTGTCTGCAGCAAGAAGGAGACATCATTCTCAAGGACAAAGAAACATTTAATAACATTTTGCAAAGAGCTCATTTTTTAACTCTTCTGATCAAGTCAGTATGTAAATTATGGTTTATAATACCGGTACCGTATTGTTTTGCAAACTCCAATTTTCAATACATGTTTCATAGCTTACATGACAAAACAGAAAGTCTGCAAATAAAGAATATAGAATCCATGTAAAAAAAAGTTCTTAGAAGCACCTAAAAAGGTCTCCCCACAGTGACAAAGCAAGGTTCTAACGAGAGCTTTTACTTCTTAGAGTGTAGGCATTATTAAAAGAATGGTGGAGGAGATTAAGAAAATATGGAACGATATTCCGAGGCGCACGAAAGTAAAAGTCTCATATACAATGAGGGCTCATCCTCCACTGTTATTTTAGTAATGCCTACAGAATTTATTTTTTGTAATATTGCATTCTGGTATTTAACAAAACTGGTTCAGGCACAATTGTTAAATTTGAGTTGGAAGGAATGGAAGGATTATCCACCCATTTGACTGCCATGGATATCAGTAAATAAAATTGTTTCTGAAGTTTGAAAAGTCTATATGCCTGCAATTATTCTATTCGAAATAAGAAGTTGAACTAATATGCGAAGCACAGTAACTGGATGATGCGTCGTACTGTATAAGCAGCCTACTACAAACTCTGAAGTGGTACATTTGTTTATTTAGAAGCCACCACACATTCCATATTTTATTCATTTGTCCTGGTGATGTATTTTGAGCTTGTAACACTTCTTCATGTGTTACAAGTACTGCTTGTACCAAAATCTCCATTTCCATATTGGTAAATTTCAGTTTTCGCTTCTGAGCATCCTCATCACCATAGTTAGTACCAGGCTGAGGTCTCTGTGTGCCATTCATTTTCTTTTGGAATGTGTAGCCTACACATGCAGGGTTAACCCTGTGTAATTCTCCACCGCTAATTGCGGTGAGGGGTATTTAAATGGTTTGATTGCGGCATCGCCTGCTTTACCTAATTAGTCTTATAAAATAGGTCATTATTTTGGCGATGAGTGCGGCTGTACTGAACACACACATTACGTGGCTTTTTTTCCTCCTAAATTTGGGGCTGAGTGTTTTGGATATTGGTCACATTGAAGGTTCTTTTTCTTAACTTTTTATCAAAGAAGTTAGAATGTGTTCACAAAGGTTTTTTTTTTTTTTCTTTTTATCAAAATATTTTCTTTTAGTTACACATATCCAAAGTCAGCTGGAAATCACTGGGGATAAATAAAAATATTTTAAAAAGTTATAATTGCATGGCTTCTAAGGGTTGATTGAGCGATTTTCATCTGGTATGGATAAGCTGTGAATTACATTTAAATGTCGCCACTGGGGAAATGATTACATGGTCCTCTGAGTTACTTAACACTCTAGTTAGGATCATCTATTTGTAAGACGCATTAAATGACGGCTTAATGGTGTTAAGAGACATACAGCTGTGCGCTTCTTAAGCATTCTGGCTTTTTAGTTTGGTCTTTTTCTCATCACAACATGTTAATTGTATTATTGGTTTCTTTGGCTTAATACATGTAACAAAAATAAGGTCCAAAACATGTTCTGATCCCTCAAACAGCAGTCCTTCCACCACCTTCACAAAAGAGGATTTCATCCTTCTTGTCTTTTTTTCCCACACTAGCTCAATCCTATTGGCTGAGAAGAAAATTACCTTTGGGGCATATTCAACATTTTCAACCTCAGATGGCACAAAAAATGCCCATTTAGACATAAAAAGAAACAAATGAGAAAGTGTCTGTCTCATCAGGTCAGTGTACTACAAAGGAGCAGGAAGCTTTGGGCACGAATGCCACCTATTTTTAATTTTACAACACTTTTTGCTAGAAGAGTAAACTGAATCAACCATATACTGAAGATAGAATACCAGAATACATATTGTTGCTCATAAAACAGTAATATAATCACCCTGTGATCTCAACCAATATGCTATCCTTAATGATCTCTTATCAGGGGCTGTCAATGCTATACTCAAAATGAAACACTGTTGCGCTACAGTACATTACTTCAAGCATAAAAGGCTGTTTAGTATCAGTAACATTCAGGAGTTGGTATGTGTTGGTATACAAATGCCTACTGCCAACTGTAACTGTTTGGTCACAAATCAAACAACTCCAATCCTTGCCCATTCTTCAACCATCCCCCCACCCCCACCCCCAAACACATACTGTAAATGCAGAAACACACACACAGAAATACTTTAATAACACATTAACATATTCATTAAGGATGTATAGAGCAAGTTATAAACAGTAGAAAAAACTTTTGCAAATCCATAAAAGATAACACTTTGATTAAATTCCACTGTGGGGACCACCCTATTATTGTGGGTTCTTTGGGCATTGTGTTGCATTGTAAAATGATTCATTGTGAAAAAAGTCTTATACACAGACCTAAGTGGGGTCCTTGAAGAATGAGGGCCTGTATAAGCTCTCTATGCAAATGTTACGTGTTTGAGTTTTTAGTGAGGAAGTTGAATGTATTTTCATTTTGTAATCCTTTTCATGCCCCAGGATACATTTTTCCAGAAAGTATATAGTTCCATTTCAAAAAGCATATGTTCGAACAAAATTACTTTTTTGAAGTTGAAAGTGTTGTGCACACAATTCAGATCAATATGTCTTTGATGATAATAACAAATCCAAATAGCTTTTTATCACCTCACAGCTCTTTAGATGTAACATACACAGCCAGATGATACTAAACCTGAACTCACCATTCGTTAAATAGACTGGAAAGAGGGAACAATTCTAAATCAGGTCTTCAATGAAGTCTGGAAGCAAAACGGAGAATCAAATCAATATCAATTTGCAAAAAAAAAACAAAACAACAACACATAAGGGATAATGTGCAAAGTGCACCCTCATACCCTCACTGGAAAATGATTTGGATAGACTTTGAATATGACAGGAAACAGTTTGGCAAACAATGTCATTATGTATAACCTGGACCACAGGATATGTAGATTTAAAAAAAAACTATTTTCTTAATAACAGTTTACTGGTAGTAAACATAAACAAAAAAATAAGTACAATTGACTGTTTATCAAGTAGCTAAATTATATATGAAGGTATTTCTAATGAAGATTTGCAAATATATTTCAGTCATATTTGCTGCATCCATGAAATGACATGGGAGGCAGCCAATCCATTAAAACTATTAAGCACTGGGGACTTCTTCTTGTAATACTTCTGCACAGGGATCAGTCTCAGAAAGAATGAAAGAGTTACTGAAGTTAAACATGCTCATGTAAGCACATAACTTAAATGCAACATACTGGTAAATAAAATGAAATTAACTGTTAGAAATGTTGACTGACAAGCATGTAAAGCAACACAGCAGTAACTGTGTCCTTCCTGTTCGCTTTCTAGCTGCGGGAGTTCTTAATTGCTTCATTTTCCAAGCTATCATCAGTGCAACACAACCCTATAATTTTCTCTCATCTGGTCCGAAGTATTGGAGAGAGGTGCCTATAGGCACTAGTCTGTAATCTAAGTGACAGGCTGCTCCTCCTTACTCCACAATGCATTCAGTTTCCTCACATTGTATACTATTAATAGACTCCAGACTTAGATTTCTGCCTTTATCGATCAGTGCTTAGAAGGAGGGATGTATCAGCTGCCATGCTGACAGAATGATGATATGCCTCATTGTGCTGACATCACATTTTCCATCCTCTTTTCACAGTCCCATAACAATGCAGCTAATTTATCCAATGACAGACGCACTGGTAAAGACTACAAGCAGCACAGATGTTTCCCTGGTGATATTTTAAGTAGGAGCAAGCTAACGTGGTGATTGGGATGCCATTATTACAAGCTGCTTGTCAGCAGAATACAGATGCTGGGCTTCACTTTCATTTATGCTTAAAGAATTCTATCATTTAGTCACTTTGTTGGCATAAACATAATCGTCCATGCAGTGTTCTTTGAAACTAACAGGCTTACTTTCTTTCTGAAAGAGTGTCTAACCTTTGACCCTCCACTGCCCCTGCCCCCCATGAATTTGGCCCCCTCAATTTCATAGTCAATAAAATGGGTGTCGAATGTTGCATGTCTGACAGAGAAAGTCACATTCCCACGGCAGTAAAACAGTAATCTTCAAGCTTTCATTTTGGTAGTTTCTATACTCAAACTATTCATTATTCATTATTAAACCCCACACAGAGACTTGAGTGCCCAAGAGCTGAAAACACAACATGACAGTGTTTAAAGTGCTAGCAACTTTATAGTCTTTAGCCATCCTTTCTTCATTATGAAACACCTTACATGAAAGTGTTTTGGTGCTGTTATTTTGTTTTATCTTGTGTTCTCATATTCTCCTCTTGCAGGGCTTCCAGAGCTATCAGGTTGTACAACTATAGATTCACCAACTATATATATATATATATATATATATATATATATATATATATATATATATATGAAATGTATGTATTTTTTTCCATATTGGTTAATACAGAGATATACAGATTTTCCCATGGTTGTTATTCATTTTTGATCTAGGTATTTAAAAAGAAAGAAATACTTAAAAACAATTAAAAACTAGCCACATGAATTATGTCAAAATATGTCAAAATATCAAAATAAACTCTGTAACAGTTTAAATCATTATTTGCATTGATTAAACAAGTCTTCTGCCTACCTAACAAGTCTACCTTGAGATTTGTACTGTAATGATTAAATAACTCATGAGTTAAAGCTTTGCAAATATGGTCAAATGTACCAAATGATAATAACTGTATATCAATACACGAAACATGTGTCTCTTCAATACTCATTATGGGTTAACCCGATTCCACTCATATGATCAACACACATTTGAGGTTCATTCATTATTCACATTACCTGAATAAATGGAGGCTGTGTGGTCCAGTGGTTAAAGAAATCGGCTTTAACCATGAGGCCCCGGTTCAAAACCCACCTCAGCCACTGACTCATTGTGTGACCCTGAGCAAGTCACTTAACCTCCTTGTGCTCCTTCTTTCGGGTGAGACGTAATTGTAAGTGACTCTGCAGCTGATGCATAGTTCACACACCCTAGTCTCTGTAAGTCGCCTTGGATAAAGGCATCTGCTAAATAAACAAATAATAATAATAAATGGGTTGATCAAATCTTCATTCGCAATCAACTTTTCAACACTTAGATAGCGTGATTAGGATACAACTACATAGGTGGTAGAATTCAAGGTGTTCGTGACTGATTTTACAGCTACACCTTTCCACACATACTGATCGGTAGCAGTTAGTGGATTCACCGTTTTGATTGATTCATCTTCTCCACCATGGCCAAGTTGTCATTCCTTTCACATTCACAGTGGTGGAGCCGAGTAGGAAGAAGGAACCATTTAACACATGGAATGAAATAAACAACAGCACAGCTTTCCCAGGTGAAAACGAGTAATACACTTTACAGCTGGTTGAGAGTGGACAAGATAACAACTATGCCAAGATTCTGGTAAAAATGGCAGACAAGGTGAAGCAATAAAATTGCTAACCGCTATCGACTCCTATGTACAGCAAAGCATAGTTGTGGAGGAGTGGGAAATTGATCAGCAAACTGAAATAATCTTAAATACTTTACTGCTGTTCTTAATTTGTTTAATAATTGTCTGTACTTTACCTGTCTGCTGACATTAATTGGCTTAATGACTTGCTGCTGTTAAAGGGAATCTCTCTCACTCAAAGTTTAAGCATGCAGCCTAGCAAAAGGCAGCTGATCTGTTGCAATTGTAGTTTATATATATATATATATATATATATATATATATATATATATATATATATATATATATATATATATATATGTATTGAAAAGTCTAAATAAAGATCACAATGCTTTTATCGTTGTTGGCAAAGGCAATTTTTGGTTATATACCCGCACAAATAATTAAAAAAAAATAGCACAACCTGGCAACACTGATTATTGAGCAAAGTACTAAAAGTATAATACTGCCTGGCGTTTATTTACAATATTTGTCAGTAGCCCTGACGCCTATTGGAGACCAGCGACTATTTGAGACTATTATGTAAGATCACTAACATCTGCAAATACTTCAGATGCAATCATGGTTTTAAAATTAATAAAAGCAATAAGTATCGTCTTTATGAACACATATTATATTGTTCAACCTTAAAACGTGTACATTGGTACATTGTTTTGCAACGAATATTCATTGCAAAACAACCGCATGAAATACTGTGTTAATACGAAAAATAAGTTCATACTGTTGTCCCACAACACGCTAAAAATGCTTCAAACTGTTTAAAGATTAACAATAAAATCAAAATAAAGTTCCAGTTTTATCACAAAATGTTAAGCATTCCAGGGCGCTTTACAAAACACATATAAAAAGCCTGTGTCTAATATATGATCCAGCTACAAATAAACAGACCCAAAACAAATACGTTTTCAAACAGGATTTAAAAGGATTTAAAAGATTAAATTGTGCCAGCAATCCTGATACAAATCAAGAGCAAGTTCCAATGATGAGAGAAACTAAATGCCTAGCTCCGACAGAGTTCAAACGAATTTTAGCCTCCACTAACAACCCACGTAAACTATTCTCTACCTTCTCCTCCCTCCTAAACCCTCCCCCCCTCCTCCTCCCTCCTCTATCTCCCCTGATGACTTTGCCTCCTTCTTCTCTTCTAAAATCTCAGATATCCGCAAACTCTTTAACACCTCTCCCTCCCCCGCACCTCCTCCTGCTCCAACCCCTACACCCACTGCATCCCCTACTAACTCACCCTCCTTCTCCACCTTCTCGCCCCTCTCAGACTCTGACCTCTCCTCCCTGCTCCAGGGTCACAAACCCACCACGTGTGCCCTGGACCCTCCCCACTCACCTCTTTCAAGCTGCTGCTCCTGCTCTACTTCCTTCATCTCCTCCCTTCTCAACACCTCTCTACTTTCTGGTCTCTTTCCCTCTGCCTTCAAAAAGCCTCTATCACTCCCATCCTCAAAAACCTACCTCGACCCCACCTCCCTCCAGAGCTACCGCCCTGTCTCCCTCCTACCCTTCCTCTCCAAAACCCTTGAGCGGACTGTACACCGCCAGCTCTCTGCTTTCCTGTCCAACCACTCTCTGCTCGACCCTCTCCAATCTGGCTTCCGCTCTGCTCACTCCACTGAAACCGCCCTCCTGTCTGTCACCAACTCACTTAAGTCTGCCCGAGCTGCCTCTCTCTCCTCTGTCCTAATTCTCCTCGACCTCTCTGCTGCCTTTGACACTGTTGATCACTCTATTCTACTGTCCTCTCGCTGACCTGGGAGTCTCTGGCACTGCTCTGGCCTGGTTCTCCTCCTACCTCTCCAACCGCACTTACCAGGTAACCTGGCGTGGAGCAACCTCCACACCTCACCCTCTCTTAACAGGAGTCCTCCAAGGGTCAGTCTTGGGTCCTCTCCTGTTCTCTCTCTACACCCGCTCCCTGGGCCCCTCATCGCATCCTATGGTTTCTCATACCATTTCTATGCTGATGATGCTCAGATTTTCCTCTCCTTCCCTCCTCTGACTCCACCATCTCCTCCCGTATCTCTACCTGTCTGTCTGCTATTTCCTCCTGGATGCACTCGCATCACCTCAAACTTAACCTCTCTAAATCTGACCTCCTTTTCTTTCCCTCCTCCTCCCCTCCTCTGATCTCTCTATCTCTGTTCCTCTGGAATCTACCACACTCTCTCCCTCTTCCTCCGCTTAAGAACCTCGGAGTCACCCTGGACCCCTGCCTCTCTTATTCCCAGCACATCTCCACTCTGGCACGCACTTGCCGATTCTTCCTGAGCAACATCCGAAGAATCCGACCCTTCCTCACCAACTACGCCACCCAGCTCCTGGTCCAGGCCTTGGTACTCTCCCGCCCTAGACTACTGCAACTCCCTCCTGGCTGGCCTCCCTGCGGCCACCACCCGTCCGCTCCAGCTCATCCAGAACTCTGCTGCCCGCCTGGTGTTCTCTCTGCCTCGCTTCTCCCACGCAACTCCACTACTCCGCTCACTCCACTGGCTACCGATCACCGCCGCATCCAGTTCAAGACTCTTGTACTAACCTACAGATGCCTTGACCAGACTGCACCCAGCTACCTCCAGACCCTCATCTCTCCCTACACCCCCACTCGACCTCTCCGCTCCGCCGGCACTAGAAGACTGGCTCTACCTCCTCTACGCCCCTGCCTCCAGAGCTCGCTCCTTCTCCACCCTCGCTCCGCAGTGGTGGAATGACCTACCTACAGATGTCAGGACCGCCCAGTCCCTGACCACATTCAGCGCCTCCTTAAGACTCACCTCTTCAGACAGCACCTGTAGAACTCCTCTGTTTCCCCCCTGGGACACTTTCACCCTTCCTTAAATTTGCTTTACTTACTCTTACCTGCCTCCTACTTTACTGCATTTAATCCTGTACTTCAGAGTATTGTAACCTGCCATATGTTTAAACTGTAGTATTTGGTATTTAATCATATCTTGATGTAACTATCACTGTCACTTATCTGCTGTATTGAATTGTATTTTGTCACACTTGTACTTGCTTGAACTTGTCATTGTATTTATCTTGCTCTTATTGTATTACCTGTACGGTAACACTTGAAATGTATTTGCTTACAATTGTAAGTCGCCCTGGATAAGGGCGTCTGCTAAGAAATAAATAATAATAATAATAATAATAATAATAATAATTTTAGGGACTGTCAGACGATTATCATTTTCTGATCTCAGGGAATGGCCAGAGACACTGGGATAGCAAATCTTGAAGACCATATAAGGCCTTATAGGTAATAATAATAATAATAATAATAATAATAATAATAATAATAATAATAATAATAATAGCATCAGTAATAAAACAAACAAATATGATGGAGGTAGTAATTGTATCAATTAAATATGCAATTAAAGCCAAGATTAACTGAGATTAACATTTTTACAAAAACAAAAAGAACACAAAAAAACACACTCGGCAGATTCACTTAGTATAAGGACTGTTTATATTTTATATACCAATATTTGTTATTATCAAGTCAAATTATTAGCATTTTTGGTCTGAAAAAGATTTTAAGAGTAATTCAGACTTGCTTGTGTCACCTTGAATTGCGCTGGACTGAAATGAAGAGTAAAATAGGCTAACAAAAAAAGAAAAAGAAAAAAGTAAAAAGTAAGTCTATAAAAACTGCCATCTTGTCAGTGCGGACATGATGGATGACATATCAGTTGCAATGCATTTACTTTTATAATCCTAATGCATCCTTTAAGATTATATTACAGGATAGACTATAAGAGTAACTTTATACTACAGCATATTGAATGAAAAAGTCAATATGGAAGGCACTGACTATATTGTGGAATCAGAGAATCAGAAATTGGTCAATGTTATTTCCTTTCTTGAGTGAAGACTCCAGGAAGAAATCATTAATGGACGTTACAGTTAGATGAGCTGGGGATCAATAGAAATAGGTTTATAGCTCGAGAATTACTGAAGTGCAAGCTTAAAGGACTAGAAGAGAATGTTTCCATATTAGGGATAATAACTGCAGTGTCTGTTATTCTCTGGATCAACAGCAAGGTGTTTGTTCAAAAGGTTGTTCTCAATGGTCGAATTATTAAAAAAATGTGCTTTAGAGACAAGGTACAATGAACCTCCAACTGTAATTTAGTGATGCTTCTTGAGCTCCATTATTAAGAAGAAAAAATGCATTGTTATTTGTTTCAGTAAAGTCTCAGAATCTAAGTAAATCTGAACAACAATAAAAAAAAAATAAAGTTGCTTATATTTCTCCTTCATGCTTTTCAAGGTCATTCATAAGTGTAAAACGGTGGCAATGGTAAATGAAATATGTGAAATGCATTCTTGCCTATATTATCCGCATGTTCTGATTGTTGTGCTGCAGGTACTTGGCATTGTGCTCTTGTACTCTAAACTGACATGCAAAATGACATTGCAGTGTGATAGAAACCAGGACGGATGTGAAGAAAAGTCTACGGCCAGATTTGTATTTTGTTCCCTAAAACTTTGTAGACGCTTGCACTGTGACCAGACCAGGTTTTTTCTTTTTATTAAATTCTGTTCTCTAAGTTCAGGTTGCTCCAAGCCCTGAATCTGAAATGAGACTTGCCATTTAAGAATACAGAGTCTGAAATTGTAACTACAGGTTGATTTATAGTGTCACAAAGTTATCATTAAAGGTTGCTATTTGCTACTGGCAAAAGCTGCTGACAGGGTAAAATCATTAAAGCTAAATATGTTAGTATAAGCGCCACTTTTATCAATTTCTTACAGCAAGCAGGGCTCTTGTATGTTCAGCTCCAAACAATTCAATCAGAAGTAGGCACTGAAGCAATCAGCAGTACAAAGCGGAGCAACCTGGAAACCCTGAGTCCCATTCCAAGCTCAGCTTCTGGCTTGCTTTATAGCCCCGAGGAAAAGTCCCTAATCTTCAGGTGCCTCAGTTCCATACCCATGGAAAACTCAGTATAAGCTGTATCCCACTGGAAAACATGTGATCTCTGCTGGTCTTTCCTGTGCAAATAATTTCTCTTATTAAAAACAAATACATAATAATTCCACTACTTGCATGTATTATATTCTGGTTCCTGTGAGTATAGGTAATCTCCTCAAATGTCAAGGCCCATGGAGGGCTATTAGGCACTCAATTTTAAGGTTGCACATCCTATTTCACAGTGCATAGTGTTATTTGAAGATCTTGAAAATGGATTTTCTTTTAATCCCGACCATTCAATTTGTTTGCCAAATGCACCAACAATAACCATATGCACCACCTATGGTATTGTATTTTCTCAAATTGCCATTATTATATATGCAAATTGTACATTCATATAATCCATACAGTTGTGATAACATAACGTGTTAATAATTTGTATTCATTATATTGGTTATCTGTGTACCTTAAATATTTTATAGTTTTTTTTTGTTTTTGTCTTTTCTTAGAGGGAGGCTTGTTTAGACTTGCACTGACAAGACTACCTTGAGATAGCGTACGTGTGACCTAATTATATTACACATGAATAACTTAAATCCTTGTACCCCACCCCTTTTTGAGGAGGCATCAACCAATATCAATGAAGCATAAATAACCTGAAACGGTGGTCGCGATTCTGACAGCATGTAGGGACATGTAGTCTGATGAAACATATTAAACTGTTTGTTTGCAAGACTCAATGGCATTTAATCTTCTTAAATTCCATTTTAAATGTGTTTGCAGTTGAATTATTTCTAAATCTATTTATGCTAATAGGTATCTGGAGAACTGTGAAATCTGAGTGATAAAAATCCAAAACACCTTGAACAAATCTACAAGTACAGTTGTTTATAATCAGACCTTAACTCTTTAATGGCCAGATGTTTGTCAAATGCCTAATCCTACACAACAAGGTATTACTGTAGTATAGTACAACTGTTATACTACTGCTGTCACCAGAGTCAAAGACTTAGTAACACTGAGCAGATCAGGTGGTGTGATTCCTTCATATACTCTACCAATCTGTATATGCATTTATGAGGGACAATGACCTATGATCAAAATCTTGAGCCAGATTAAAATACAAAAAAAACACATGTTTTCATTTATAAAGAATATACTCACTGGCTCTCAAAGAGTTTGCATTATTTAAGCATTGTAATTTCAATTACAAACAAAAAGAAAAGATCCACTTGTGCTGTTTCTTATTAGCAGGACATAAACTGACTGTAAGTATTACTCAACATGAAAATCCTGGGTCAAGATGTTGATCAGAGTCCCTCTTGTAGAAATATTCTGATCAACCTGGATATAAAAACAAATTCCGGTGATAATGATCTCAGTACCCAGTAAAGGATATTCTGCAAGTACATAAGGCTTTGCTGTCATCTAAAAAAATTTAAATAAAGATTATGATGCTAATGTATATGTAATGCATGTATAATGAGGTTAAATCCAGCATGCAATTCAATAGGGATCATGATAATCCTCAGCTACATTGCTGGAATTTAGGAAAAACTGGTGCAAATTTAATTTTATGAAATAACAAGCTGTTGAAATGATGTAGATTTGGGTTTTAAGAGTTCAGAAAAATATATTTCTTAAAAATGCACAACCATGCACCACAATGTGTACTGCACAATCATCTACTACTTGACAGATTAACTCACTTTTGTCAATTGAGAATGCCCACTTAAAACAGAATTACCATGTTGAACATGTTTTGAAGGACACAGCACTATCATTGGGATGTCTAACTATGAAAATGTGACAATGTTACCATTGTGGTTCATTCTATTCAAGCTGCCCTTGTTAATGTCACCCAGTACAGAAACATTGCATGTGCTACTAAATACTGACCTATAGCTTTTGGACCGGAAATTATTTGAAACTGAGAATAAAGGGCTTTGACTATTGCATTACCATTGAAGAGCTTTGGGTGGCTAGGAAGGACTTGTGCAACAGATATAGACCCAAACTGTTGTGGTCACACACTGGGTGCTGCATATGTGCATTCAACCAAAATATATCCCTCTCCATCTCTATATTGGTACCATGTAGATGGCTCTTGATACACATTATACCCTTATTATTGTAGCCTTACAATGCAAATGTAGAAATAAAAAATATGCATGAGGTCCTATATAGCAACATGGGTTGACCACCTTACTTTGTTTCCCAATTTGATAATTAATAATTGTGTACTGTGCAAATATCAAGCTGTGTGGATACTGTGGGAAATCTGTGCATGAAGGCTCAATTTCCTAACAACAAACAATCAACAAACCTGAAAAAAAGAAAAAAAACAGCAACGATGTAACCCATCTGTCATAAACAGCTTACACCAAGCATTAGCATTATTAAAAATACACAAACATCCAGCAGACATAATATCCAGTTAATAACCTTATTAATTAATGCCTGAAAGCACTTGCCAACCTTTAAAAAACCAACAGCTGTTCTTTCTAATGTACAATATGATACAGATATTTTTTCTAGTGTACAATATGCAAATATATTTTCTTCTGAAATTGCCCTTATTATATATTGCAAGCATAGAAGACAAAAGCTTCAACTGCATTATACTATGTTGATCAATTACAAGTCACTTAACATCCTTGTGCTTTGTCTTTCAGCTGATACATAGTTGACACTCCCTAGTTTCTGTAAGTCTCCTTGGATAAAGGCGTAGGCTAAATAAACAAATAATAATAATAAGGTTCAGCAAGAGATGTCTTGTGTTGTCACTGCCAAGTAAAATACTGCACTAGTATTTCCATCATCATAGTATCTATTTAGTCCCTGTATATAAACAGTAAAACCAATATTTACAGCCAAATGAACTAAGCAGTCACCTTCTCTAACCAGACTATAACTACAGTATCACATTTTCTTTATCTCTTTCAACACTATAGAACTATATACAAGTCTTGTAAAGATAACTCTGCTCAAAACTTTTTTTTTAATTTAATACACTATTTTTTTGTTTTGTTTTTCTTGAGAAGACTCCTGAACATGGTTTTGATAAACGGACAAATTGGGAGGCAAATTAGCAAGTACTGGAAATAATTTTCACCTTGGCTCTAAATCCCCATGTTAAACTCAGTTTGAGCACTGTATCTAACATGCTAACCCATGTTCCACATTTCATTGCTCACTTTTTCCTCCTTCTGTTTCATTTTGAGAAAGAAAATTCATGCATTTTGTGATGGATAATTTTCAGATAATATGTGAGTCATAAGACGAGACCTAGGGACAAAGGCTCCACCAACCCATACAAGGTAGACAGCACAGGCAAGTTTGGCCCATAACCAGAAACTTCCCAAAATAAATGCAAATTGCCTATTTGCCTCTGTTGGCATTTGAAACGTGTGGCATCTGGTCATAGGCAACTATATCTCTCTTGGTGGGTGTCTTGAAAAAGTTGGAAATTGTAGAGCTAGTCTTTGTATATTAAGAGACCATTTAAAAATAACACACGCAAAAACACAGACTGCTCAAAATCTTCTAGAAATTACAAGTTTTAAATTTGAATGTCTTTTTTAATGCAATTTACTTCATTTATTTTAGAAATGTAGATTAAAGCTACAAATTGTTAAATGCATACCTGACTTTGAAGCTCACTACATGTTTCATTTTTTTTATGTGGCGTATTTATTACACAGCATTTTTGCAACGATGTTTGGAAGGGTATATAATAATCTAACACATAATTCATGGCTGAGCTGTTGCAACAGTTTCTCTAGTAACCATGTGATGATTGTAAGGCCCCAGAGAAAATTGAGCATGAAACATTTTTTTTTTAACCCTTGAACAAACTTTCTTTGCAGTTTAGATATTACAAAGAAAGTGAAGAAACAGTCCACAATTTCAAACAACATAAAGCCTTGAATTCACTTTTTTAAGAATTAGCAAATATTTGCAGGTGCATTTGTGATTTGTTTTACTGTACAGGTATTTGCTCTCTATCAACCACTGATAATCTTTTACTTGCCCAGTATTTACAAGCAAGTGTTAGCATACAGTGTTGTTTCTTAGATATCTAAATACACTTAAATACACACACACACTTTAATTAAATTACTAGTACAGTAGTCTCTGCATATAGCAACACCTCCTAAGAGAACACTTTGGTTTAGGAAACACCCTTGTGGTGGAACAGATTTTTCCCATCGTAAATTCTCAGCCTAAAGAAACAGGAACTTCGCTTAAAAGAATACCACTTTGGTACCGATATCGTTGCTAACCGATTCAAAACTGATACAGCACTGTTTTGTAACTTAAAAAACTCACCATCGTCAAACTCAAATTCAAATGGTTTATTCAATCTATTCGAAACTGGCTTGTCGTCACAAGTAATCAAGAGCTGCTGCTGCATTTTGTAACGTGTATAGGGCGGTGCTGTGTTAATAACTATTGTGTTAAAATGAATTCTTATATTCATATTTACAGTTAGAGCCACTGATGCATTTTTACCCTGTGTAGGGGTGTTTTGTTAATTTACTTTGTCATTTAGTTTATTAACATTAGTTTGTCAGTTAGTTTATTATTATAGTTTATTAACATATGCTTGCCTATTGCTTTTCCCTTATTCTGTTAATTTCATATGTTGATGCACGTGCGTCATGACATAAGTAATAAATACGTTCATATCGTGATTGGCCATGGCACATTGTGTCCGGTGAACAGTTCAGCTAAGAGAACACGTTGCTTGCTTCCCGAGGGGTGTTCTCTTGGCCAGAGACAACTGTACTATAACATGCATTCTATACTAAATACACAGTGTCAGGATTGAAAACGCATGATGAATGCCAAAACACCAAAACTAACTAAATATTCCCAAAATTAACACCATTTGCTTAAGACTTGCAATATTCACATGCATTCACTGCACGTGCAACATGCCGAGATGCGGCTATAAAAGTGGAGGGTTCTCAGCTTGTGTGTCTTATTGGTGTTCGCTGTAGACACATTTGAAGTTATGCCTCGACTTACTGAGGCTCAAAGGAATAATTCTATTGGACATTTGGAAGCCGGTGAATCTCAGTCCGCCGTGGCGCGGCGTCTGAATGCTTCCCAGAGCACTATAGGACGACTTTGGCACTGATACCAGCAATGTGGAACAACACTTGACCGCACAAGATCCGGTAGACCACATGTGATGACGGCAGCCCAGGACAGATTTATACGCCTACGTCATTTACGTGACAGGTTCACCACTGCAACCTCTACAACATCTGCAGTACCAAGAATGCGTAGAATTTCCGACCAGACTGGCAGAAACGGGAGGCAGGTATTCGAGCAAGAAGTCCAGTTAGAGGAGTGATTCTTACGGCGCAACATTGTCGACTACGACTTCAGTGGTGTCATAATCACAGAGTATGGCTCATACAAAGATGGAGAAACGTGGTGTTCAGTGATGAATCCAGATTTCTGCTTCGACATGCCAATACAGGTGATGTCATGAACATTTTGCAGCCAATGCATTAGTAAGACCTCACCTAGAATATTGTGTTCAGTTCTGGTCACCTCGTTACAAAAAAGGATATTGCTGCTCTAGAAAGAGTGCAAAAAGCAACCAGAATTATCCCGGGTTTAAAAGCCATGTTGTATGCAGACAGGCTAAAAGAACTGAATCTATTCAGTCTTGAACAAAGAAGACTACGCGGCGATCTGATTCAAACATTCAAAATCCTAAAAGGTATAGACAATGTCAACCCAGGGGACTTTTTTGACCTGAGAAAAGAAACAAGGACCAGGGGTCACAAATGGAGATTAGATAAAGGGGCATTCAGAACAGAAAATAGGAGGCACTTTTTTACACAGAGAATTGTGAGGGTCTGGAACCAACTCCCCAGTAATGTTGTTGAAGCTGACAAATCCTTCAAGAAGCTGCTTGATAAGATTCTGGGACCAATAAGCTACTAACAACCAAACGAGCAAGATGGGCTGAATGGCCTCCTCTCGATTGTAAACTTTCTTATGTTCTTATGTTCTTACATTCAACACACCTATGCAATTTTTTTTGAGTATATTTACATTTCAGCAAAATATATTGATGTTAGCTTACTATTATTCTTGCATAGACTCCATCAATATACTTAAGGAGCATACAGTAATAAAGTTGTCAGCAGAATGAAATATAAAATGAATATTTAAGCACAAGTATGTCAAGAGTGCTCATGTTCAGGCTTTGAGATGTAGAGGAATGAATGTCACTGTGAAATCATTTTTATAGACTGTTTACTTCCCACAAGGTAGTTTTGGCTGAAGGGACACAATTTTCTTATTACTTATTTGTTAAATAAGATATATTTTTATGCAATATTAAGGGTGAATGTGGAGTGTTTATGTTAGGGATAAATTGCAGACTTTGGGCTCTTAATTGTGTTCCATGGGGGAAATGAGTCATTTTCATTGCAGAAAAAGATTAGTCTTTGTCCTGAGGACAAAATGGAAGCACTTAAAATAATGGTCGCAAGTGAATAATGAATTCCGACTGAATACCACAGGAATGACACCTGAATATCTTATGTATTTCCTTTGAGTTCTAAAGTAATTAATTTTGAATTCAGCCCTGTTAATTCATATGGATTTAATTACCCATATTCATTCCATGTTCCTTTGTAACAAATGAAGCTGATCACATGAATTAACACTTCTCACAATCCCCTGGTGGGCGAGTAAGAGGTTAAAAATTAGTGAAGAATAAACAGTGAAGTCATTAGGAACGGATGGAGGGGAAAGGGGAACCTAAATCATGATGAATTAACAGGGCTGAATTTAAAATGGATTACTTCAGAACTGCATAAGATATTCAGGTGTTATTCCTGTAGTATTTTGTTGGAATTCATTATGAATTCCAGCTGAATTCATTATGAACTTTTAATTTACAGGCTTGTAAGAAGTCTTAAATGGTTTCTTATCTGTTTCAGAATTGAAATACTTTGTTTTTTAAATGTCTTTTTTTTTCCGAAAAATAACTGCTTTGATTAGCATTGGAAAACTGTAAATAGCTTTGAGACTAGAGCCCATAATGACCATATGGTTACAATCTAATTCCAGGAACATGGCAATATCTTCATTGAATGTATTTAGGAAAGATATGTAAAGTATGGCCCTCTCTTCAACCCTGTATCCAGAGAGACAGAACTTGTTACAAAGTGACACCATCAGCTGCAGCTATAGAGGTTAGGAGACACATTTGTACGCAGATTGGTGAGGGTATGAAAAGGGCTACCTAACCATGTTGATGTTGTTAAGACACAACTTGACAAAGATATCAATCAGCTACCAGGAACCAGGCCAGCATTGATGGCCTGAATGGCCTCCTCTCAATGTACATTTTCTTATGTATCCCTTTTTTTATATATGTATTAGCAAGAACCAAGATGTTCTCAATTAAATGTAAGGAGGCACTGTCTGAAATTAATTGACTTTAAAATACAGGTACATTTATTGTTAACCATGAACTAATACATCTATTCTGTTGTGTCACCATACAAAATGCTTATAATCTTGAATTGGTATATCAGATCTGGCAAATTGAGATTCTGACAAGTCCTTGGGGCACAAGGTAAGATGTCAGCAGAATGAAATCTAAACTGAATATTTTAACAGGACTATGTCAGGAATTATCATGTTAAGACCTTGAGAGACAGAGGAAAGACTCTCATTGCATTATTGCTTAGAATGGAACCAATATCCTTTGTGACTTGTGAATTTTTCTGGATTAGATGGAACCATTGTTGTTTATTAACAGAGGGTGGCTAAATACACACATATTTAGTTCCCCTAAAGGCAAAGCATTAAAAAGCACTTGTAGGTCTAGTTAATGCATTAGAGAATTACATGAGAGGCTGTGTTTATATATCCTCATGTGCAGTAATTGAAGGAGGCTCTCCCTAATGATACCAGATGTTTACAGTTAAATAGTAGGTACACGCCTTTGTGGACTGCTGTGTAGATGCAACATAAGTCAGAAAAGTAGGTTGAATTAGATCTGTCTGTGAATGTCATTTATGGATAGAGACCTAGTAATGCAAGCAATAGGCAGAATGTGCAGCAAGAGTTTGAAAGAAAACAGATAGCTGATTGTAAGTGTATTCATTATAATACAAAAAAAAAGCCTAAATTGACGTTTTGAAACTGACATTTAGTTCTTGGCATGTGCTTCATTATTATTTGATCATAAGAGTTCCAATAGCATGGTTTGACTTGGTTGGATATGACTTTAATGAGTGATGTGGGAATTGTTGTCGTGAGCTGAAACAATATTCCTGCTTGGGAAATGCTAAGGCCTATTTTACACTGAACTCTTAAAACAAGCAACCCTCCAAGAACCAAAGATTATCCGTAATGGACATGGTTTTCATTGCATACAAGACCATTAATCAACCTTAAGAGGAACTGTTTATGGAAATAGTGATAGACGTAATTGTCTGTGTAAGGAAAAAACAAACAAAAAAAAACTTACGGCCTATTTAATCAGTGAGAGGCCTCCCTGCCCACAAGCTAGGGAAGCTTGTTTCATGTTTTTACAATTTGCAGATATGGTGAGATGCAATGTTCCAGTGTTGAGCTGTCTGATCTAATGGCAAAACTTGTATTAAACTCAACAAATAATAATCCTTGCTTACAGTGCTCAGCTTACAAAAAGCTGAAACAGTAGCTGCAAGGGGTTTACATTAGATGTGGCTAAGTAATTTCATGCTCCAAACTATTATTTGGGCTAAACTAGTGGGTAGTCCTGTGACTCCTTTAGTACTGAGCTTGATGAGAACACAGTCGCACATTCCCAACTGCTTATTCTACACCTAGTCTGCTAAAAGTGTTGACTGGCAGCTGGAGTTTTTAATTATTTCACTTGCTAATATTGTAATAAAAGAAATGATTATGTTTCTTGTAAGTGACAAAAACAATATCTGTCCATTTTTAATTAGAGAACCAGTATGTGCATAATAACCCTACTGCAAAATGATAGTTTAATTGTATATCTGAGCCTAAATAACAAGATCACTGAGCATTGTGGAAGAGGACTAGCACTATTGTTCCCAGTCATGCCTCCAGCAATGGAGAGAACCTTAATGGAATGGTGTTGTTCTTTATATTCTCTTATCCAACTCAACATTTACATTTACAAATTGCAGTTTGTTGCAGTTTACTGGTTATTATTGCTTCAGTTTTTATTAACACTGGTTATTCATGGACATCCCTGACTCTGTGAGATAATACGTCCAACTCAAATGTGGCCGAGAGAGAAATTTAATCGAGTATTACTGATTGTCTCTACATTATATGATCACTAATGCACTTACTGACTGCCCTTTTTATCTTCATCAGGCTGTCCTGCAATGTGATGAATTTAAAATGAGATGTCACTGATTATACTGGGGGTTGGTCTGACTGCTTATTTTCTTTCAACTCTATTAATATGTTATGAGTGATGTTGTTGCCAGTAATGCACTGTAAACAATACTTACTTGGCATATACTGATCAAATATTATAGATTGTGTCCATCTGCCCCATTAAGGATGTTCCTCATTTTCAAAAAGGCAAAGGCAAATCAATGGCAATGGCTTTTAGCATCAAGCAACAGCTGGGATTGGAGAGTGGGTAGTCTATGTATCTAATTATTGGCAGCAAAAAAATAGACTAATAACAATAGGAAATTATATTGCTAATCAATTCATAATATATTAGGACTCTTCAAAAGGGTATTGCTAAGTCAGCAGTATCGTCAAATTTCACTGCCATTCTCGAAGGAAGTTATGGCAACAGAACCGAGCATGGCAACAAATAACTGTGGTTTGTTGAAACATAAAAGCACAATATGAATACATTATAAAATGTTGTGCCATAAGCAGACAACTTTATGATATGTCAAATCTGTTAATCTGCCTTTCATGTGATATACCACGCTTTAGACTGAATGTCAAGACATGTTTTTAGTTTATTCAAGCACTGAGACACACTGGATTTGGCATGCCTGTTCTGGAATTTTAAATATTATTGGCTGAAGAATGAAAGGTACTCAAATTATGTTTTGTCCTTCAGGCAGTCATCCCTAATGGAAGGTTCAGATAACCCACAAGCATTGGGGGACATGTATCAAGCTTTTGCGACGGCATTAAGGCCATAGCATCAAGTTTACGCCAGCCTTAAAATTGCTCTGTATGTATCATGACACTTTTGGCAAGTTACGGCCGTGTTAGCATAGCAGAAATACGCTCCACGATGCACTTTAAGGTGTGCCAAGCCTTAATTATATGCATGGGAAAATTGTAGGTGAGGCTCATTTGTAAATTAAATCTGTGATATTAAAATGAGATTTATGAAGCAGCAGAACAGCTGCGCCGGTTCTAAAAGGGTCCACAAATAAGTCCGATTTCAAATTGGTCTTATTTTGGTGCAAAGAAAAAGTCAGAAAGCAGCTGATAGGAAAGACCATTATGGCAGCAGTGATAACGTACTTCTTACGATGGAGAGTACAGGCACCTAGCCTTCCTGAACAACCCAGGAACAGAGGGAGAGTACTGAGAAGGGGGAGAGTATTTAGGGTCCACTTTACAGTTTTTGATCTCCTTGAGGATGAAATTAAAGCTCGATATCGGCTATTTCATTATGTACAATTGTTTGTATTCGTCGTATAATAAACTTGGTTCATTAAGTTATCCTTTTTATTATGTATATTTGGTTTTATCCGTCGTATAATAATAATATAATATAAAGACAAGACACCTAGTCAACATGGGTTATTTCTGCCTCTCCAGGTGAGCTACCCGGGCTTTAGTGGGTTAAAACCTGTACATTCTGAGCATTTTGAGCACTGGTGCAGTGCATTTACGAATTTAAATGTGCCAGCTTATGCCAAACGTCATTGATTTTGGGCCAGTTAATACATTCAGGATGGGGTAAAATTTGTGCAGCGGCAGAGCGCTACTTTACACTCCATCAATTTAGCGCTGTGTCGGGCAATCTTGATACATGTCCCCCATTGTGTTTTAATTGTATACTGGTACAGTAACACACTGGTTTTATTGGATTATCTCATCTTCTTTTCATCTTTCATAATATTAATAATGCAGTCAGTGGTATTACTACACTAATACATTACTATTTATTTTGCCATTAACAGGTCAAGGTGTCAATCTGCATGTTGACAATCAACCATGCTGTTAAGGTGTTTATATTAATTGCAGTTAATCACCCTTGCTATGTGTTCACATTATGCCTACAGAGAGAACTGTCTTCAGCATTATTTTTTCCGTTTCTCAATTTTGTGTACAATTTTGTGTAGCATACAGTTGCCACCTCAGTACAAAGTACACCTCAAAATCAAGGCCACTTTTTTCTTACATTCCTTACCCTCAGATTGCATTTAAAAAATATTCTTCAAAGTGTGGATCATTGAGCACCAGACTAATCGACATACTGCTTAGGTGCACACAATTATGATTTGTGTTCTTGTTTTTTTTTTTTGTATTGGTAAATAGATACAGTGTATTGGACAGTACAAAAAAGTGCCGATTTAGGTATGTAACTATGGGGATATCATATTTATATATGTTTGAATATGTGCTGCACAATATATCTAATCATCTACATTATACTGTAATATATTTTTTTCATGTCAGGGTTAAGTTGTTTCCATTCCATGACCCTGAAACTAGAAAATCTAAACAATGCCTTTGAAGATCTTATCAACTTTGAAGAATGAGGAGTGATTGACTGAAACAGTGGCATAAAGGGAGTCAAGGAACAGCTGCTAATGACATTTTAAAGTTCCTTCACCCTTGATTGATGGTAAAAAGAACAATATGCCATTGTTACAAAGCTCTTTGTTTCAATACACATTACAATCAAGTCAATCAAGTTACAAGGTGGGTTTTAAATGTTTGTATATATTATTAAATAAACAAACAAGAACAGTTTCTAAGATAATAGGGTTCCTTCAATGGTGAAGAGACCATCACATCATCAAAGTATGCGGCTCACAAGGTGTATGTTTTTGTTTTTTTGTTTTTTAGAAAAAGGAAATGCTGACTTGCTGTTAAGCAAGTTGTTTGCAATTGTTATTAAAAATGTAGTGACTATGTTTCATATTCTTATAGCTGCCTGAAATGCCAGGACAAATGAGATTTCAAACTTACTTGATCAAAGGCTTATCTTAGCCCACCTAACATGTTCACCAAGACATCTAAATAGATGAACGGTGTACAAAATATGCTATTAAATTCCACAGCCAGTTACATTGGTATCAAATAACCCAAGATAAAGTCTTCAATTATAACCTAATCACATGCTACGCCTCCTTTAGGTATTTAGAAATAGACTAATAAACCTAACTACAGAGCAGCAGTGTGGAGTAGTGGTTAGGGCTCTGGACTCTTGACTGGAGGGTTGTGGGTTCAATCCCAGGTGGGAGACACTGGTGCTGTACCCTTGAGCAAGGTACTTTACCTGGATTGCTCCAGTAAAAAAAAAAAAAAAAAAAAAAAATGTATAAATGGGTAATTGTATGTAAAAAAAAAAAGTGATATCTTGCAATAATTGTAAGTCGCCCTGGATAAAGGCATCTGCTAAGAAATAAATAATAATACAGGATGGATATTAGAAAACATATGGTATAGCAACATAAAACAATATTACTTCTTATTGATCAAACAAAGTCCTGGTTCATTTACCTCTGCTTTTTGCAAATAACAATGAGCCCTTTCTTTAGACCACAGATAATACTGAATACAGGATCATAGAAAATACAAACCTAGTTATCTAAAATTGAGAAATTAAATCACTCGAAATTAATTTGTGACTGTAAAGCATTAGCATGTTTTTTTGCTTAGTCTGCAGTAACCAGAGCATAGAATCTCCACATACAATCTATATTCAAAAGATCAGGTAACCAAACAATTCTGTATAGTCTCTAATTTGAATGTAATTTGCACAAGTGTGAACTCGCAGACACATGCAAATTGTTATTGTATCTTTTGCTAGCTTCAGAAGTGTGATCTGTACACCCTTGGTTAATGTGGCCAAGGTGTGAAATGTGCTTTACCAATGCTGCAGATAACCCTGAAGGCATGCCTGCAGGTATGATATTTTCCCTGATGTTCATTCGCTTAAAAGCCAGAAAAAAAAAATTCTGGACCCTGTAGTCTAACAAACTCAGCAGTAACCAAGTTCCCTTTTGTAACACCGCTTGAGGGCTTTGCCTCAGATCCTCAGGGCACTCTCTTACAATGTAGATCATACTTCAACAGCAGGGGGTCTGCTTATCTCACATGACAGTAGGCTGGTACAACCAGGGGCCCTCTTATTTTTCGACATTACAAAACGTACACCTGCTTTCGCTGTCGATCTGGAGTCAGATCACCTGCCTGGCTGAGGAAGAGAGTAAATGTGGGCTCAGAAAAATGCCCTGGCAAAGACTGTACTGCTTTAAAGGTGGTGTCTGTTATTCTCTTTGTTAAAGCACTATCTCAGAGCACTCCAGGAGTGACACTTGGCCGGTCTTTAAAAGCATGAATGAATGAGAGGGTTAAGGAGTGGAAGGAAGGAGAAAGCTGGGACTGGAAGTAAGCGTAAGAGCAATATGTTGAGACTGCTGAGATCTGTGAAGTTTAATATTAGGGCTTGCAAGTTTCCATAGCTACATGTCGTATTTCCCTGTGCTTTTGTCTGCTCTTCTGCTGCCATGAGGACATGCAGGATCTTGGTTTAGCTCTGAATTGAAGATGAAAGCCCACGTTTTTCATATGAAAGAAAAGAAAAATCAATGTATAACATTAAAATGTGAACGTGTTTTGATTGTCTCAGTAGACTTGTGCTTAAAAAAACGTGTGTTTGATAACAAAACTGGGGTGTCATATACCAATTTCAAGGGGATTCAAGACCTTAGCTATACAAATCTGAAACCCCTTATTTTCTTTTTACATTTTCCTTAAGGAATATCCATAAAGTTGATGCTAAATTGCATAAGTCTTGCTCATGTTCATGATTATGCTGTAGAATAATCAAACACAAATAAGGAATAGTTCCTATCTGAGCTATATGTAGTGCAAGCTATATATTAATTAGTCATTTAGCAGATGTTTTTATCCAAAGCGACTTACAGAAACTAGGGGCTGCACCATAACTGACCTTAATGGGAGCCTGTGCCAACAGTGGCCCAGACAGTCCACCTGGATTTATTCTATTGGGTTCTAGCACACTGGCGAGTTATTGTGGAAAAACATATACTTCAGCTTCATCTGCTGTATTTGCTCTTTGGCTACTATAAATATTACCGGATACTACAGTCTCTTGTGCTGTCTTGTGCATCTCTAAAGCCTCTAATACATTATTTTGTGATTTGTTCCCTATATACTATCGTAAATGAGAGTTTAACTGGCAAAGCTCTGTACTTATAAAAAGGGTACATATATAATGAGCTTTTTGGACATCTTGACTTAGCAACCACATTAACTGAAAAGTACAATCATTCTGTAGAAAGCTACTTCGGATGTTGGTTTAATTACACGGATGTGCTTAGAGAAAACAGCACTTTCACTATCAAGTTAATTGGCAGTTAGAAACACTATGTATTGATTGGGAGAAAAGAGCAATAGCTGCTTGATCTGTCCCTAAAAATTACCCTAAGAATGGAATGCACACTTCAATGTAACACACTCTCTGGGTTTTGTCTTTTAAATGAAATCTTTATTTTGTGTTGAATAACTGGCGACCATGTTTTTTTACATTTCTGATGTCAATTTTAATTCAGAGCCGCTTGGTTACTATTTGGCCTTAGAAGATACAGTTTATCTGTTTTTCTTTGTGTATTGATTTGAATCTGCAGTCATCCCCTGCAGATCACCACCAAAATCATGTTTATCTTGTTACACTATTGCTCCTGATTGGAAAACCTGAAAACCAGTGAAAATATGGTTCTTCACACATTTATTAAAATGGGCTTTAAAAACAGTTTGTAACTAAATATTAATCTATACATTCCTTAACATGTTTGTGAATAGAGTTCTAAGTATTATTTATTTATTTATTTATTTATTTATTTATTTATTTATTAGCAGACACCCTTATCCAGGGCGACTTAGAGTTGTACAAAATATCACATTACAAAGTATTACATTACCAGTAAGAGCAGTTATAAAATACAATAAAATCAGTAGAAAATGACAGCAAATTCAAATAAGAGCAAAATAATTATGTTTAAGAGTGAATTCGACTAAGAGCAGTTAAACGTGTAGTAAAAGTATTTGCTTATAAGAGTAAATTCCATTAAGAGCAAGTAGTAAGTACAATAAATGGATAAGAACGATTTTAAGTAAGAGCAATTACAAAAAGCGTGAATATGGTTGCCTTTAATAGTAAAATCAAGTACAGGATACAGAAAATATAGTTATAATTAAGAGCAGTAGTAGAATACAGCAGAGTGTGGAGCAGTTAAGTGCAAGTACAAGATGATGCAAGTACTGATACAGTTAGGTGCCATATTGTCCAGTATAGTCGAGAGTTGTGAGTAGAAATAATCAAGAGAAATAATAATAAAGTGAGAAACTGTTTGAGAATTTAAAAGGATATTAATTTGTGAGCTGTTGTCAATGTTCTTGATTTGTTATTTCTTTCGGCAGAGCATGACCTTTGGGAATGCTGAACTGTGTGAATCGGAGGCAGTGGAGTGATCTTTGAATTGCACTCTCTGAGAAGCGGTTCAAAAGCAGAAATGATCGAGTAGGTGGCTCAAAGAAAGCCTCTTCAATAGGTGGTAAAGGGTCCCTCTTAAAGTTCAAGGTTGTGCAACTCGAGTCCATGGAAAGCAGCAGGTGGAAAAAACCTAGAATAATTATGCACGACAGATATGTTCAAATTACTACTCATTCCTGAGATGTCTTCTGACTCAAAAATCAATTCAGCAAAAAAAAAAAGAATTAAGAAGGTGAACCTGTAGGGTGCAAGTCTTTCAGGGCAGAGCATGTGGCACTGAATATTAAAATAATTTCCAAGCATCCTTACGATGTCCTCAATTTCCACAGGGAGAAAGACATGGGAATGAGGGTCTGGAGGGCTCTGGCAAATGGCATAAAATAAATTGCAACAATTACCCTTTGCAATTTGTACCAGCTGCATAGTTATAATACTTCTCTAGCTATTAAACCATCAAGCACTGAGGAATGTCCACTTCATAAAGCGGCCATTAATGTTGACCCAGTGCTGAGCACTAGGTTAATTAGAGTTTTTTAACTGAAGCATCATTGTGACTGAATTTTTGGGGCCAGGTCTTGGATATTGGAGCACTTCACATTTTTCAGGAACAATTGCTCTTGAATGAAGAATGACAGATCTCTGATCTTTGCTGGCCTTTACAATTGCCACTGTGTAATCCCTAGCAACCCTGTCTCCATGATAACTAGGGGTGTAAGAAGCAAGCAGGGCAACAACACTGTACAATTCAGTGTCAGCAATATAAAAACACATGTGAGGCCTTTTTAGTTTTTACCTAGCAAATTCTGCAGATGTTTCTCTTTTCCCGATCAAGCTTATTTTTTGGTAATATGATAGAGAACAGAGAATCCTCCATGGATGAGATTTATTGATTGCAATTGTAGATGGTTTGATGAACTGTGATGGGCGCTCAGGGCCCGAGTGAATAATAAATTTGGCCAGAGGCCTCGTCCATGGGTGCGCAAAGGCTACCTGCATAGGCTGGCTGGAAAAACATGAATGGTTACATGCATCCCAGTGCCGCAGCTAGCCACCCTTCCCAAAAAGACGAGGCCGCCAAACCATGAATGAAAAATAATAATGATTAACGCACCCCACAGTGGCTCATAACAAATCTATTTCCTGTGTTCAATTATTTAATTATAACACTCCATAAAATGCTTCCCAAATCAGCAATGTTTATCACAGTTTTATTATTTGGTATTATAAAAGCTGCAATAAGGATAGCTGTGCCAAAATTAAAAATGTAGTCCTAAGGTTAGCAGTTGAACTTTTTAAAATTTCTACATAGCCTAAAGTTATAAAACCCAAATGAAGGTGTTAGCCAAATTCAGAAATAATATAATTTACTTATTATTATTATTTCTTAGCACAACCCTCCGGTCAAGAGTCCAGAGCCCTAACCACTACTCCACACTGCTGCCCACTGCTCCATACTTTATAAGCTGCAACTTATAAAGGTGCAGCTTGTCTACTCTATGTTCACGGCTGCTTTTTGAAATTTTCTGTTTCTAAGTTAAAAGCTTTAATAATTGCAATGTTTAGTTTGCTTAAAAAAAAAAAGGATTATGATACCCGAGAAAAAGGACTTATTCATATAGCTGTCATAAGTGGTAGTTGTACTTATGATTCAAAAACACTGGAGAGGTTAAAATAACCACATTGTAAAGTATCACGACGAACAGCCACACTTTAAACCAAGGGGTCTATAGCTCTAAAGTGATGATAGAATACTCTGTGTGGTCTCAGACAGGTACAGTGTTTGGTTTGTTGAGTGACTACTGATTGTAGATGGCTCTCAATTAGGATTTTGGTGGTTGTTAGCAAACCAATATAGTACACACAAACCAATATAGTACACACACAAACCAATATAGTACACACGCAAACCAATATAGTACACAAGCAAACCAATATAGTACACACACAAACCAATATAGTACACACGCAAACCAATATAGTACACACGCAAACCAATATAGTACACAAGCAAACCAATATAGTACACACACAAACCAATATAGTACACACGCAAACCAATATAGCAATATAGTACACACACAAACCAATATAGTACACGCACAAACCAATATAGTACGTGCACAAACCAATATAGTATGCACACAAACCAATATAGTATGCACACAAATCAATATAGTACACACACAAACCAATATAGTACACAAGCAAACCAATATAGCAATATAGTACACACACAAACCAATATAGTACACGCACAAACCAATATAGTACGCGCACAAACCAATATAGTATGCACACAAACCAATATAGTATGCACACAAATCAATATAGTACGCACACAAACCAATATAGTACACACACAAAGCAATGTACTACATACACAGAGTATATGAATTATGGCCTGTTTGGCCCCTCATAGTGTGTGTGTGTAGGCGTGTGTGTGTGTGTGTGTGTGTGTGTGACTTTCAGCTTTTTACAGTTGTCATTCTTCACAAGTTGGGTCATGCTGTTCCCTTTCATAGTTTGCATTTCAATGTGTTCACCTTTAATGACTCAGTGGCCTGCTCATTTTGGGGGGGGATCACTCATTTAAAGACAAACATATTTCTTTTTTTTTTGGAGAATAGACAACCTACTCAAAATATATTTAAGAGTTTTAAATAACTGGGATGGAAATAACCTGGAACTAGATCTTCTTTAATCAAAGACATGTTTTCTATTTGAAACTGTCAGTGCAAAATGTAACAAAGCAATATAGTCTTGACCAGATTACTGAAATCACTACATTATGTTTCCATATTGTAAATACATGAGATGGTTTTGAATTTGCCACAGTGTATCATGTAGTGGCCTTAAAAACCTTCAACAAAGATGGCCATAGTTTTCAAATTCTTATCTCTAATAGTTTTCTTGTTAAGTTTGACCAACATGCATAATATTATCAGCTATTTATTTATGACTGTGTAGAATTAACAATAACACCTTTATTTTAACTTTCCATGAGTAATACAACAGGTAAAATGTCTTTACTGTTAGATGATATACTTTGATAACTATAGGGTGTGTCTATTGCTATAGAAACATTCTGTTTTCACCAAGGAGAACAATCTTAATGTTACAAACTAGCATGAAACAGCTTTTGATTCAGCAGAATAAAAATGAAGCCTAAATTGTTTAAGTGTATTTTTAAATTATTTTTTTTAGTTACAGGTTAATCATAAAACAATGTAAGCAACTTGTTGCACACTAGACCCATTATAAACATATAGAAACCATGGTTGTGAAATTGGAACACATAGTACACAAAAGGAAGTACACCAATGAGTGTTCTGACATGCTTTAAACTGTTTTTGTTGTGTTTATTTTTGCTTCTTTATGTATATTTGTTACACAGGGTAGGCATTTCAAATATACAATCAGCATTCCACCCCATTTATGATTCTGCTTCTCTTGTTGCTCTGTAGCAATCCATGGCAGCTCTTGACATCTTATGAATCAATCAACCATAAACAATGACTTTTTATGACTTTAAAATAGAAAAAAACAATCCACAAAGATGGATTTTGATGGCTCTTTCCTGTCATATAAAGCACTGATATGTTTAAGTGGAAGTCCCTTCTTGTTTCAAGGAGACTGGATTGAACTGGAGAGAGATATACGTAGTAACAGTACAGTCTACTTTGAGTTTTTCTCTCAGATTATAGAATCCCACTGCATTTGATTGTGTGCTTTCCTATGCTCAGCAAGCAGACTGTGGCCTTTTTAACCGACATGCTTAAGTGTTTTTTTTTTTTCTTCACATTTTAAAACAAGTGTACGTAACAGATTCAGATGAAGCTTAATTGGGAATGTTTTGATGTAAATTAGTGTGGAAGGTAGGCCTACAGAATCACAAGCTAGGAATAAAACTTGAATATAGAAATGTATTTTAGTTTATTTATTAGTTTATGTATACAGCCCCATCAAGAATTATATTTCAAACCATTTGCAAATATTAAATAAATAACACTGATATGCAGGGTGCCTAAAAAGTCAATTTGCCATATCAAATGCAATAAAAATGATGTATGGAAGCAATAAGGCAGGACAACCCACATGGGCCCTAGGGAGTGCTGTTATAATAATATAAGTGTTTAGTATGGTTCCCACTTGTCTCAAGGAACTCTATCCTTGGGTTAACATTTAAACAACACCAACAATACAATCGTGTTGTCCATTATGTGTTGTTAGGCTTCATTGCTTTTCAGTAGAGTGTTTTGTTTTTTTCCCCCACTTCAGCGCTGCCCAAGTGACTTTTTTTGGGTACATTTTCCACTTTGGATTTGGTAGCATTTTTGTCTTTGTAAACATCTATTCAATTGTCCAGTCTGAGGCCAAGAAAACATTTTGTGCATTCCTGTAGCAGAGTAACCTATTCTTACCTTGCCAGGCTTTACAAGTTTGGAAGTGACTGCCTGCAGCGTTCACATTATCTGTTTATACTAATTCACAATCACAGAAGTGTTGAGGAGCACTTAAGGTCTAATATCTTGAGTCCAGCCTACCAGTGTGTTCCATTTACTACAACACTTTACAAGCAATTTTGATTCAGTGAATCCTCTCCTCATTGTTCTATCAACATACTATGTCATCAGGAGTCACAGAGCCATGGTTGAGAATAACTATATATGCACTTAACATGTAAGAGAACGTCCTGTCAATTTGTGAAGCACCTGAGTCATTAAGATAGTTAAGGAACTCTAAGGCATTCATGCAGCACTACTGGGAATATTCATTTAAATGGCTCCACTTGAATGATTCAGAATTTAGGATTAACTACATTATTTCTGAGACTTTCCTATGAATCCCTTATTAACCGTCATAAGTCTTTTTTATCATTTGACAAAGCTAATTTGTCAATGTATATTTATATATGCAAAAGCAATTAAACTATAAAAACAAAAGAAATGATCCTTGTTTTCATGATAGATAACAATCTAGCCCATTCAATGTAGTCACATACCGAGACTTATGAAAATTAATAATATTTACAGAGGTTTGAGAATGTTTTGTTGTATTATATATATTTAACAATAATAGGAATAATGAGATTTTTTCTTCCCCACTGTTAAAAATTGAGATAGGGTTGAATGCACCCATTGATATGTGCTCCTGGGACAGATAATACGCATTCCTTAAAAAAAAAAAAAAAAAAAAAAAAAAAAACTAACGTAGAGCCTCTTCAAAAAAGCAGGCATAAGATAAGATTCACACTAGGACACATAGGGGTGGCTGTAGAAACTTATGGGAAACAAAAAGGAAATGTATAACAGTTTTAAGTTTTATATATTTTTTTATTTATACATCTAGGTTTATATAACAAAACACATAATTGCCTTCACATGGTATGGAGAGAACCATGCTTAAATAGGCTATAAAGTGCTCTTACTCTCACAGCTTTCCCACAGTGAACTTGCCTTTACTGCAAGAATGAGCATAGCATAGTAGGTATCCCTGCTAATTCCATTCTGACACATTTTCACAGACAGATGTGATCCACACATGAGTTCTGACTTCACTTGATGGGATTAAGTTGATTTCTATAGAAATAGGTGTTCTATACCTACACAAAAGCAGTTGGATCTGAGAATAAAGAAAATAATGCATTCCGAGACTGTGTGTTTCTGTAATCCATGGTCTGACCCTTCAGGTCCAGTCTGTTCAAATATCTTTTTATAACCTGAGACTGGTTAAAATTCCTTTTGTGTTTCTTATCTTTTTAATTGGTCTTTAAGACTCAACCTGTGGCCCCCGAGATATAAACCCACCTTACAGGGATGCTTAATTAGGTAATGCAAGGAAACACAGACTGTTTACTTTTTCTTTTTAATGACACCTGAAAATGGATTATATAATTTAAAATCGTCAGCATCTGTTTTTGAGGAAGACCAAATTGCTGAATGAGGTCAGGACAATTACTAATAAACGTCATTAAGATGATTAATAAATATATAATAATAAAAAAACCGACAGCCTTACGATTTTAAAAAAAATAGCAAATTTATTATGGAAATACAAGAACTCAACTTCCAACAACTGAGTGCTATAAGGGGATCTTGTGGTTTCATACCCATACCAAGTTGCTCACTAACGAACCAAAGACTATTTGTTATAATGCTATTTCTTAAAATTTTGTACAATAAAAAAAGAAAATATTCCTAAAATAAATTATGATTTCAGTATAATGCATATGTACCTAATTATTATTTTTAGTAAAGGCAGTTTCATTAATAATAATGTCTTTAGATGGGGGGCAGTTTAATTTATTATTATTATTATTTTTTTACTCTAGAGCAGTCATTACCTTGAGAGCACAGAAGAAGGATGTAGTTGCTTCATTGTTGTATGCGACTTTGTTTTATTTTGAGAATGTCTTTCTTCACCAAGCTTTACAAGTCATAAAAATAAAAGGAGAGGTCAGAGTATCATATGGTGATTGTAGTGTTTTGTGGTGCTGTTATGAGTCACAACCATCGCTTTACAATTGAGTTTCCACGGATGGTTATGTCTACCCCATCAAGATAATGGAATGTATTAAGTTGATGGAATGCTATTCTCTTTTGCTTGTGGGCAGTTCTAAACACCTATCTATGCTGGGGGTGATAGCGCCTGGGGAAAGGTCAGGGCAGGGTCGGAAGTTAAGCAATTCATTACTAATTTCTCTGATAAAGCAGCAATCGCTATGGCGCTTCAGCAAGAAGTCACACAGCAGTCTCACACTGCACAGAGATCCATTTCCATTGCTAGGGGTATCGAAGGGTGAAAGAAAGCAGAATCTCAATTCAAGATTTTATTCACAAAAAAAAATTTGTGGAGAGATTAATTCATTCTTGTTTTTGATATGACACTGATATCTGAGTCTTAGGATTTTTTTTTTTTTTTTTTTTAACACATAAGACTGAAATATAAACGTTTCCTCAAAGGACATTTTGCCTACAAGTGACTGCCAAAAATTAAATATTTACTCTGTAAGTTGTTTCACCTTTAATGGAGCTACCAAATGGTATATTTGTAGAAATTAACTTGTCTATTGCCACACATTTTTCATTTAGGTCCTTTTATGAAATTGTGCTTATTTTTTCCTACTTCTCTTTTCTCTTTTCTAATGTGAGTGCCGTCTTGAAACAATATCATATTTGAACATTTCTCACATCTCATATTGCTACACAACATACTGAACACTGAAGTTGTTTAAAGACCCTTCCATATTACATTTTTGTCTGTCACTTGTAGACTGTGTTAACAATTTGTGGTGGTGGCCATGAGTTGAATTTCTGTAAGATTCAGCCTCTGAGAGTTCCATGTTTGATTCTATT
Organism: Acipenser oxyrinchus oxyrinchus; assembly: GCA_030684275.1. Classification (NCBI taxonomy): domain Eukaryota; kingdom Metazoa; phylum Chordata; class Actinopteri; order Acipenseriformes; family Acipenseridae; genus Acipenser; species Acipenser oxyrinchus. The sequence continues at coordinate 43,924,097 of CM060253.1, forward strand.
CTGTTCTTCAGCATTGAGCACTACAGTTGATTCCGAATGCTTCACAGGTGGCACCAAACCCTAGTAGCGTGCTTCATGAGGGCATCTTGAAAAGAATTGGCTGCCTTAATAGCTCTATGTATCTAATAAAACACCCTTTTTAGTCCTCTACAGACATGCTTTACTTTAATTTGTTTCGACCAACATTACCAGCAGACAATTTAAAATAATGATTTCTTCCAGGGGTAGAGGAACATTTCAGTTGCCAGATTGCTTCTCACTAATTTGAAAGGCAAGCCAGTTAAGATATATCTATAACATGCATGCCCTAATTTCAATCAAAAGGCAATATATTGTCCTTGTGGTCTTAACAAGTGTAATACAATATGTATAGTTTTAACAGATCAAAATGTATAGGTTTACAAAAAAAATGTAAAAGACCTACTGTTATAACAGGCTTGTGTGTTATGCATGGGAAATTGATGGTGCTTGAAGCAGCTGATAGTTTTCTGCACTTTATGATGCAAATTATGATTGGAGTTTATGCTGCATATGACATCTTTGACTATTACCACAGTACACTTCTTTGTGGTCTCTAATTGGCATAACTTTAGTTCCTAATGGGAGTAAATTAGAGAGCATGGTTTCATGATCGAGGGGGCAGGGCTGGTATACCTTTATTCCCAGTTGGGGAGACACATTAAAATTAGGGTTTTAAACTTAAGGTAAAAGGCCTGTGGGCAAACGTTAAGGAACAATCAGTTTAAAAGAATGCAAGTTATTTCCTAGAGACTGATCCCGTTTCTTTTAAAGGAATTGCTTCTTCATTTACAATTAGAGAATTGCCTGTAACTTGACAGCACAGGATTTCTACAGCAGTTTGCAAGTTTCTCTGGCTGAAGACTGCAACTAGTCTCTTTTTTTGGTTAATGGAACCAAGGAGCTAACTCTCTGCAATTTTAACAACCCAGCCTGTTCCATTCAGTGAATCACTTTACGTATTCATCCCAGGCTTAGAAGCAGACACTCCCTTAATTACTTGCACTAGAGGTGATGGAGGTAGAAGCAGGTAACTAAGCCAATAAGACTAAAAGAGCAAATGGTTAATCCAAGAGGTATGAGGAACATGCTGCATTAGGAGCTGTCAGTCCTACTTAGATCACATCCCATCTCAATGTGCTACAAAAATAGATTTACCACCATCTGGGAGGGAAATTCCTTTATCATTAGTTAAGATTTTTTTAGTTATTCAATATATAATAATGATTTATTAAAACATTTGATTTATTTGGGTCTCTGGTATTTTTAAATTATGGAAGATCGCTTACTGATAAACAAAACCTCCCAAAGCAAATGTCTATAATAAGACTCTGCCAAGTCACTAAATGATATGTATATGAAAAGGAGATGGAAAAAGACACTTGAGATAATATATCCATAGGAAAAACAATTTATTGAAAAACAAATTTCAGTTTGTAACAGACTTGTGGAATGTGACTTCTCATTTTTGATTTTTCCCCTGGCCATTATAACTGCAATGTGGAACTAAAGCAATCTAGAATCCATGACAGGCTAAGTAAAACAATGAGAATAAAATATTTATAAACTCAAGCATAATACTGTGTTACTTACAAACTGGACAAAGAAAATTAAATAAATATTCATGGTACACGCTTATGGCACAAATATGCAGCAGTCAAATTTGGCAACTATTTATTTTCCATTTAACCAATTATTTTAAACAGTGCAAACAGGGAGAAATGACACTGCTTTTAAAACAAGATATAGCTAAAATACATAGCAAAAAAAATCTAATTTTATACAAAACATCTTATAAAAACATTTCATTATTTACACAAGCTGGTTACCAAAATTAAGTTTTGCTGTGTTTTTTTATTTTCTAAAAAGGTGAATAAGGCTATCGTAACAACCCATTTTCCATATACAATACAAACGTTAACATATTTACATCTTTCACTACTAATGTACGGTGCAAATTTCAAAGTCAGGTGACTAGGGATGACCATACAAGCAAGGCATTTACAGTAACAGCCTGAAGTCTTAACTAACTTCAGATTAAAAGAAACTAGTTAATACGATTGTCATATTCTGCACCAGACTTGCAGCAACCACAACACTGATATTTCAATTGATTGCAGGTTGCATTTCATTAAAATTCACAGTTTACCTCATAACCACAACCACAGCCAAATGATGTTACATAAACAAATTCAGGGGGAGAAAAAAAAAAAACCTAAATCAACAGCAGATTCAAGCTATCTGTTATAGTTACACTTTTATTCCCATTCCAGAATACAATGATATTGTTATATTAAAACAGGACTTTTTTTTAAATACAAGTATTTTACATTACATGAGGGCACTCCATTTAAAAACTATTCTTTATTCGAACTGATAAATGTTTAAAACACATTAGACAAATGAAACATAATGACTGTAAATGCCGGAACACCTTGCTATTGTTTAATATATAATGAAGATTCATTTCCTGGTATTCATGGGCTTGTGTTTCCTCATCTCCTGCAACTCGAGACAGCACAAGACTTATTTTTGTTTGGATTAGTTATTTTTGGAACAGGGCTGTATTTTCCCAGGGGCAGTTGTCCAATTTTTCTGTTTGGTTTTCTTTTTAAAAACAAAAAAGGCAGCTGAGACACTCAAATTGTTAAAAAAAAAAAAACAGAAAGGGTTTTAATACCCTAACTTGCATAATGTGCATTTACCAGTATACATTATTACATTTTCATACTACAAGTCATGTGCTCTAATCGCCTATCATAAATAAATCTTTTTCCCCCTCAAATTTACAAATGTTCCATTTGCAAAACAAACTGCAGGCATTATGTGCTTTACAGTTGAACAGAGCACCAATGAACTGCTGTGAAGCTTATAGTACCCGCACCATAATAGGTTCACAGAACAGTCAATTTAGTACCTAAGTCTGCTTCAGTAGCTCCCCAAAGAAGACTAGGGTTCTTCAAACAGCTGTAAGGCAGTTTGATTTCTTATTGCCTGTACCTACAATTACACCTGCCATGCCAATATGCCACCTGTGCGACACACTGGGCCATCTCCTCTTTCTCTCCTTCCCTTGCACTTCAGTTTTCTACCCTGTAGGTGCATTGTAGTGATCAACTATAATTCTACCATAATAAATATTCAAAGTGCAGCAGCTTCCATCTTCAGCTATTGTTGCTGTGTCCCTACCCCCGCTCCACCAAAGTCCTACTTGAACTGTGTAAGGTCACATAGCCAAGCAGTAGCACATGACTGCTTCTTCAAATGAACTCCTTTCCTTGACCCAGTTATCACTAACCTCAGGCTGGAGGTCTTACTCTGATTTCCTACCACTTCACGCCATTTTCCATTCTAGTGTGGCTGTTGTGTAGCACATATGACGAACATATGCAAACAGATAGTGTTAATATTCATTTTCAGTGGTGTGGTAACAAAATTGAAAAGGAAATGAAATTAAAAATCAGCATTCAAGTAACCGTAGTTGAGATAACAGTGGTAGACTAAAAAGGGGGGGAAAAATGAAGAGCTGACTACACTTAAATTAAGTATAACAAAAGAAGCGATTTAAGTAATGTTCTGGAGTTAAGTACAAGGGTCCTCAGAATCTTGTATCACTCAAAAACATCCCTTTCTGCTTATATTCCCTAGAATGTCATATAAACTGAAGAGACAAAAACATTGTAATGAGTTAATTTCAGCCAATCCTCCAGTTTTAGTGAACGCAAATACACTATTACTGTGGTAGTCCACTGAATGCTTCTCTCATCGTAGTTTCTTAAGTCCAAGTCATTCATAGTGCACAAAGAGCCACCAAAAGTCCAACCACAAAAGCAGCAGGCTAGGAATTCTCCATTCTAATATTATATGAATCCTCAAAGAGTTTAAACTGCTAGTTCAGACTTTGTAGTAAATGTTCGCCGGACTTTGAGGTGGCATCTCTTGAACAATATAAACTGGATGCCCATAGTCTCCACTGACTTTCTCGTAGTGAGGGCAGAACACGCTATCCCCAGTCCTAAGTGGGATGATAATGTCACTGGGTTCAGAGCCGTTGTTGTTGCCACCACGTTTGGGTGTGGCGAGGGTGCTGAGAGAGAGAGTGGCAGTGTGCTGTGGCGAGTGTTTCCTGTGTCTCCTCCGGTACTTCAGCAGGAGGACAACCAGCATGATGATGATAATTATGAAGATGACGCAACCCGAGGCAATCCCCGCAAACAAGGCCACTTCGGATCCAATAATGCTTGAGGACTGCCCTGCTGTTGTATTGTTGTCACCCGTGTTTGGTCCTTTCCCTCCTGAAAACAATAAGCAAAAAAGGAAGTTTAGAGAGTGTTGAAACAAAGTTACAGGACAGGATCCTTTGTGATCACAAAACTGAACAGTGTGCATAGGTAAAACTAACTTTTAATACACAACCACTGTCAAAGGAATTTAATTGTCAGTTCAATAGCAACTAGTCATGCCTTATTTCTAACTTCTGCAGTTATTTCAGATTAGTTTTATTGTGACCATTTAATGAGGTTCCAATAAAAATCAACAACAGCATTTACAATTTTGATGTGTAAAGCCTGGGAAATGTTTTAAAACAATCCACACAGTGCCCTTAGCTACTAGAAACTAGTAACAGTCTGTTACTGTGAAACTTTTAATGATTCAACTAAACAAGACAACCATCTGTTCAAGCTCCCACTCAGCATAAACAGTTAGCAGAGATAAGAGACTTTAATCACATTTACAAGAAATTCACATTTGCAGTCTCCAGCTTTGTGCCACATTTTTCTTGGCCTTGTGTGATTTTAAATTTGTTCTCTACATCCCTGGGCTTATACAAGTTGCACCAGTTAATTCCGATATTAAATGTATAACTGTTTACCTTGGTTTTCATCTACACCAGTTTCAGATTTATTTGTAGAGCCTTTCCCAACATTCTCAGTGTCTTTTGTTGGAGACTTTGTCGGACTGTTATCTTTTGATGATCCTGGGTCATTAGGATCTGGGAAAAAAAATAAAATAAATAGTTTGTTTTAATATAACATCATTAAGCATTATTCTTTAGAAGGAATCCTGATGTTGTTCTAGAAGGGGACGAAAGCATGCAGACAAAATGCAGGTCTCACAGGAACTGTATGGTGTGGAGAGTGAGATGCACAGTGTTAATTCAAGGTTGACAGATTCCTGCATGGCATTTGTCTTTATAACCCAAGTATGCTAAAGTGGTGGCCATTTCACATGTTTAGAGAGCAGGACCATCTGCACGAACGACAGGAAACCTTTCCACGTGACATTTCAATTTCATAAAACAACTTGACAGACTGTAGCAGAGATTGCATGCTGGAAATATAACCACATCTCTTATCTATTGAAAAAAAGGATCACCTTTTAAAAAAAAAACACATCAAAAATAATATAAAAACCTGTTACTAGCAAATGCCATCGAAAGCAGTTTACAGTTGAACTAGGGGACTAACAGGGCAAATGGAGCATGTTAATCTTATATGAAACACTTCCTCACTTCAATCCAATCCAAATAAATGTAGATTTGATATATGATGCTTACCTTGGCCAACTTTCATCATGATCTTCATAGATCTGAATTTACAGACACCTCCGTCTTGATTTTCCAGGCCTGCCATTGTTCCATTTGAAGTAGCTGAAATATAGCAAACAAAATGGAGGAAACTAATTAAGCAATAAGATTACATGGATGAATTAGCTGGTGGTATATAAATATTTTACAGAAAAGCTAAAAATTGAAAGCCATCAAAAAGATGTTAACCAATGTTTGCGGCATTTGTCAACCTATGTAAAAATGGCCAATGTACTTCACTGCAGAGTGATATGCTAAGGAATAAGACAAATGCCTCTGTACAATTCCCATGGATTTCCTTCTAGTAGGATCCCCTACATTTATTTTTTACTTCAAGAAGCCTTTGCAATTTAATCTAAGTATTGGGCAAGGACTTAATGACACGTACACCAAGACAGCCAAAATAATGATGTCATGCATTTTTTATGTGAAATAAAATCAATGCATCAGATATACCCATGGAGAACATGAACTCGCAAGCTATTGCCAAGAACAGCAAAATAGTGGACAAATAGGTATAATGTCTGCATTTGAACTGAGTTTCATAATTAAATTGGAAATGGAATTTATTAGATCTGTGGTGCTTTGACCTCGTGATCTCCAACTACAAAAGTCCAGCTTGTCCTTGCTTAAAGAACAGCTTTAACTACGAGGTAAATCATCTGCTGGCGAATGGAGAAGGGAAGTTTCCTACCATTAATACCTGTTGAAAGCTCAGAGTGAAACAGTTAACCACAAGTGCTAGTACATAGTATCCCCAACTGAACACAGCTGTACTGAAGACTGATCACTTGGTGTAAATGCACCATACCACCCCCTCCCCAAAATTGCCTTTACATCTCAAGATGGTGTTCTGGTTACAGAACTCGCATGCCATTAGCACAATAAATCATTTTGCAGCATGTCTGCAATGAAGCTGAGAATAATAATGTCCCCGTGTTTTGCAAACAGATGTCATGGTTAATGATACAAATCCTTGATTGCATAGAGTCGGTCCTTTTGTAGGCTCAGCAGTTTCATTTTGGAATGTGTAATTTAAAGCGCCAGGACTACAAGAAGAATTATTTCAGGTCAATTAGCTTTGAATGATTTTTAATAATTGGTGCCACAACTTGATAGCCAAGACACAACCCTTTTGAATAAAAAGTTACTGGAAATGAACTACTTAGCTTTAATAAGGAAAACTATATAATAGTTTAACAGCTATAAAATCAAAAGTCGCTACACAGAACAAGTGACAACTGATTATTTTGTGGAAAAGGTTTACATTTGCTGTGGTCTAAAAGGTTGTTTATTCTGCAGCAAATCAATATGTTAAAAGACATTATAACTTAAAACCACCCAAAATGTTAATACAAAATGTAAAAAAAAAAACATGTTGCTGGGAATTGCTTATTTGTGTACCATAGCAGATAGTAGAAAAATACGTCAGTGATAGCAAGGTTTCTTGGTGGAATTAAACACATTTCAAACAGTATTAGATTTGAAAAATTACAGGAAAGTAAAACAAACAAAAAAATGATCACAAGTGTGACTTCTGTGGTGTGTTTACACTGGCCATTTTTAGGACTGCTTTGAGCCGTCTCAGGTCTTTTTTCTGCAGTGTAAACGCACACTGCCAACTCTCAGCTGTCCTAAAAACAGCCAACTAAAGACATGGCTCCATGCCAGTTTACGTCTGTCCGAACGGCAGTGTAAACTCACCCGACTTTAGCACGGCTCACGCACGATGCGAGTGCCACTCGGCTCCTCCCCCACAGAATCTAAACAGGAAGAAGCTGCAGTGCCGTTGCAGCGTCACAAAAAGAGAAGAACGACTTGAGACACAAGCGTCCTGAATATTTGAATTTATTAACTATTTATATTGGGGAATATTTGTAAATATCTACGTTTTATTATAAAGTTGCTGTCGAAAGTGTACATACCCCAAATATCCATGACAATAACTTTTTTGCTTTATTAAACAGGTGCAGACGCCGGTGGACGTCAAAGAAACAAAAGTGTAATATTTGAGTATATCGGTGAGAATTATTTTTAAAAAAAAGCTATCAAATAATTTTATACAAAATCTGTCCTGGATTGTGTTTCCCAGTTATTTTATTGTAAACCACTTAGTTATTGGTTTAGTTTCAAACTCACTTTAACACACCGTCTTTTTGTTGTTTGTTTTTATTGTTATTTTAATAAATATTTGGATTGTACCAATGATTAGCTTAAAAACACAGAATATTTTGTTTTTGTTTGTTTCTGACAACCGCGGCGTGAACTGGGGTGAGCAAGGAAGCAGAGATGTCATAGCGTTGTGGGGTGAAACTCAAATCCAGTGCACTCTAAGCGGAAACACAAAATAAATACATATACCGAGAAATAGTGTCAGGTCTTGTGAAAGATCTGTGCAACCCCGTCTCTCTGCAGTTTTTGATTATAGTAGATCTGTTACACAATTGCGTTTTACATGTCATGTTCCAAGTTTTAAATAAAGATTGTTTTAATAATTTGCGGTCCCTGTCATTTTGTTTTTTAAAAAAAGGAATTAAATGTTTTGAATAATTACAAACAATTTAGATAGTGTACTTATATAATAATAATAATAATAATAATAATAATAATAATAATAATAATAATAATAATTAATTAATTAATTAATTTGCAGTAGTAGTATTTATAACAAGGCTAATTTAAAAAAATAAAATTTGCTAACTGCAATTGTATACAGTAAATTATTTTTTCTCCAGTATTCCTGTGGCTGCTTAGCCTGTTTTAACTAAAAATAAAGTACTTATGCATCATACACTTATGTATATATACACAAGGTGATATAACATTGGTGAAGAAACAGAATAGAGTTATTTTGAAAACAAAAGGGTCTTTATTATTACAGTAGTGAACAGCAAATTTACTTATCTTACTCTAGGTGAAATCCTTCACACAACAAACGGGTCAGGGACCGCTATGTTGTGTCAAACAGTGTCTAAACAAATAACCATTTTTCTTGTAGACTGCAAGAAAAGTATATATTTAAGATGAGTCCGCGCAATATGAACACAACACTGTATTGTTTGTTTGTAATACCACTCAGCCCCTTCCGCTTTGTGGTTTGGGGAGGGGAAAACTCGTCATCCTTTCAGTGGTCGTTATGATGTCACCGAGCACGTATTGTAATTTAGATGGTATGTGCGTGCATTCGGACCGAAGCCGGCTCAGGGCACAACCGCAGTGTAAACGCTACGTGAAAAATGATAAGAATCTCTGCGATCAGTCGGACCTGAGTCGGCTTAGGTCCAAGGTGGCAGTGTAAATGCAGCACTTGAGATGACTGTGTGTGATCCTCATGGAAAGGAAGCAATATCATCTTTAATATGTTTTCATTTGATTGCTATTATACTGCTTTCCCTAGAGGCTAAGCTACAACATGCAATTGGAGGCTTGTGGCCCATCAGGTCAGTAACAGAGATCTGATCAGATGGAAAACTAAGCTGCTGGATTTGTGCCTGTGTGTTGGCCTTTATTCATAGGGATTAGGAAGAGAGACAAGTAACTGAAATCAGGCAGTGGCTTCATCCCTGCTAAAACCCTCCATTAAACCAGAAGAGAATTAGAAGCAGGTGCTTCGCCAGCATTTGTGTGTATATATATATATATATATATATATATATATATATATATATATATATATATATATATATATATATATATATGTGATATACACACACACACACACACACACACACACACACAAACAAACACGAAATGGGTGGGCTGTCTATTTGAAACATAGTATTTTCCTCCCTGTTAAATCTGGCCCCTGGGCATTGTAAATACAAACTGAAATGCCAACATCTCTCCCTCCACCCCCCAACACCCCCCGCCTTTAGAAAACTGTGTCAAATGACAGTTAAGACCTCACAAAAAAGCATTTAAGTTAAAGTATAAAAATCCCAAATGCATTCTGCTATACACTTAAACTCCACTCAATATAGTACATGATTGTTCTAAAACAAATACAATACATAAAACTAAGTTACTGTAGTATCTGATGATTTTGACTCTCTCCAAGGTATCGAAGCTAGCCTTCAATAAAATCATGTACAGTATCTGTTCAGTGTAACCTCAAGAGTACTAATCAAACAAAAAACTACCAAAACCTTTAATGGACACCCTGATACTGTCTTTTAACATCAAATGTGTGCTTGATTAACTAAATTACTTATACTACCCAAAACCAGATGTCTGAAATTTAAGTCATTTAAGAACATTAAAACCTTAACCACAGAAACCTAAAGTAAATGAACTGGCCAGTCACAGTTTACAACACAAGGAGGTTGTAAAATAGGCCTTTTGTGAAGAAGAATGTGGCTGTGGAGTCGTTTTGAATTCTAGGGCTTGTAATCCCTTTTCACTATTTACTGCGGAATAAAAGGGATCATGTTTAGCTGCACTAGAATTCTTATATATATATATATATATATATATATATATATATATATATATATATATATATATATATATATATAGCACAGCAGGTTGATTTTTGAAAGACTTCTATATTTTAGCACTTTCCCCAAATTCATCAAAAAATGATGTTCTTCAAATTGGGAAACAAATTCCCAATTAAGAACCAAGGGTGGACACCTAACTCCTAAGCCCTTTCTGTTACTGGAAATTAACAAATTGTCTTAACACAGCACATTTATTTAGAATCAGACAGCTAATTTTTGTCCAGCCAGAAAGGTCAGTGCAGTGTCAATCCTTCTGCACAGCATATACATCCATCTTGGGGATCTGCCTTTACTGTTCACAATAGCATAGTGGGTGCTTATTAATATTCCAAATGGTGGCATGCTTTTTAATTTGAAGCACAAAGAAAGGCATTCCATGGGAACATATGAAATGGTAGTCGCCACCTCCATTCAGTCTCACTTAAGATCCATTTTGATTTAGGGTCTGACTTAATAGAACTAAAGCAGGGAGCCAACTCTACTGTAATTGTCCGATTCCGTCAAGGGCAGTTAATTTCTGGTATCGCAGACCGTCTTGAATTAAATGAGCAGGGACTTAAAGCAATGTAATTGTCACTTTAAAAAAACAGGCATCAGAAGTTGCCCACAGCAACGAGTTTGTGACAAGGACAGAGGCTCCTTCCCATGCTGGTTTTAACATGTCTGGGCTGCAGCCGTCCAGGTTCTCAGGGAGATCAAATATTAAGAGCTGCAACAAATTGTCCATAGTCTTCTTCAGCTGCTAGACTTGTCAGTATCAAGTGAAAGGTATAATGCTGCTTTCCACATTAAATGCTATACCAACCACACAATTTACCCTGGAAAATGCAATTACATTTTCCAAGGAAATCCTATTTTATAGAAAGTGCCTGTGTGCTATTCTGCCAAGAGCAAGTCTTATTTTGTAATACCAAAGACTAATCAATGCAATTTTCAAAAGACTTGCCTGCCTTCAAAAGCACATATCCTCTAATCTCTTTTTCTCCTGCAGTAAAACTTTATTTCGCTTACAGCATCAGTAATACACCCCAGCAGGATTGAACACAAGTAGACAAGCAACAAGGGGAAAATGTTTACTGGTTTTATATAGCAGTAAATTAATTCTGTTCTACCACAGCCTTATCAGCCAAGTGAGTGAATGTACATCAAAATAAAACTAAAAATAAAAAAGTATGGGTACCGAAAATATTCAAGCAAATCCTGACAGACTAAAAGCCGGCAATGATATTAATGACCCAATAATTATCCTGCAAGTGACAGTGAAGCGTAAAGACATCATTAGGGCCAGGGTTCATCCACTGGTTACTGGACTTCAGCGCACCGCACCTTAATATACTTTGACAGTTCAGAATATAACTGGAGAATGAGAAAATTGACCACATTAGTATTAATGCGTGTGACAAAGATGCACTCAAAACAGCACACAGTCCACTAGCCACCCCTATAAAACTCTGTGGCCAGAGTACCCTTACAGTGAACCTCCTTTGTGTTGGTGGAAGGCTCTACTTCTGAAGGAGAGCGAGCAACTGCTTCAGTTAAAAAAAACAAAGCAACTTTCATCTCAGGCCTTTACACCAAGCACAACAAAAGTGTGATTGTGGAGAACCACAAAACACTATTTAGATCAGATAACTATCTTCCTCTCAACACAGTTTGGCTCCTTAGTGCCTATTATATCACCCATTCTCTGTGCCAAAAATTTAAAGGGCTGCTATGGGGGAAATTATAGAATCCTAAATCACTTTTTTTTTTTATATACACACACACTACACCTGGTTTAGGAAGGGAAGCCTTGTATACCTTTACTTTGAAAGCTTCTGCCTTCACAACCGATTAATCCTCTCCTTTCATATGCGGCCCTGGGGAACTCAGAAGTACTACTTACAGATTTCCTATACTATACCTCTACCTTTACCAGCTTTAAATTAGATAAATTGTCTGGTTTACAGTTACTGTCACTGAATCAGAGTAAAAAATCCATTATTTGAAAATGTTTATTCTCTCACAAGCCCCATGTCATTCAGGTCTGGAATCCCAATGGAGTATGACTCCATTAAGTCCCTGTTAGGCCTCAGGCTCCATTTGGTACAGACCTTCTCTGGATAACAACATTTTTCATAAAACTAATCAAACAGTTAAATAATTGTCAGTTATATTTTAATTAAATTTACTAAAAAAATATATAATAGGTAACATAAGGTTATGCCAGTAAAAAAAAATGGAAGAAAAAAAAAAGTTAACTGATTCTATAATGATTACTTCTATGTTTTATCATTACCGAGTGTCAGACAGTTGCTCATTCCAGGTCAAATGTTTTTGTGCATATGTATATGTGTGTGTGTGAGTGTGCGTGTGTGTGGGAGAAAGCATGAATCCTTTGTATGTTGTACCAATTGCCTCATAAAGCTTGCCAAACCCTGGGGCATTAATCAGGTTGGTTCTCATTACAATTACATTTAAGGCAGACCGAAGCAGTTTTACTAACTGTACAATTGGGCTCATCTCTCGACTAAAAATGTTAGCAAATTGCAAAAAAAAATGATATGGTTTCTAAATATCTCTCTCTCTCATTCTTTGTATATTTATTTGTGATGTTGAGATGACTTATGTTACTAAACACTTGTCTCAAGTTCAAAAACTTGTGAGTTTGTTTCAGTACACTTTCAATAACAAATAGTGCAATCAGCCTTTTTATGTATTCTTAAAAAAAAAACACACACGCACTTTAGTTTGAATGACTGCAATTAAAAGCAAGCATAAACTTTTTCACCTGTCTTTTTTTTTGTTTCTTTAATGGAGATTTATTCTATACACTAAAAATCTGTCAGAGAGTGAGTCATACTGGAAAGCAGCCACCTAGTAAACAAAGGCAGGACGCTGCAACCTCTATGTCGCTAAAAGATAGTCAAGAAATAAAAAATAAATGTGCCTTTTTTTAAAATGACAAGATCATTAAGATCCACAAATCATGTACTTACATATAATGAAGTAATCCTTGTATCTTGAAAACTCCAGACCCCACAGGTTTGGACTGAATTCTTGAAACTTGAGGGTAAATTTGACATCTTGGTCAGGTTTGGTGCAGTGGAGTAAAGGTGTATCTGCTTTGGTGATGGTGCAGCTTTCAGCCTGCTCTCTGGAGACCAAGTACAGTTTATAATATTCATTTTGTCCATTTCCCCTGGAGTCTGATTTTGGGCAAACAATGTCCAGTTTGTCTCCAATCTGTGGATACAGCACCAGTCCTTGTCCAGGAAGGAAACTAGAAGACAACAAGAAATGGGTCAAGCCATGTTGATGGGGGATCATTCTAAAAATGACATAGCACCTGTAGGAATTTGCTGTTAACTACACCTAAATAATTTGGTTGTCACTGGAGAACATTCAGAGACCACAAAACAGGTTACTGCACATAGATTTTACTCCTTGAATGTTTGTGAAACGTACCTATTAAACCTTCCACTTTAAATCAACCACTTCCTCAATACCAAGGCTTTCTCGCATTACCTGTTATCCAGTTAGCAACTGAATATCAAGATCTAAAATGACTGGCATAATTGAAACATCATGGGTGCGCACTCTTGGAAAAAAATGAAATATTGTTTTGTTGTCCAAAACAGTTGATTCAGTTCATGAGTTTCAATGTGTTGTCTTGCAAACATTTTTAATTAAACTGCAAGTAAAATGTAATATGTCTTTTCACAGCGGGTCATTGCGCACTACCGGCTTTGTATGAAACAAAAGTCTTTTTATGCCAGAATAATAGAGTTTAGGAGGGCTGAATTAGTTGTAGCGTTGATCTGAAAGCATCTTATTACAGATGATGAATTCCTGTCCTGTGCTCTGTTCTACAGTTCCACACTAATCCTCATCTCCTGATACACTGCATTTGCTTCAATTAATACCCGGAAGGAGGATGTTAAACTTGCAGTTACTGATAGAACAACCCAAAGGCCCCAGGCACAGGGTATCGGTTTTCTATTACTGCACAGGAACCATTCATACTAAATTCATACAGGGCCTCGAAATGAATCCTAAAACAATTAAAAACACTCCAAAGGCCCATAGCTAATTTAAAACAGTCTTGTGTAATTTGCTCTGTAAAGGTGGTGCTTATTTTTTTTTTTTTTTTTTGATAAACATGAGTCAGGCCCACCCAGTTAGGTTATCACTTTTTAAACAGTTTAAAAAACCAGTCATCCATAGGTTTAGCCAACCTTGCTGAACACAACATAACTCGTACTAATTCACAGTGATTATGTAATCCCAACAACCCCCACTTCCCATTTGACACACAGTAGTCTGTGTGCAGTTTTATACCATCATATTTAAATGTAATCCATTTAAACTTTGTCTGCCTACAATTACGTTTATAACTTGCACATAAGACTGAGTTGTACAGCCCACAGCAATGTGCCACGGAGTCTCCCCTTTCATGAAAAAAAACTCCCTTTGATATTAATGTTATTGCTTACAACCCTGCAAAATACAGGGAAAGAGAGCTGAATGCAAAATCGACCAAGGCCTTTATCACCTTTATTAAGCCAATACTACATCAGTATTTACATAAAGCATTACTTGCAATGATCTCTCTAATGCAAGGATATGCTCTTAAACCGTTATTCAAGAAATACAAAATTAGACATTATCATTAACTGTAATGGGGTTTCTGGGAGGACAGTATGTGTCCAGAGGTGTAATGGAATGCAAGCATCTCCCAGCTTTAAATGGGTTAATGAAGTGTAGCTGCCATCTGCCAACTCAATCATGTGTAAAACAGAGATTGCTAATCAAAAGAGTGCCGATCGGGGACAAAAAAGAAGGTTGTTGAGTTTATGATATGCTAACCATCTCAAAAACAAATCCTGTCAAAACGGCTGCAGAAAGCAGATAAGATTTATACTGCAACAGTATTTGTATGCACTTGTACAGTCTTGCTCTGACAGTGCTTCCAGCAAGTCGATCAAAGAGGTGAGAAACCACTTGTTATTTACAGTCGAGGCGTTAAAGACATTATGGCGGCTGCTTTTTTTTCTTTCTTTAATGACTGCACCCAGTCTATTCTGAACTTTGTTGCTATTAAATACCCTTCCTATTTATGCTGAACAAGGAGAAGAAAAGAAGAAAATCACTTTAGCTTTCCACTATGCAATTTTACATTTTGCATGATGCTATTGAGCTATTTAATTTATCTTAACCAAAAGACTTTGATTCGCAGAGGTCTAGTCATTAGTCAAAGACAAAAGAACAAAAGGATTTGAAACCCGCACCTGCTACTAAAAATCAGTGTACAAGGACTGGATCCTTAACTCTCAAGGCTAACCCCTCAAACTTTCAGGACACAGGGAGGCAGATGGGACTTATACTGAAAGAATTCCTAAGGCATTGTGCCAGATTCCTGGCTTGCGGTGAAAATGAGTCTGGATTTGATTCCTGTCCTCGGTTTCGGAAGCTAGCAAAATTGGCATTTGTGCCGAGTCCAACTTAATTTTTTTCCTCCATAAATAAAAACAGACTTCCAACATACATATTCTTGAGTAAGATATAAACTACTCTAATATCAAGCACTGGATACTTTTTGGAGGGTGGTGTATTATTAAAAAGAATAGAAAAAAATACTTTTTTAAAGGTATGGTTAACAGGTTCTTGGTGTACAAAGTATACAATTTTAAAACAATCCCCTTTTGTCTGTGGCAGGAACCAGAACAATAATAATAGAAAAAAAAAACTACTTCAAATTAACACTAAAATCACATAAGATACATGGTTTTTAAAAAGAGTTTTAAAATAAAGTTTATTGAAATGTCCTTACAAACCCTTCCATTTTTTATTTTTTATTTTATTTTTTTTAAAGCTGTTTATTTTTATAAAAGGGGAAATTATTTCATTTAATCTCTGGAAATAAGAGTAGTGCTTGTGAATAGAAAAGTCTTGCAAAAGTACTGTAATGTGGAAAAAATAAATACATAAAGGATAGCTTGCACAATAGTCTTAAAGCTTGCTTTCTTGATTCAGTCTCCGTAGTATAAATGTATTGGCATCACCCACTGAAAACAAATGTGGCATAGAAAGGTCATTAGCTTGTCTTCTAGATGGAGACATCATGATTCAATTTATTACCTGAACGTGACCAACAACATGACAGGTACATTCAAATACAGCATATTAGGAGGAACAAATAAAGCCAGGCTGCCTCTTGCATATTGTTTGTAATCGATTTAACCCTTGTTCGAACAAAACACAGAGGGCCACACTAACTCAACTCCCCTTTTGTCATTTCCCTGCCGTAAATATGCACCAGTCTGCATCTGAAAGGCTGATGGAGGCGCAGGGCCTGCTGGACGTTTATCATGCTCTGTTCTCTGTTAACAAGCAACTACTTGCCTGAATGGGCCATTAGCAATCATTGTCAAATGCAGAATGCAAGGTGCTTGGATGTGATTAATCGGGTGCCCCTGTGCTTTGCAGAACACTTGCACTGGGTGGAATCTTTGATATGCGATTCTGAATGTTAAATTAAAAAAAAAAAATCAGGCCAGAAAAGGCCCAGAAAATAATAATTGGCTAGGAAATTCCAGATTAACCGAACCCACCATTTTTTTTTTTTTTGCTGTTTATATCTGTGACTTCAAAATGTCTCAAATGTATTATAGCCCTTCTCCACTGGCACTTCCGACCATGAGGGCCCGGTACGTACGGGTACTTCTACCCTTGACCTTTATTATATTAATATAAAGAAGAAGAAGAAAAAAATCAAATTAAACTTATTTACAAAAATATGGCAAAACAAAAAATCCAGCTGTACCATACATACAGCTACGGCTCTCGTGCCCTCACACAGCTTCTTTTTTTTTGGAACAGAGGCATTAGTGTTGTAATAGAATGTGTACCCATTCTGGGCTTGTGTTTCCAGTATAATAACAGGCTTAAAATAATCAACTTGCAGGAATCTGCGGTTAGAGGAGGTGGTTGTCAGGCTTTTATTGCAAGCGCCATTAGACCACCCTGTCTTTGAAGATTTTTTTTAAATGGCCTGCACCATGAAAAGAGTAGTCCTATTTCAAAACACTACGCTCACCAATTGCCCACAGCTTTCTCTTGCTACTGGGCTTTCCCCTTAACGCAGTGTTCCATGTTCTCATTCTACGGATGTACAAATGAACTGTTAATAAAAGAACATGCTGGCTACATGAACCTGTAGGACACAGCTCCCTGGGACACTCAGTTCCACTTCAATGCCCCTGTCTTAACATGGCGACTAGAAACAGGGGCACAAACCTCACAACCAGCAGCGATTTAAAAAATACTGTTGAATCACAAGATTTACCATGGTAACTACGTACGTTAAACTACCAAGAACTACAGAGGTTTAGTCAGTCTTGAAAAAAATCTCATCAGGTATTTTGTGAAAATGTACATTAGCGTTTGAGAAAAAGGTTTTAAAAAGGCAGGAGGAAGAGAATTTGGGGAGCAAAGCCTTAACGAAGAATGATGTTTATCTTCGCTGCTACCAAGTAAAAGACTGTTGGAGGGGGCAGCCTCAAAGATGGCTGAATCAAAAAGAACGTTGTTTTCTTTTCAGACAACCTTCTTGCCAGTCCCGTGTTCTTTACTCCTTCCCAGCATGTCCGCTGTCTGCAGCACAAATAGATGAAAGAAGCAATCTCAAAGTGCGCCTAATCCTGCTGAATGGCTACAGCTAGGCCAGGAGTTAAAAGAAAAAGAAAAAAAAAAGTTTGACTAACAATTGCCCCAATATGGAGATTTAAAATCAAATAGAACCTTCATAAAAGCAGAAAATGAAATCCACCTTTGCCATATTACACAGTACCAGTGAACAAGAACTGAGAAGCTTTTCTATACTGTCACCCTACCCCAAACTACAGCTAGGCCTTTCATAGGCTCTAATCCTGGCTTTTGAGTTTTGTGCTGTTCTCGCATAATACTTTACAGCCCTGGGGAAGGCCGTTCTAATTCTGCCTCTTTCAGAATTATGCCATCTTGAACATAGTCTTAAATCTATATGTTGCCATGGAATCGCCCTTTTACCTTTCCATACATTGTATAAACTGGATGGATTTAACACATTATTTCTCGGGTTTTCATTACAAAAACAATCAGATTACGATAGCTAGTTCCTCCTCTAGGCCTTTTTAGCTTTGCTTCATTCATGTTGGATCCGTGTCTTTACACCCCCATGTCTTTAATTTGCATCACATCTACAAAGAACTAGTATGCAGTGTAATCTCCTTATTAACAAGGGCTGGGGTTGATTTACTTGAAAAAGCAAATTTTGTCAAGGCGGCCTGCTTTGTTTTTGATTCTGAATTACAAAATGGATTACCAGGGAAATCTTTATAGAGTTCACACATCTGTTAAGTAAAGAGAATTTATAAGGAGCATTAAATGGACAGACAAGGAAACTATGCCTATGGTTTAAATTTTCTTTCATGCACGACAGACTAAATGTCTTAAGTCTTTGTCCAACTGGGACTTGGCTAAACAAAGGAACCACAGGGGCTTTTCATGCAGTTTCCCCCTATCCCTCTCTACAATGCCCACTCTTCAAATACTGTACCTTAACTACAATCACGCAACATAGTCAATGTTCCCAGATAGGGCCCTGCACCTTGAGAGTTGGTCATTTTCATCAAAATATTTAAAACACTTGAGCTCCCTTATTTAATTTCCCACGAAAAGGTTGTGCTCATAAACAAATCTATGCAGATGCATTATAAATGACCCAAGGAAAACCGTTTTTTGTGTCAGCAGCCAAGCCAGTCAGAGATTAGGCACACATGAATAACATTGTAATCACTTTCTCCAAAGAATTCTTCTAATTTGCAGTAAGCATTTTAGAGCAACCCTGTTCTCATGGCATCATTAGGCTGGATCTGAAATGAATCTAGCCCAAGGAAGTCCCTGTACGGTCTATGTGCTGCAGGTCTCAGAATGATCAAGGGATTCCACTAAATAACACATTCATTTTCAATTGTATAAGAAAACAATGAACCATTAACTTTAAAAACTTTCTTTCAATGCGACCACTCAAATAAATAACTGCATGTTAGACAGTGCCAATACTATCAAAAGGTTTCCCAGAGAAGCTTTAAAAACATGAAAGCTTCAGCTATTAATAAATGCCAACATCATTCACATAAGGATAGTTTTTTTTGTTCTTAAGGATTAAATACAATTCAAAATGACTTGCTGAAAATACAGCATTATTATGGATTAGGGTTTGAAGATAAACTTTGTTAAATGTGATATCTTGTAACAATTGTAAGTCACCCTGGATAAGGGCGTCTGCTAAGAAATAAATAATAATAATACTAATACGACTACTCACTACTACTACTACTACTACTACTACTAATAATAATAATAATAATAATAATAATAATAATAATAATAATAATAAAATATATACTTGCATTGAAAAATAAACAAATACTAATTTGTTTGCCTAACAATCCTTTTAATTCTGTTTTACAATAATGTAAGTTTTATTTTCTTTTTTCCTAAACCCAAACCATACTTTTTGTGCCCTAAAAAAAAAAACCTAAAAATCGCAAATACCAGTTAAACATGCTGCCTTTTGGATCTGAAGCAAGCTGCCGTGTCCAGAGAAAATTTCTCCATCACACAGCTTGCACAGTGTGATATAACATATTAATACAGCTAACTCAGTTCTCAGTGTCCTCTCAATCTCTCTCCATTGCCTTTAGTTCATCATCTTGACAGAATTCAGGAATGAGGATGTGAACGCACTACCAATGCTGGGGCTGCTCAGGTGTTTTGTCCCTTTCATCCTCCTTATTAAGAGGAGACCATATTAAATCAAATACAACCTCAATTGCAGGGTTCACAGTCTAGTCAATCAGCAGTGAGTATGCATTTGGTTAAATACAAAAAACGCATCTCATAAAATAATAAGAAGTAGACCAACTAGTGCAGGAGGCCAACCAGGCCATCTAACAAGGGTCATCGATCAATGTGTTATTTTTCCAGTCACTTAAAAAGGAGAAGAAAAAAAGAAGATCCAGCAGTTGACTAACAATTTCCCTGTAAAAGGTTTTCACTGATAGGCCTGCATATTCACCCCAGAACCTTCGGGTGTGATACATCTTCTCAAAGGATCAACATCAAATTAAAACATTCACAACAAGTAAAGGCTCATTTAAAAAGAAAAATGAGTAATGGCTCCTAAAGGCCAAAGGGCTTGCCTGGTGGGATGTAATTGATTGATTCTGAAAAGTTAAACATATAGCAAAAAAAGTAGTTTAAAGTCTACTCCATCTAAACTGCACTTG
Source organism: Acipenser oxyrinchus oxyrinchus (assembly GCA_030684275.1). Classification (NCBI taxonomy): domain Eukaryota; kingdom Metazoa; phylum Chordata; class Actinopteri; order Acipenseriformes; family Acipenseridae; genus Acipenser; species Acipenser oxyrinchus. Next base: position 43,944,514 of record CM060253.1, read on the forward strand.
GTCTGTTAATCTTCGCAGGTCGTTGTAATATCAATAATCTAACGTTTATGACTAATTTGTACCGAGGCAGTTTTGCGTTTACCGTTATTTGTAGTTTAGATTAATTAGACGAATAGATTCGGTTTACACGTGCAGTGTTAAAGTATCGTACTATAAAACATGTAATTCCTGATAAATAGAAATACGATCCATGCAAAATTGGGGCCCTGTCATCCGTCTTTATTTATGAGTTGTACTGTTTATGTTGTACACAGTGACCCTGCTTTCTGTGCCGCCTGCGGACTAATCTAATGACTAGTTGCGAAGACGGCTGACGTTTTGATGGTCTTTTTTTGATGGTTAAGTGTACGGTAAAGTAAAACACAAGTGCATGCGTAATTCGATTTATCCTTGCGCTGTTTGAGAAGGGGTTATTTTAAATGTAACAACTAAACACACCAACATTTGCACAAGTGAAATTGAGCCTATTCAGTTTGAATTGTACTGTTTTGTGAATAATCAATTTGAAACTTACTATTATTTTGGGGAAAAAAATACAAGAAATTATATTGTATCGCTATACTGTAAAACACATATTTGTTTTTGTGTGACTATATTTATATTTAGGGTAATATATATATATATATATATATATATATATATATATATATATATATATATATATATATATATATATATATATATATATATATATATACACACTGTATACGTGTATACTGCATAAAGACTAAAATGTATTGCTTAAGATTTAAGTTTAATTCTTTGAATTAAGTGTACCTTATCCTAACACACAAATTAAAACTTGTAGCCTCCATAACTTTATAAAAAAAAAGCCAGCGGCTTTCTAGTCTTGTTCACAGTGGGTATCTGTAAAGGTTTTGGAACCTGACGATTTATTTTCAAAACAAGCATTACAAATAATAATAATAATAATAATAATAATAATAATAATAATAATAATAATAATAATAATAATAATAATTAATAATAATCCGTTCAAAAGTAGGTCTGTTGAATGCAAATAAAACTTCGGAGTTTAAAAGCATACTACGTACAGTTAAAGGTTTAAGCCGCAGAAAACTTTTCAAAGTTTACAATGTCCTTCATTATAAAGTTCAAGCTTTTTTTTGATAGATAGATAGATAATCATTTAATATAACAATTAAGTTTATCTGTTTTTGTGTAACTATTGAACATTTTAATAGGCCTAGTAATAGACTTACTAGTGTCTAGAATTGCATATTACAATTCTAAAACCGTATTTATTACAGATTTTTTTTGTCAAATAATAACAGGTGTAAATATCAGTGTATTCCACTATAGGTTATCTGAATACCCTACTAATATGTAGGTTTAATTGACACTGACTTTTAAACTAAAGTATTTCAATATGATATATAAAACCTTGCTTATAGAATATGCCAGGTTGTTCTCTGCATTTCCAAAGAAAAAAGTAGAGACTTCGTGACACATTCCAGAGCGCGATGTTGCAACTGATAAATCGGTGAACGGCTATATCTACTTCGGTCATGGATAGTCTTGTTGATTATATATAAAATGTGTAAAATACCGTAGGCTACGTGTGTAGATCTATACATTAAAAAAATAGCGCCAATAAAAGCTAATAATAAGAGCACATTTAACCTCCAAACCCACCTTGACATCACAAACACTGAACCCTCTCGTGAAGATCGTGCCAGGCTAGTCTATACAGCACCCATTGCGAGACAGTTTTTAAATATGAATTAAGCCTTTAAATAATGAACTTGTTATCATTTCTATCTTGTGATGTTCTGAACCATGTATCATATTCAAAATACGCACGGTGTCAATTGCGACTTACTCGGGTTTAGGCACATCCCTAACGGAACCATTCAAAGCAAAACCCGACACATTTAACCTGAAGAGCGCTACACCCCTTGATTAGCCTTACTTGGTATTTGTTGAATTCCAGTAGATCGACTCCAAAACCGCCGAGCGGGACAAAGCCATCTTGCATAAAATGACCACAACTCCAAAATAGTATTTCCAAACGGTGTCCCCCATAATTACTGGTATGGTCGATCGTTCCAGTCTCCCGTTTCCAAGCGCTGTGCACTTGTGCCGGTCGATCCTGTGAATATAGTATTTTAAAAATTGTGCTCCTAATACTTGAAACCAGCAAAAATGTCCTTTTTGTTTCAGTCCCAGATTTTCTTTCTAAAGAAACCCGTGAATAATATACAAGAATTCCACCGATCCACCCAGTTGAGATGCAAAGCGAATCTATTCCAGGACACAGTGCTAAATCTCCTAACGATCCGCGTAGAGATGGAAGCACTACCAATCTGATTACTGCAGATGTCCTTTCTGCGTATTCTTCAAGGTATATCCAATTCCTTCAGTATCACAAATCAGGAGGGATAACCAATACAGATCCAAATGTATAGGTTTGGTCAAAGTACAAAGATACAGTTGATTTGATCTTTAATGTTCCCGCAAAACAACTTTTTCATATATAGTCACAATAGATGATGGTAGATTTGCAATCTGTGCGCTTCAGCACTGGGTAAAGCACCTCCACTACGTCCTCCTCTCAAAGCTTACTTGGAAGTAACTAAAAGTGACTGAGACTGAATAGTTGGTAGCATTTTCTACACACAAACCCCGCCCACGCCAGCGCTCATTGGCTCACCCCTTCAGCTAACTGGGAAACGTTACTGTCAGTCGAAAGGATACAGTGAAGTTGGTTAATCGACTGGCACCTGAAAAAAAGTACCAAAGAATGGGACCGCAAAATAAAAAGTAACGCATAAATGTAATAATTATTCGTTAACCCCGGTATTCCCACAATAGTATTCACTTCTAGAAATACTGTAACTGCGTCATAAATGTATATGTGTGTGTGTGTCTGTGTGTGTGTGTGTGTGTGTGTGTGTGTGTGTGTGTGTGTGTGTGTGTGTGTGTGTGTGTGTGTGTGTGTGTGTGTGTGTGTGTGTGTGTGTGTGTGTGTGTGTGTGTGTGTGTGTGTGTGTGTGTGTGTGTGTGTGTGTGTGTGTGTGTGTGTGTGTGTGTGTGTGTGTGTGTGTGTGTGTGTGTGTGTGTGTGTGTGTGTGTGTGTGTGTGTGTGTGTGTGTGTGTGTGTGTGTGTGTATTATTATTATGATGGGAATTGTTGAATAAGTTACAAACCCCCTATATTGAATCAACCCGGGAAATATTACGCGTGGAAATACATTGTATACTTTAAATACTATTAACTTAAATATCAATCACACACGTTGGTAATAATGAGTGCATTGTGTAATAGTGTGTTATTTGTTAAAATTGTACATGGAAATTTGTAATTTTACGTATTGGTTTTTAAAATATTTTACCGCAAGCATACACTTCTTTTTTTTTTTTTTGCGCAACACAATCAAGCAGCTGTGTGTGGCATGTCCTCCCACTCAAAACAAAAATTGTTAAAAACTACTTCGGGTCAAGGCGGGTGCCATGAATTTGCACCTCACAATTGTTAATGTTTTACGGAGCAAGTGTGAATTGCAGTAGGGACTTAAAGACCGTTGATCAATGAAAGATTTAATTAAATTTTATTGATTAAGAAAAGTGAATCAGACACAGACGAGGTTCTGTAATCATGGGATGGTAGACAGGATTTACAGGGCATATTTTTCAAATGATTGAAGCTAGAATCTTATTATATATATATATATATATATATATATATATATATATATATATATATATATATATATATATATATATATATATATATATATATTCGAGATGTGAATGTAAACTACATCTGACCAGAAAATGATCAGGAATACCAATAGAGGTGTTTCAATCGTTTTTGGAAAGTCTAAAAAAAGGAGTGTCGTTATGTTTAATTTGTAATTGTCACTGTTTTGATTAAAACGAAAACACATTGTTAACTTTCAGTAGGACCTAAGTTCTCAACTTAATCAACGCAGATGTGTGTACCCTTTATTACTGAGTTAACGAGAAGAATGAGAAGAAGAAAAAAAGGTATTTTTGAAGGTTTGTGTAAAAACGTGCTTTTGCATAGATCAACGGCGCCCACTAGTGTGGAGAGGTATTTTTGGAACAACAGCACAGGGAACCTTTTTCCAATATATCATTGGTTTTATTTTATCTATGTATGTATTTGTGTTTGTAGTTTTGGCTATATGGGATTAAGATGTATTTGTGAAAATGATGTGTCATTTGTTCTCCATTATAGGCAGTTTATCTATGAAGAATGTCTTTTGTCCAATAAATCAAGTTTATTATAACTACAAATGTAAAACTTTTCAGCTCTAAATATGTTTTTATTTTAACGAAAAGGGAAAACTTGTTAAAAAATGTATTTTTTCCAGACTGCAATAAGCCATTGTGTATTGTAGTCTGTTCTTTCCGTCAAAGCGACGTTAAAAGGAGAAAAGATAATGTAATTAGATGGAAATCAACATATTGTCTGTCATTGCTGAGTAGGGTACACATCCCGTGTGTATCACTGAGAGTCACTTTGCCACTGGCAGTGAAAAAAACAATTATGTATCGTTACATGCTTAATCGTTTTCAGTAAACTGACATTTTAAACAAATAACATCTCCGGTTTATGCCAAAGTGTGTTAAAATTTAGAACTTTTAAAGTAAAACATTTAATGGCGAAGGATCGTGTATTTTCTTACTTTGATCCCAGTAGGACTCCGAAGAGACTATTTTTTAAAACTTTATTGGTTTGTATAAACAAAACCTTTCCGTTTTCGTTGCGAGTAAAACTGAGTAAGTGAATGGGTTCTGACCTTTTAACAGAGAACATCCTTATTTAAGGGAAACATAAGCGGAAACGAAGTCATTTTATGATGTGAAAATATCTCCAACTAGTTAAAAATAATTCTACTGTCCAAAAATCTCCCCCTCCCCAGCTCAGATTTCAGAAAACGGTTTTTTTTTTTTTTTCTTATTTGTGTGTGATAAACGTAAGGGAAACTTGGGCCATAAAACACCAGGTAATCTTCCTTTCTTTTTCATGTGTCTGTTTAAACTTTTCACAGCAGTCATTTTAATTTTAATGTATCACTTAAAATGCTATGAGTTCTTTTTGAACATGACATAATAGCATTAATAGGTTCTGTTGGGGTTTAGAATATATACACACACACACACGGTGTTCCAAAGAAAGATAGGGATTGTACTAAAATGACCCCATCAAAGACATTCTTTATTATCAAAGTGTTTGTCTGTCTGTTGGTCGATTCGTCCACCAGTTTTTTTTATTAAATAGTCCTCCCTGTCGTGTATTTTTTTAGGCATTTGTAGATTGACCCGAGAAGGAATCGTCCAAAACTGCTTTGGCTTACAGTAAAGATTAGTGGTGTAGATTGAAATGATTGTTGATCAGCTTTTCATTTCAATAAATCAATGTGAGAATCCTACCGCAAACGGCTTCGTCTTTATTCCAATTCCTGCTTGACTTGATGGCCTCAGGTAAATCCTGTATGACCGCATAATAAAATAAAATAATTATAGGACAACATTACATACAAAGGGATAAATTAAGTCATTCTTTAATAATGCCCCCTCACAGTATTGCATTCGTTGTCTTTTCCAGTACCCCTTTGTGGTTAAAAAAACAAAACAAAAAAGAGGCACATTTAATTAAAAAATAAAATATAATAATCTACTATCAGTTCCTGTTAAACTCCAGTTATATAGACGTAATTTGAACTAATGTATACGGTAACAATAACATTTAAAAAATTTCCTCCAGGGTTACATGAATTTTATGTTAAAATTGTCCTATTTAGTAGCAGCCTAGTCTAAATTATTTATTGGGGGGGTCGGTGGGGGGGATCTTAAGGACAGTTAAAAACTCGCAGAACCACTTAAAATCCGATAAATACATTGCCACTGTTCATTTTTATTTTCTAAATTTAACTAAAACTAGAATAGTTTAAATCAATATAGTTGTAAAATGGAGAAACCATGTTTTTATTTTACGACACATTCCAGGCGACCAAACATATTCAACTTGCTATTCGTTGTTTGTTTATACTCTAATACAATACTGACATTATATATATATATATATATATATATATATATATATATATATATATATATATATATATATATATATATATATATATATATATATATATATATATATAGATAGATAGATAGATAGATATTAAAATCAGGGTGTAATATTATAGTTTGAAAATAGTGTTTAATAATATTGGGAATAAACAAACTGAATACACTATACAACGCTTAGTTTTTAAAACTTTACACGACTTTGTGTTTTATAATTTCTAAAGTCAAGAACACTATGCTGTACAGAATGAGAAAGTGGGTTTTGAGGAGCCTTGCTAAACATTTGATAGTATTATTTTTGCGGGTATCTAAATTAAGCTATTTTCTCAAACATTACATTAAGAGGGTTAAAATCATTTGTAGGCTACATTTTCTTTTTTTAGATTAAGTAGTACATTTCAGAATCCTACAAGCAAGTTTTACCAGCGTGGAAATGTATGTTTTAAATTTGACATTGCAGCATGTACTTTCATTTAAATATGTAGACTTTTGGCAATTTTACATCAAAACGCCTAGAATTTCAAGTTAGGGAGATAGTCAAAGTACACCTGGAGTATATTAGTTAAAACTTCACCTGTTATTTGGGAATTGTTTACGAATTACTGTACACTTTCACGATGGCTATGTAGTCACATCACTATGCTGGATCAACGACTAACCTTTGAAAATGAAGTTACAAAATTATTTTCAAGTTAATGTACATTATCATATTTAAAAGGTCAGATTTTAGCATATACCAAGAACAAAAACAAAAAATACACAATTCCTTGTCCACAAAGTTTTGAAATGTACACATTTTTATTTTCTCTTTAAGATATTTTTAGTTCAAACTTCAAGATATTCTTAATTGATGCTTTGCTTTATTCATTACAGGCTACCAAATAAAACAAAAAGGGTTTAGCAGTGACCTTGGGATTTCCAAAGAGAGGACCCTTAAATAATGCTGCGATACAGAAGTTTAAATCCAACTGCCTGCAAGGGCTCCCGAGGCTGTAAGAAATGTGATCTAATCCAAAACACCAACAACTGCCACTTACTTGACTGTACAGGTCCAAGGAACACAAAGGGTACATTGTACATGGAAAGTGAAAATGCCTTACTGCTGGAAGCAGTTGGTGATTTAAGAGGAGCAGGTTTAGGGGCATTGGCAAGACAGCAAAAGGGGCCTTTTCTGTCATTGCTCATGCAACCTACTTACCCATTATCAAAAATAAAACACACACAAAAGAAAGATGCATTCAACTTTTATTTGTCAATTGTACATATTTCCAGAATGGGGAAAAATACCAAAGTCTTAGCAAACACAAATTATTCCCACTCCCCCTGCCCAACTACCCCCCAAACATGCAACAATCATTTCCTTACCTGTATCAGGATTGCCTTAGAACCAATATGCTGAAAGCATCATTGGATTTTTACAATGTACTTAATAGATACAGTAATACTTCGGGCATTGTACCCATTCAGACAAAAAAAAAAAAAAAAAGGAACGGCATCTACAATTTAATTCTCACATTATCTTACGTAACATTACATCACATAGGGTCTATTAAAGATATAAAAGAAACTTGCTCTAATCACCAATTCAAGAGCTGTACTTATTTAGTACAGACTTTACCATGATCTCTTGAAGAGCCCACTTCGGGAGACTGCAATGGTAAGCATTGGGCAAAGGAGAACGTTTTCTCTGTAATGTTTTAACATTAGGATGGTGGAAATTCATTTAAAATCATATGCCTCTTCTCATTAAGAAAGATTGTTGAGCACAGCCCACATCAGTATAAGCCAACTTTTCAGACTTTCCAGAAAACACTTCAACATGAAGCTACCATACAGAGATAAAAAAAAAGAACAAGCTGCAGTTTATTCAGTTGGTTTTAGAGAGAAGGACAGCTTTGGCCTGGACTTCCCCTTGCCCAGGATCATTTTTTGCTCTTCTTTTTGTTGACGCTGCCTCTCTTGATCTAATTTCATCCTTTCCTCATGAATTTTTCTTTGTTGTTCAACAATTTTCAATTGCTCTTCAGCCTGTAAAAGCACAAGACAAGGTTGAACCATTATAGTAAAACAGGTTAAAAATCCTGGTAAAGAAATGAAACATGGTATACTCAATGATTTACAAACCACGGACAACTGTTGGAAACTGACCAAAAAAAAAAAAAAATCATAACTTCATATCAAAATTCTAAAGATAGAAAATCAAATGCAAGCAACACCAATTTTGAATGCACTAACTAAATTCTAAATAAGAATGTCCTGCAGTTTAAGAGTGCTACCCTGCAAAGGCACACAGCACTTCAATCATATAGCAAACAAAGGGAAAAAAAGAAAAAAAAAAACAGCATATGAAGCTGTAAATATGAGCAGGTGGTTTGTTGGGCACACGCTTAAAATACCAGGGCAACACAACTTTGTATTTAATAGTTAATATGAAGTTGACTTTTATACCATAGTAGACAGTTGCACATTTACTTTTGTATTCTACAATGCATGTGTGTGTTTGCGTAGAAAGAATACATTATACTGCTGTTATATTTTTAAAAGTGCCACAAAAAGCACCTACTGTTTCCATACACTTTAAAACAGTAAAGCAAAGGTAGTTAGTAATCAATGAACATCACTTGCACAGATGTATATCTGGGCACTATCGTCATTTGAGAGCTGACTTTTCAGACACTTTTTGTTGACCCCTGAAATTAGTTGATTAGTAATCTTCAGCATTTCTTTCAAAAACCATATAGAAACGCCTTCATACCAGTTTAGCCTGAGCATCAGCAATTTTGCGGTTATTTTCCTCCAATATTTTCTCCAGCTCCTCTCGTTTTGCACGTTCTTCTTCCTAAATGGGAGACACGGTGAAATGTTAGACAAAGAACACACTGAAAAGTCTTTGCTCACCTAAGCTTTCTCTCATCATTGTTTGTGCCCTGACTCATAACAAAGGTAGCCTTAGTTGCCACCTGTTTTGTCCCATACAGTTAGACAAATTAAATAAAACCAAATAAAATAAAAGCACCTATAAAAGGTCCTGGTTATTTGTTGTCTTCTACATTTACTACCCTCCCATTCCCTCAACCACCAAACAAAACTAAACCCTATGTGCTTCAAAAATTCCTAATTATATAGTACTTAAAGAAAAATAAAATACATTTTGAAAGAAAAAAAAGAGTCACAATCAACATCGACAACTATTAATACTTTACAGCAATTATGTTGTTAAAAAAACAAAAAACAAAGAATATGTAATAGTTTGGCTCACCACATTATGAATGAATACCTACGCATTTACCTATACTCCTTTTATCAGCATTAAAAGTTGGATATTTACTGTCTTGTCCAGTGTCCTGCAGAGAGAGAGAGTGCTCCTCGGCTGCCATACGCGCCAGCTTCCTCTTTAAAACTGACTTGTACTGTTAGCGTAGCAACACCTGCATCAGCAGCTCAACCATTTACAAGAAACATACAAAAGCTGAGCTGAGGAGTGCAGATGTTTATGGTAAGGAGGAACAAAAGTATATAATTCATCATTCCTAAGGCAAACAATTAATAAGAATACATGAACTGTTAGTTATTTCTATATATATATATATAAAAAATGGTTTAATCCAAACTAAGGAAACTTTTGGCCTCATATACAGCAAACCGAAACCAATTTGAAATCGCTGGGACTCGTGGAAAAAAATGTGAGGACTAAAATATGGGTGCAAAATATGATTGTCCTGAATTTGCCTGCAGTTTTGTAGGGCTGCTGTTTAATACAAAGCCAATTGGACAAAGAGAGGAAAGATGAAAATTCTTACTGTGATTAGTAACAAGCTGCTGGCCAATATTCATCACTGACAGGATTGCAAAATAACAGAGATTCCCATTTTGTAGGGAAAAAAAACTAAGCATAATTAACTGCATGAATGCAAATGCAGACAGATAGCACTATGAACTGCATAAGAGCATCGTTTAACTGCAGGTTGCAATTAACCAAACAGAGTTTCATTGTATCAGTCACCAGGAAATTATTTTCTTAACACCTGCTCCACATTAACTAGTGAAATTTTAATTACAAAACAAATTGTGGCAGAGATTGTGAACATGTTATCGATACAGGTCTGCTCACCCCTATTCAAGGCGCTGCCACAAAAGGCAGTCCTTTCATGTACAAAGTAGACAATAGCCAATAAAACAAACTTAACCTGCAATATATGCAACTGATGTACATCAAGAAAATGAAAAGGAGAAAGATTGTCACTTTATAAAAATCAAAACAAAACAAAAAAAAAAAGAAGTGTTTGACCAACAACACGTCTACAGTTCAGGATCCCAAGAGTGCTAAGTGCAAGCTAGAACGGAAATTACAGTAGCAGGTTACTTTCACAGAAAGGAATTTTTCAACTTCCATTCTATCCAGTGTACTAAACAAATGATATGTTTAGCTTCAAATTAGAAAAGGTATAAACCAGGTCTTTTATAACCCTCTACAGGAAAATAAGACAGTTATTAGTAGGTACTGAAAACTGGTTCTAAAGAATTAGATTGATTCCTTAATGGCCCCTTTGAGTAACGTGAAGAGCAGCGTAAAGGGTCTAATGATCAAGTTGCTGAAATTTATCGTCTTACATCTAAGTAGGATATAAAGAAAACAGAAACCACTTGCCAAAGGCGGGGAGTGCTGTTCAGCCACTTGGCCCGGTTTCAGACAGAGGGAAGTCACTTGGGTAAAATACAAATTGATTAAAAGGAAAGCAGGGCAGGTATTTAAAAAAATGAAAACGAGCAAACGCTGTTTTATTTAATAAACAAGGGTTAAAAAAACAAAGGGATGACACTAGTTACTGTTTCCACAGCCATGGCAAAAGTTTCCCCATGAATTTCACAAACAGCCAGCGAGTAGCAAGCATGTGTACATGTTTTGTCGCAGTCATCTTTTTAACAGTGCTAATTGACAGGCACAAAGCTTGTGAATAAAGGGAACGGAACCCCACACGACAATTTTTAAATTCAGACTGTGTACTGCTGCCCGATCCGATGATTTGGATTGAGCAAGAGTAAAGAGCCTGGGCCCGAAAGTTTTGCCATGGACTGTTGCTTGCATTCCCAACGATCAAGCGTTACCTCTCTAGCTTTCTGCGCTGAGAGCTCAGCTTGCCGCTGTCGCTCCAGCTCCTCTAGCAACTGTTTCTCCATGATGCGCTTTGCCTCCTCCACCCTCCGGAGAACCTCATGCTCAATCTCATCTTTCCGCTTCTCCAGCTCCTCCTCCACCCGCTTGGCCACCAACTCTTCAACCCTCCGTGCCGTCTCCTCTTCGATCAGCTTCTCCTCGATCTCCTGTTGACGACTGAGGGGAGGAAAGAAAAAAATATAAGAAATCTACAGGTTATAAGTGGAGGATTCAAGTTTTTACTTTAATCTGAAAACAAACTGGTTAAAAAACTGACACCCATTGGCGCTTTTGCATGCTTTCCTTTGCAATTCTGTAACAAATTTTCATAAATAAAACGTAATAAAGTTAATTTCAGTAGCGCAAAAATCTAATATAGCTTTAAAAAAATTGTATTTTGATAGGGTATTTAGCAGGCTACAGACTCTTCCCCTAGCAGAGCAAATGAATGAACTTGTCTGTCAACATGGTACAAAGCCTTTTCATTGTGGCTTGTTGGTGTTGTTCCACCTTGGGGCATTCAAGTTTGGAAGAACCATTATATCTCCTGTGCTTCACTTTTTCACTCACTTCTGTAATGGTCCTGTGTGACAGCACAAATACAATACATGGCAGAATGTTTGGTTAATTTGAAAACTGACCTGTTAATATGGCAGCAATGAAGCATGGTTCTACGGCAAAACAGGCCGCCCCCGCCTTCTAGTCTTTAGATTTAATAGTATAGTGATTACACAGGTCTCCCCTAAAGGGGAGAAAATGATATGTAGACTCTGTTTACTGTTAAATAGTCCTGTTTTGACACAGACTGAAAAGCAATTTAAGTCTCACGCATTAAGATCTTTGGGCCAAACCTATAAACTGTTGACTTGCTGTCTTGTAACTAAGCAAACCTACCACCACATAACAATAACAAAACTATAAAATAAATAGAGAGTCACAGTAAACCAATGTATAACAGCTGGAGGATGTTCTGCATCTCTGCTGCCAATCTTTTTTATAACTTTGAATACCTCGACTATGTCAAGGCCACCTACTGTGTGTAATAACTTCCTATTCTCAGGATACTATCCTATATTACTTAATTAAAACCAGAAAAATCTATACTGTTTACTCTGTCAAAACAGTAAATAACCTTTGCTTACCCATTCAAAATGTTAGGCTAAAAAGCAGCTTGGTCTAATGTGGATTAACAGGTTAGAAATTCAACCTTTACCCTAAATGCCCATGTTAAATAATACCAGTAAAAAATAAAAAAAATAAACCCATATTTAAAATGTCTAAGCTGTACAATGTGATAAATCCTGTTGGTTCATAATATATGTATATTATATATAGAAGATATGTATTTTATACACTTCTAAAAGATGTATTTTAAATACATATCTGGCTGATCCTATTAAGTTTCAAGGGGAGGAAGGTTGTGTCCAATAGATAGAACAACTTTGAGAATGTAAACAGACCTGTAAACAAACCAGTCAACTAGGCCAACTTTCAAAAAAGTGGAATTCACAGAAGGCTATGGCAGACTGCTGTGCACAGATACCAAGGAATTAAATTTCACTGACAGAAATAAGACTTCCATTGCATAGCAGCTTGATCCATTCCTGGCTCTACTAGAAGTTTAATAAGACACACCTGAGCGTGTTACATATACACTGTGGCTAACCATTCTGGTATTAAACCCTGGAATGGGTGATACTGGTATGCAACGAATCTTAATTCCATTCCTGTATTTTAATGTAAAAGTACTGTGGGGCACCACCGATTTACATCATGACAAATATGAATGGATCGCATTGTCACATTTTATTTATTGTACTTATATAGTGGTTTTTATACAAAAGGTATTGCAAAGCACTATACAGTACATAGCATGTGAGATACGAATTCATTTTCCATATTATAATTTATGCACCAGGCCAATATAAAGTGGCCTAACAAAGTTTAACATTATACACATTTGCAAAGCCGATTTAACAGTAATGCGTAGTCTTCCATAGAATGCATGAAGACATTTCGTTCGGTATTCTAATATATCAGCCCCATCTAAATTTAAAATTACGTTAAGAAATCTGGTATTAAAAAAGTACGTTTTGGACCTGCACATACCGTCTTTTTTTCTTAAGCAAACAGTGGAGGCTTATAACATTGTTAGATATCACATTTTCCTATATTTATTATGACATCTCTGATGCACAGAATGGCAATGAAATACGACTTAAGTACCGATGCATATCACATGAAATCGTGCAGATAAATAACTCAAGCTTTTCAATGTGCGACAATATACGCTGGGATACCCAAATTAAATGTGTAGGCCTCAAAGCAAACTCAATATAGTATACAATATTGGTATACATGCGGCTCTTTTAGATTATTTTAGAAGTGTGCACAACATATGTCCGTGCAGATGTATATTACATTGGTTTAATGTCGTTGATTGATTTTGTTTGAAATATTTCCAAGAAGAATTTTACACTGAGGCCTGGTTGCAGCCCAGGATTAGTACCAACACGACTAAATACAGCACTTACATTTTCCTCTGTCTCTCAAGCTCGGCTTTTTTCTCCTCTTCCTCCTTTTTCTGCTTCTCATCCAGACTGCTCCTTTTGCTCACCGTTCGCCCGAATATGTCGAGTCTCTCGGGCGGAGTAGCAGCTCGTTCCCGTTCTCTCTCCCTCTCTCTTTCCTTCTCCCTCTCCTGTTTCTCCTTCTCCCTTTCCCTCTCCCTTTCTCTCTCCCTCTCCCTCTCCCTCTCCTTGCGTGTCGCGGCAGTGGTGGAGCGGGACCGTGAGCGAGACTCTCTCCGCCGGCTCCTCTTGGCTTCTTTGGATTTCGATCGCTTCTTGATCCTCTCCTTGTCCCTAGACCGAGACCTGGAGCGCTTTTTGCTGTGTTTGCTGCTCTTTGTGTGTTTGGAGCGGGACGAGCTGCGACTGCGGGAGCGACCCATTATCACCGCAGAAAACCTTACAACTAACTTAAAACAATTGCTTCTCGAAACGTTCGTATGCCTTGTTGAAACGCAAAAGTATATAATGAATCGTTTCAACCTAAACTTGCGGTAATATTTCGGATTCCCTAGAAACTGTCTAATTGCTAAGACTGATTTCTTACTCCATCAAGCAAAATGGCGTCTTTCTCCTTTCTCCCAAAATGCACCACAAACTAGTCTTCTCCCGGAACCTTTTGGGTTACCATGGTAACGAGGTCACACTGAACAGGAAGTTCTAAGAACAGTTTTGGTGAGAGTTATCTTATTGTTGCTGATCAAGATTAATTTAGCACTTTTTTTGACACATACAAAAAAAAATCATACAATGACTAACTTCTTAAATAAAAGTTTGCATATATTTAGAGAACCACTTGTCTTATTGTGATAAAACTGACTAAGATTCAGAACATCTGTTAGCACAAGTCAGTGATTGTATAACATTTCTGAGTCGGTACTGTCAGTATGCCACTTATTTTCTGACATCTGGGAGCTTCATATCCAACTGTGATAAAACCTACTAAGAACATTCTTTTGGTACATGTTATTGATAGTATCAGAATATGGGGATACATATAGTCTGTCAGACTGTTTGTATGTCACACTTCAATTTTTACAGATATTTAGAGAACCATTTATTCAATTGTGTTTAAATGGTCTTGAGACCTTCCTGGACATATAGCACAAAATCCGAATCTATGCGACATGAAAGCATCTGGCCTGTGTATTTCAAATCTACAGTTTTACATTCAGTGAGTAAATTCTACTTCATGTTATTGGTAGCATGGCCGTAACTAGCTGAGGACACAGAGGTCGTGTCTTCGGTTGTTTTTTTTTGCATCATCAATGCTGATGCTCATGTAAAATTTCTAGTTAAGTACAAAAGACTCCTTAATTTTCTCTGTTTATTTGCTGTGTAACATAGATTTGGAGGTTGAATAGTAAATACCAAGCAGTGATATAAATACTGCCAGTTATAGCTTGAAACCTAAGTTTAACCTCGATAGACTGTCAGCTCTGGTTATGACGCTGATTGGTGGCTCAAATTTTAAATGTACAGCCTTGATGGAGGATGACTGTCATTGGTTTCCCTGTTGAGAAAGTAGGATTAAGGTAAGGTGACCATATTTTTTATTCCAAATCCAGGAACACACATAAAAAAAAAAAATTGTACAGTATTCCTGATTCTGGCAGTAGTAGAGAAGCTCGCTGGATTAGCTATGGCAACTGCAATAGTGCTGTACCATCTAGATTAGGAGTCTCCAACCCTGGTCATGGAAGGCTACATGGTTTTCTGATTTTTGTTTCAACCGAGCTGTGTTACTTAATTGCACCAATTATTGACTTAATTAGTCAAAATTCACGGGTTGTCCACATCTTTAGCCGTTGATGATATGAAGACACCTAGAAAACCTGCAGGATTGGGGCTCTACAGTGTTATAGCTAATAATAATAATAATAATAACAATAACATGAAACAGTCTGAATATTTCTCTGTAACACATTTATGCATCTGACACATTAACCAACACAAGAAATTTAAAAAATGGGTTGATTGGAAGAGTGGAATGTGTCCAGGTGGTAATTGATTTATTGATTGTCGATTAACCCCTGGCCACATGCTATAAAAACAAATAAATGCTTAAGTGAAGGTGCTGCCAAGCCTGAACAGTGTGCAGAGTACAAAGTACAAAGTACAAAGTACAAAGTACAGAGTACAGAGACCAGAGACCAGAGACCAGAGACCAGAGACCAGAGACCAGAGACCGCGCTCCCGGTTGACGCACAGAGATAGCTGAAGGTTGGCTGCTGGTTTTGATTTTAAAATCTTTTGTTTTGTAAAGAATAAAAGTGCGCACAAGCGCTGAGCTGCAGTCTGGGTTTGCTGTTTCTTGCCGCTGACCAGCCTTGACTTAGGACCGCTACGCCACGATATGTATTCCATTAGTGTTGGTTCAGCGATGTGCTGTTTCCTGGATAAGACTAGACGAAGAGGCAATCATCTAAAGCTGTGAATGTGTTATCTATCTCACTTGCAGGAAATTTATAGCAAACAAATACTGATGATTTTCATCAAATCTGAGTTCACACCTTTCCAAAACTGAATTATTTATGTATGCTTTCTGCAATATACATGAGTTTTCTTTATTTATGTAACAATGAGCCATTATAACTAAAGAACTATATTAATTCCACATTGAGAGAGTGTCTTAAAAAGGTAATGAATCATTTGATCATACAAAAGAACACCCTGGTAAGGGAGTGTTTACAGTTTAAATTCCAACCTGTCTGCTAGAATACATTTTGAAGTTCATCTTTATTGTGCACCTCGGTGACCCCATCCTCAGAGTCATTACATAACCTTTTGACAATTGGTGCATTTTATTCAAGCTAATACAGAGGCCTCCATCTGCACCATCCTTCTGTTTCATACCCCTAGAGTAAGTTTTATTTGCTTAGTGGATTTGACCTGGATAACATGAAAGGTCCCCTGTCTTATTCACCTTTTCTCTGTTTGGTAAATTTTCCCAAGGCCTCCAGACTCCAATTTGATGTCTCTCCACTAACTGTGGTTTGATGGAATTAAGTAGCTTGAGGCATTTACTTTTATTCATTGGCACCTCCATTGTCTAAAACAGTTAAACCCAAAGCCTTTGAGATGTGAATGTTCTTTTATCCCCACCTAGAATCAGTTGATTACATCTTAGCTCTTGGAGGGAATTTTCAGCTAAGTTAGCTTTTGCTGCTGACATTAATAGGGGCAGCATCAGTCTCAGAGGTATGACGTCTGTGCATTGCAGAATCACAATCTAAGAAAACTCCTAAGGACATTGAGATCTTATTAGACTCACATTTTAAGACTTAGTTATCAAACTCTCTTGAGATTCAACTTCATGTTAGAGATGCAGACAGACTTAATTTCTATCTTACTACATGTCTAGAGACCCTAATGATCAAATTTTATTACTGTAGTTATCCAAACAGGGTAGCATTGATCATTAGAGATGTGCATGATGATATACATTTGTATTCGTATTACCTATATCACAAAAGGGCTTTACCTCTGGAATAGATGCACAGATACAGTATATAATTGGATGGATGGATAGATCTTTTTTTTTTCCTGGCTTCACCGCAAACCTTTAATAATACACACAATTAAAGTATTTGTCTGTTAAGGTATCTGCCCACGATTTAATTTTATTCCCTTGACTGAGTTGAGCTCTCGGAATTAGATTATTAAAGAAAATCTTGAATCATTGTAACTACTGTTTTCCCCACAATGCAAAGTCATCAAGAAGTCTGGCCCAGCATTCCTTGTTCTGTAGTTCTTAACACAACATGGCATACAGATTGTACAACCCTCCCACACTGTGCTAAAATAACCTCTTGCTGCAGGTATTTTATTTAATGCATGGACTGACAAATGGTTAATCTTTTTTAGAGCTTTGGTGCTTTATCAGTCAGTCACAAATAAACATAGGTCAAAAAAGCTGAACCAGCCAAAAGTATGCAATAGTTCTTTGTTCGTTGTAGAAATAGTAGCAGTGCAATGTAACCAAGTATATTCTTTCTGTTAAAATAACGGAGCAAAGTAATAAAGTATGTTATTTCTGTTAAAATAACTAAACACATGAAGGTCTGGAACCAACTCCCCAGTAATGTTGTTGAAGTTGACACCCTGGGATCTTCAAGAAGCTGCTTGATGAGATTCTGGGATCAGTAAGCTACTAACAACCAAATGAACAAGATGGGCACTTTCTTATGTTCTTATGTTCTTATGTTACTGTTTAGAATCTGATTTTATACCTCAAACAATGAGAATTGTCCAAATAAATTCCAGAGACATGCAGGTTTAAAAGGCCATTCCTCACGCATGGTTTAAAACTGATGAAACACACAATTCCAGATAGGAACCTATTTTTAGCACAGTGTTATTATTTGATGTAAGTAATTACAAAGGAGTATTGTTTATTACTCGGCAGTATTTCTTGGGATCCAGTAAAAGAGATTTAGAATCTCTTTTAAACTGTATTGTAAATTATTATTTTTTGCGGTATGAGCCACAGATCAGGCTAGTTGGTTTGATTGTAAAAATGAAACCTTGTTTATATATGAGGGTTTTCTTCAATCTGTTTATTCAGTCTATTTATGCTGCTTAGGTAAGTAGCTAGATTATCTGAAACAAATGTGAATATTTAACATGTACATTGTGTAAATAAAAACACACTAGAGCACCTGCCTCCGTCTTCTTGAACATATTTTTCTAATTTTAGATTAGCAGGTTTTAGAATGAAATCTAAAATCTAACTGTCAGGTGAAACTGATTTATGTGGCCTGTGTGTTTTTGTTTTTGTAAATGTATCATTGTAGCTCCCATTGTATTCTCTGTGATAAATGGCACCCTGTTTATGGGTTGAGGAGTCATGGTAACTTCCTTGTCCTTAGTCCAGTATTTCCCTAAGGCATTGTTTAAGATCCCCCAAGAAAGATGACTAATGGAACTACTTCCCTAACACACAGGAAGCTGTAAACCGCTTGCACATCTCATATACAAATCTCTCTATTCTGCCCTCATTTATTTAATTTTAATTATCACAGTTGCACTTATGCAGTGATTAGTGACCAACTCGTTAGTCGCTTGGAACATTTCAGGTAATGCTTAAAGTTTACATATAAATAGGGCATCTGATTTTCGGGTTTTACCCGATCAAAGGACAAAAAAAAAAACATTTAAGGGTTTCAGGTTGTAACACAACAAATTGCGAAAACGTCCAATGGGGTGAATACTTACTATAGGCACTGTATGTAATATAAGGGCAGCGGTAATTAGAAGTACTATGGTTTTCGAAAGGCGCAATTTTTTATTGCTTTTTTTTTACGGTATTTGAGGGAGGTGTATATTGAAGTTTATTTCTGCGGATACAACTTGATCAGGGTAGCGAAGAAGTCCTACAACTTCAAACTGAAAGCTGTCAAGCTCGCAGATCAGATGAGCAGATATGTCAAGACTCACGCATTAACATGCTATCTCACACTCACACACATTCCTAAGATTATGTCACGCATTTTGAGTAAATGTTAGTGGTGTCAATTAATTGCAGTTAAATTCGTGATTTAACAACAAAGTTGAATAAGACGTAGATGTTTGTAACTCGGGTCAATATCAAATCCGGTTTTCCTGTATAAGGTACCCGTAGCCCATTTTGAGTAAATACATAAAGATTTAATTTATTTTTCTCAGGCGCTGCAAGAGACTACAGTATATCGGGGGCCTCGGGCACGGGACTTAGAGCATGGAAAGCCACTTTCCAAGCTCGTGTACTGTGGTAACCATGGAGACTACAGGTTCTATACATGCACAAGAGCAGAGGAGGCTACGCAGGCTTTTTTTTGTGTGTGTGTGAACACTTGACTGTCAAAAAAAAGTATGAGTTCATCCAAAAAACGAGCAGCATTTGATCGGGTAATATGAGCAATAATATACAAAGCAAATAATATTTTTACTGTAAAGTGTTTTTTCAAAACTATGACCGCTATGACAACGTGATATGCAAAATAAACATATTGTATTGATAAAACAGTTTTCTTTTTTGTTAGGTTTATAAAAAAACAGTTTATTTTTTTTAAATATTTCTCTTGTTCTGTCCAGTGACTGTGTGCCTAAACCAGGGGTTATTAACTCTGGTCCTCAGAGATTTCCAATCATCCAGATCTTTGTTCCAACCAGAAAGTAATTGTTTTTATTAAAATCCATGGGTTTGCATTGCATAGAGAATTCTCACATGCCGTAGACTTTAGTATGAATTGGGACATTTAAGTGTTTCATATGCAATATTAAGCAGTGTACATTTTAAAACAAACTATTAAGTGCTGGTTGGATTAAAAACCTGGACTATTGGATGTCGCCAAAGACCAAAGATGAGAGTCCCTGTCTTAAGCAATGACCTAACACCCCACCTGGAAAGTCTCAGTCTTTGACCTTGAATCTCACTCTTTGGGGCTGTAAATCTCCCTCTTAAGGAAATTCAACCCTTGGCATCTCTGGATCAGATTGACTAGGTGAGGTCACGTGTGAGGTCACGTACCAGTGTAGTGTAGAGAGGGAAATAATAACAAGAAAGAATGTCAATTCAACACCGAGGTTGATTTATTTTCCCTTTCTTTTCTTACAGCAGGTTCTAAGTCGCAGGGCTGAACTCTTTAATATACGGTGCGTTTCTTTCTCTTAAACCAGCAAGACAACTAAACACTCACAGTCTCCTGATCCAGACAGGGCTTCGGTGAGGAAGATGAGTTGATCTTGTGGCTATCCCATAAACAGCAACACCACAGCGAGAGCTACACTAGCTTCTGCTTCCCCCACTCTCCGAACTTCCTGCCTGGATCAGGATTCTGCAGCATCTCATCTTAGCCAAAATACAGTGCATACAACCAAAACAGAAATACAAGCAGTTTACCCAGAGTGGCTCAAGGAAAGCAAACTCTCATGAGAAACTGCAAACAGGAAAAGAACAGTGTCTATCAGTGCAAAAACGTCTGTCTGCTAATACCTGACTACACTTAGCTCAAACAATGACTGTTTCCTTGTACCCATGTCAGAACAAATGTGTGAAAACAGGGAAAGGGGCTCCCCATCATGTTATTATGTTCACAGGAAAGTTCTTAAAACCCCTCCGTCTCCTACCAATTACTGTAAATATTTGCTCTGGAAGACCAGCTCTGGTAAAATTTGTAATCAGCTTTCACAAAGCTTCTTGACTTGCATGCGTGTCAGTCTTTAAAACAGAGTCTTAATAAACGTAGGCATTTTCATGGTAATGACCTGTATTATAGAACATTGGCTTCTTATTGTTACCACTGGGTCTAAACCCTACCAAGAATAAGTCAATGGACTACCACAGCTGCTAAAAAAAAAAACTGACTTTGTGTGTTGTGCTTTTGTGTTTTTCAGCTGTGGGTTTCCCAGGTCCACAATAGGAACCGGGGCCACAATAAATAAAAAACAAAATTTATTTATTGGCCTTGCTATTTAGAACATGTAGTATTTTCTGCTTATTTCACGTTGTGTTTGTCAAGGTTACGGTAAGAAAAGGCTGGTAGCTGCATATGAGCCAATCATGCGAAGACAAAATTGTAAACATTATGTTAAAAGAATCAGCCTCACACTGATACAGTCTCCCATCTGCCTTGTGGAGTTCCACCCACAACTGGGTGTTATTTTTGTCAGAAAAGGTGGTTATGTCTTAGTTTTAGCTTGATAATCCTGGCAGTCTCTTTTTACTACTGGTGTATGGTAGACAAAAAAAAAAAGTATAATGTCATTTTTCACATGATTTTAATATGTGTACAGGGTAGGTCCAAGTTGGTCATTGTAAAGTTTGCCTGGGGAAATAATAGAAGTGGATGTCATTTTTGTTTTTAACAAAATGCCATTGACTCTTTACAGCAACATACCAAGTAGGTGTTAGTTAATAAAGGGTGTTTTCTCCTCGCAAAATATTAACCTGTATGTTTTATATTAAGATTTCTTCACAAAACCAAAATTAGCACATCACGGTTTTGAATATGGTTATTTGATCTGGTTAGCAAATTGAATAATTAAGAAATCAGCCGAGCCAGTTGGATCTTGTTGTTCTAGTGTCCCAGAGAGATGTCACAGTAAAAATGAGCTTAGGCCTTTGCCCTCTGATAAGCTAAATTCAGATTCAGGCTAATGAGGTCATGCATTCATATATCAGGGACATCTCCGGGACCCACTCGTTGCCTTTAAATATATTTCCTTAATTGCATTAAATGCTTTATCATGTTCTTACTAGCAGCACCACATTCTCACTGAACTATTAACTGTTAATAACTAGATTACTAACATCTTAACAAATGTTGCTTATTTTTTGTAAATGGTTAGTTAATTAACAGCAACCTATTTATTAACTAATAAAAAAATAAGGTCACCTAAAACTCTTCAGCAAGCATCAGATTCCAACTTCAGGATTATCAACACATTTGAAATGACATGAAAGAAAGGTATGAAATGTTTTGGTTCTTAACTACTGTCCTAGGGTACTGGGCAGCAGAGGGGAGTAGTGGTTAGGGCTTTAGACTCTTGATCAGAGGGTCATGGGTTCAATACCAGGTTGGGGACACTGCTGCTGTACCCGTGAGAAAGGTACTTTACCTAGATTTCTCAAGTAAAAACCGAACTGTATAAATGGGTAATTGTATGTGAAAATGATGTGTACAAAATAATGTGATGCCTTGTAACAATTGTAAGTCACCCTGAATAAGGATGTCTGCTAAGAAATAAATTATAATTGTATTAAATTGCTTAAGAGTTTAGGTTATGTTTCAACAAGGTTGTAAATATCTATTTTGAAACTGCATTGGCTGCCTCTTCTATCTATTTGCAATGACTGATCAATGCAGATGAGATTAAATACAAGTTAAGAAACAAAAAGATTTTACAAAGGTTTACAACCACTGGATCAATTGATTGATTTAACTGCCACCTCGACCACATATATATCTGTCTGTTAGTATGTCTGTATAATGCCTGTCTTTGTACCTATCTCACTTGATGTCTATAAGCTGTCTGCCTGCCAAATCTAATTTAGATATTCCTGGGAATGTAAATAGACTCGTGCTATCTGTTGCTATTAACAACAACCTCAGCTAACACGCCTGTAAATATATAATATTACACTAGAGAATTACTGCTTGCTAGATTCATATGTCATAGATGTGACAGGAATTAATTATAAAATGTTTTTACTTGAATTAAAGAGACAGTTTTACATTGTCAGAAAAAATATTAGCATATACACTGTTTATATATATATATATATATATATATATATATATATATATATATATATATATATATATATATATATATATATATATATATACTGTATATATATATATATATAATCCATCCATCCATTATCATTAACCGCTTACTCCTTTACAGGGTCGCGGTGTAAATATATAATGTTAATCATATTTGTAGAATAATGATAAACAAAAACTACCCAATATGAATCAGTTTCATGTGAAACAATCATTTTGCAAATTATAATAATTAATACAAATTGCATATAATTAGCACAATGCTTATTTTAAAGATTGATTTGTAAAAACCTCTGTATTGGAATTGGATTGAATTAATGTCCAAAAATAGTTGCATTTAAAGCATTTAAAGTTTAATATAAGTGAATTAACTTTAGTTGGAATGTTGGAATACAACACAGCTGATAGATTGCTTATAATTTATTGCTAGTGCTGTGTTTTGTGTTTCTTGTACTTTAGGTAAAAAATATTACATCAAAAAGAACTAGTTTGCATAGAACATTAAACATCAATACCTTAAGCTTAGACCTATCAAATGTCCTGGGCTTAACCACAGAAAGATAAAATACAACATGATCAAAGGTCTTTAAAGAATACCTTTTAGATCATAATCTCCTTTATGCAGATCTACAATCGATGACTGTTGAGGAGTTATAGGTTGTCTTGTCTTTTAAGAATTAGATTTGAGCACAAGTACATTTAGCCTTGAAATAAAATTCCTGTAATGTATTAGATATGTTAAAATGTATTCTGATGTCATTTGTCTTTCATGGAGAATAGTGTTATTGTAACCCCTTGTATGTGTATATTTCTTCCTCTGAGAGTTGCAGAAGGCTTACTCTGATTGGGAGTGATGTCATATAGTCATAAAGTGGCATATTTACTAGATCATGGGATTCTCTTCTGGCCAAAGGGCGTTTTCACAGGAGATGGGACTAGGCCGAAATAGCAATAAGTTACTAATTCCGGAGAGAAGTAGTTATACATAGAACATTGTATTTTACAGATAATAACAAAATCATTTTATTAGTTAGAAATATCAAGAACAATTAACTATCACAAAAAAGTCACAGTTCCGTCTAGGTTGTAGGTGGGAGGGTTAGTTCCATGTAGTAGATAATACCATGGCTCCTGTTTAGAAGTTATTTCTGGAAAAACTGTGTAAAACTGTCATAATTAGCCAACTTTGTTATTATAGAACATAACAATTTTTCAACAGGCCTTCGGTAAAGTTTTGGTGTCGCCCCCACAGTTAGATCAGGGAGAATTGAAAATCACTTCATTAAATCATTTTAGCTATCCTTCTTCCCCAGGCATGAGCTGACCTTATTTATTTATTTATTTATTTATTTATTTATTTGTTTGTTTATTTACATTTATATAGCTCCTTTCATCACAAGGACCTCAAGGTGCTTTACAACATTTTACAATATTATACCAAATTTAAAAGGCTATGACAATTCCTATAAAACAGTTAAAGTCAGTGCTAAAATTATGGTAAAAAAAGCCATAAAAATGGGTTTTCAAATCTGTTTTAAAAGTAGAAAGATTCCCTGCTTTTTTGACTGAAGATGGTAGAGCATTCCACAGTATTGGGGCTTTACAAAAGGCCCTCCCTCCCGCACCATCTTTATTCACTCTCGGAACAACCAGCAGCCCCACATCCTGCAATCTTAGAGTATGACTTGGATTGTAAGGGGTCAACAACTCCTGTAAACAACTTGGGGCTAATCTATTTAGGGCTTTATGTTAAAAGCAAAATCTTATATTCAATTCTAGAATGCACAAGGAGCCAGTGCAAAGAAGCTAAGACAGGGGTAATATGCTATTTTTTTTGGTTTTAGTTACAATTCTGGCAGCAGTGTTTTGAACTAGCTGCAAACAAGACACCACATGTTTAGAAATACCAGTAAGCAGAGTATTACAATAATCTATTTTGGATGGAACAAAAGCATGCATTAGCTTTTCAGAGTCAGGTACATAGGGAATCGGTCTAAGTTTGTCTATATTCCGCAAATGATAAAAAGAAAGTTTAGTATTTTTTTTTTTTAATATGAGACCCGAATGATAAATTCAAGTCTTGACTAATTAACCAGACATCTTAAAAAAAGGAATTAATGAGCATGCAATATTTCAAAGCTTGACAAATATGAGCACAGATATTTTACATCTCTACCAACATCTCATTTGTTATTTATGTGCATTTATGAAGTAAGGAATTGGCAGGCTACTGGCTAAATTGCTTTGATCCAGTTTTAGAACTTTCATCATCCAAAGCCAAACCAGCCGAAGTTGTTAATCCAACATTTAGCAAATTCAACAGTGGACTAGCACTGTTGACCCTGGGTTTTAACACATAATCTTCATCATTATTTATAAAAGGTGCTTTGCAGCCCTAATGACTGAAGCATCTATAATTCTACAAAACAGGGATAGCCATGGCACCATTAAAAATAATAAAGAAAGATAATTACTGCTCAGAACTGCTGGGCAAAGGGGTTTTCATTTTAGTAGCCCATCATAACAGTACAGCTTGACTATGCAGATCTGACAACATCCTGTTTTAACCCATGTCTCTCTGTAAATACCAGAGAGACCCACCACACTCCCATTGTACCCACAGCACATTCCTCACATACAAAAACACTAACAGTGTGAGAATTAATCCCTTGAAACTGTCAGAAGAATTAAAACCTGGTAAAGTTAACACCAGGTAGAGTGTGTTTTCTCAAAAGCTTAAGAGATTAAAAAGACTGTGCCTGAATCATAGATCCTAGTGGATCTGGAAGGCTGCAAGAACACATACCTTAGGCATACAGTACTTGCATACAGTAATCCACATGTGGTCAGCACCAGGTGATTTTACAAAAGGTACAATAGACATCAACAAGACATATATTAAAATAGTATCAATCAGTTCATATTTGCTGAATTAATTTCAAGGCAAATATTTCTCTTATGATCTTTAATATTCTTCAAAGTTTCTATTTTAAGCACCAATGGTAAACTAAGGGCTACTCAGTGGTAAAATGTAATATACCAATGGTTTCACAATGGTATAAAATATACACTAATAACCCAATGCATCAGAAGCATGGCACTACATAGGGCCAAATCCATTTTTTAAGGTCTGTGTTTTCTTTCTTCAGGTTTTGTACAGTACATACTGTAGGTATTAGAAATGCTTTTAAGGCAAGGTGCAATATTTAAATACTAGTCAAAGTGCAAAAATACTGTATACATATGGTAATAAACACCAAAGTGATGTAAATAGCTACAAATAAAGTGCATAGTGTAGTGATAATGTTCATACATAGTTTAAAGAAATAAACCTGTAAAGCTGTTGTTCAACATAATCAAATAATTGCTTATTAAATCACTAAAGTTCTAAAGTGCAATGTAACTGTGATCAGGGGAAGGCCTATACAACTCATTCCAAAGCAACAGCCAAACAACCCTTAAACTGCCAGCCTTCTTGGGTAACTGCCAGACAAAAGCTGAACTGTAGCCCAGCCAGGGATGACAGCCCAGAAAGTGTCATTGAAGATACCACATGTTATTTTGCAAAGAATACCTGAAGCAATTGTGTAAGACTGGTAATTTAAGCAGATATCAAAAGATAATGGTTTAATAAAAAGGCTGACAATGTGTTATCCAAGCACACAATCATGTATTATTATTATTATTATTTATTTCTTAGCAGACACCCTTATCCAGGGCAACTTACAATTGTTACAAGTTATCACATTATTTTTACATACAATTAACCATTTATACAGTTGGGTTTTTACTGGAGCAATCTAGGTAAAGTACCTTGCTCAAGGGTACAGCAGCAGTGTCCCCACCTGGGATTGAACCAACGACCCTTCAGTCCAGAGCCCTAATCACTACTCCACACTGCACATTTGACTATATTTAAATATACATTGAAATACTCATTGAGCACCTTTTTAAAATAAATGTTACCGCTGCTGCCATTAGTTTTACATTTTCACTGGGAGAACAATACACTGTGTAGCAGCTATCCAATGAAAAATCTAATTACATAACCTCTTCCTCTCAATATACAAAAAGAGGTTTATGGTTATGAATGTATGTAGTGTGGGCCTAATATTTCTAGAATAATTACAGAATGTCATATATTCAAATGAAAAAAAATAAATTAGCCTATAGCAAGAGCAGCTGAGAAAAGTTCTTCAAAGGTAGTGCTTTGTCTTCATAAAGTTGATCAGGAAGCACATTCAGAAAAGAAAATTTAAAATATTTAACCAGAAGAGTGCTGCAGGTAAAGCAAAAGAATAAAGTCTCAATTTTCCCCACTGGTAGAAAAGCCTCACACAAACGCACACACATTAGGCAAGAGGGGTATATATTTTCCATCAAAAACATAAAAGCAGAAAATAGAAAGCTTCTCTTTGTACAGAATAAAGATGTGCAGGAACACCGGCCCCCACTATTGTGTAGGTGTGTTCTCATTGTTTACATGTCTGCAGTAACCTCTGATGGGCTTCTGTCTACAGAGAAAATCCTGTGTCAGGCACGCTGAGTCTACCGTCAAATGTTGTTATCATTACTGGAAGAGATCCAAATATAGTGCTGAAAGAAAACAATAGCAACAAATTTAGAAACTGCTGGGAAAAAGAATACAACACACTGTTCATCCCAGCTTAAGATGTTACACCCTAAAGCGAGTTTCCTGTAAGCCAACAGAGACGTGTGCGAGCTTAACCCTTCAGTAGCACAAACGTGACAAAAGCCACTGCCTCTTGACCACTTTGACTGTATGATGGAACCTATTCCTCGTAGGGATGAGTAAATAAAGCACTACTATCTTTCCACCAAAAAAGTAAGGTAGTATTACTGCAATGCATTATTTTACATATAACAGCCTTAATATCCCGAATTTGGGGTAATTTTCAGTCCTATCAAATATTTGTAGTGTTTTTTTTTTATTACCTCAAAGACCTTTAAACCAGTCCTAATTGTTTTCCATCAACATAAAATAAAATAAAAATAATACAAATAAAGACTTTGATTCCTAATGTTAGCTTACAGTTAGTTAATAAGTTTACTTCAATGTTTTTGATTCAGTTGCAAACAATTGAAAATACATACTGTATACTGCAATGCAATGATTATAAATACAGTATTTTATTTACAAAATTAGTAAACAACAACACACTCACCATATGTACATGCTTAGACAAGGCACTTGCAAGAAACCAACACAAAAAGCTTGTGTGACACATTGCAATTCTCCTTGCAATTATCTTTTGATGAGATATGCCAGGAAAAATCAATCCAAGCAGTGGTACACAGCCCAGAAGAAAAGTGATTTCAATGGCAGTAGTGCCTTAACCAGATATTCCTAGTTAATAACCTTTTTTTTTTTTTTTACTTATCCTGGCAAAATAAACTGTTTCTTTGTGTTGTATTATATTTAACACTCACAAATGTATTTCAGCCATAACAAAATAAAAAGCAATCAAAAAAATGTCCCGTTTTAATTGTTATAATAAGCCATTGAGTAAAATAATATAAATATTTTTTTTTTGGGGTTGGGTAGAACGGTTTCAGATTTTTTCCCCTGCTAAAATGGAGTGCAAAGACACATTCAGAACACCAGCTGTGTAATTCAAAAAGGTATTGTTACCTATTTGCCCTGAAAGACTGAGACAATGACAAGTCTGGGATCTGAGATAATAGAACTTATTAAATGAAGAAACTCCACAGCCTCTTTAGACCAACAGCTTGACCCGTCAACAACAATGTGAACCTTTAGAGCACTGATTGGTTATCTCTCTCATTTTGGAATTCTTCATGTGCTGTATGTCGTTTGATTGACAGTTTACAATCTCCTACCTTTTACCTCTTGAATGTCACAATGCTGCCTGACAATGCCTATTTGCATCGCACTGACAAGTATGTACATGAAGCCATGTCAATTCCTTCCCTATCTGGAAACACATCTTGTTGTGATGGTGTGGATGCGTTGACAACTATTAGCAAGGAGACGCACAATTGGATGTGCAGAGTACAGCAGAGTTCCCTTTTGGAGCTATCAGCTCCAGCAGCGTGTACAAGCCCTGCATGTGATTAAGTGCTTTCGAGTTTATTTATTTTTATTTTTTATTTTTTTTGCTTTTGGGATAAATGTCAAACAGGAGAAACAGAAAGGACCAGTACCAATTTGGGAAAACGTCTCAATTAAATAGTTGGAAATGAATGAATGAATGAAATAATTAATTATTGAATACCCAAGCATATTGGTTCTGTCTCAATGCATCCAAAATAATCACAGATTTAAGAAATGACTACTGCATCTATTTACAAATTGACAATGTCCATCACACACATAAAAAATCTATCTATAAACAACCCAAGTTAAATTCCGGTCACTGCCTGTCTACTGTGAACAATGGGGTATCCGTTATGTCAACAGTTTGTTTTTTATAACAACATGGTTCTGCTACTTTTTGTGCAACTAATGTGAACATTGCATTTTGTCAAAGGAAAAGGCCAGCAGTCAATTATTCCAGTAAAATTTATTTGTTCAATGGGTTCCACAATGCAAGAACATGCAACTTGGCCCCATGTCAATTAAGAAGTAAAGAAACAGACAGTCATTTTAAAAGATAAAACACAAGCAAAACAAGAAATAATATATATTCCAAATGACTAATAAACACTTGTCCTCAGTTTGTGGTAATTTCAGACTAAGTCAAAGGTCTCTTCAGAAGAGGGAGCGGGGGATGGTTGCTTCTGTTGAAGGTAAAGGATCCGACATGCTGCCAAGTAGCTCCTCGTCACTCTCAGTAAATAAGGAAGAACATTGTTCACCAAAATAGGTTATGGCCCGGTGCCAAAGGAAATCATATTGTAACCCAGGGCTGAGAACGAACTGAAGTCATAAAGGCAGTCTCACCCCTCTTTGGGAACTTCACACATTCCCAGGCAGCATGAAGGAGTGTTGATTTTGAAGTTGCTTGATGCTCTGGGTGGCTTCAAAGCAAGTTGTAGTGCTTATATAAAGTCTCTCTCTCTCTCTCTCTCTCTCTCTCTCTCTCTCTCTCTCTCTCTCTCTGTGTATATATATATATATATATATATACAGTATATAGATAGATAGATAGATAGATAGATAGATAGATAGTAGCATTGCAGTAGGTCTCTTATTTAATTATTTTAAAATAATGGTCAGACAACTATTTCCCAGTTAATGCTCTGAGAGCTTTTTATTGCTGTTATAATAACACAAGGTCCATATGAGCTGAGACCACGCCAAAAATAACAAACCCCCCTCTAAGCTATCTCCCCATGCACTGCCCTGCCCTCCTTTCTGACTCTACTCTACTTTCCACCACACTACATCCTGCAATCCAACACTATTAAACTATCCATCTTATACCTCAGATTTACACACTCCGTACCCCGTCTTTCCAAATACTCCTAATGCTAGACTCCCTAACCGTTCCCCCTTTTATATGCCAACCGGTGGGGTCCACCCCCCACTCTCTACCCAATTCAGCTGTCTGCTGTCTTTCCCGATGTCCCCCTGTCCCTAGCAGGAACTGACCTACTTTTATTCTGGAAGGGTGAACCGGTTACAGGCAAAACTATGTACGTGTATTCCCCCACAGAACTCCCCTGGCGTGATCCCCTTCCCTTACAACACGTGCACCTATAAACTGACAAACTGGGACAGACAAAACATACAGTCTCTATGGCGATGGTGCTCCCCCCCACAGACCACAGGTCGCTACAATATATATATATATATATATGCTGTATATACATCAATCAAAATACATTATAGTCTATAACTAGTTGAGAATTCTTTCCTGGCTTCATTGGCCAGTTACTATTTTTAGTTTGACATGTCTCAGAGTAATATAGACATGAGGCAGCAAGTCAATAAAAAATTCTATGTAATTTATTTATATGCTAATGTGACCTTCCTCAGGGATGAATTACATGTTCTCTACATTTATACTTTGTGCCAATAAAAAAAGAAACCATTCAGAATTACTGTAGGTGTGTTGGTCATTGGAACTATCTCAGTCAGCTTGCAGACTGGCTCTTCACCACCTCCCAATGTCAGCATGCTGTTCGCAAAGATCAACTTCCAAGAATGTAAATAACTGCATACAGTAGACAGAGTAAAGCCCTAATAATGCCTAGTGACAAATTATCTCACTTTTTGTTCTTGTGCGAACAGGCCAGTACCTAATTCCATCACTTCACACATCACATAGACAAAGATATTCCTACTACGCTATCCAGGCTATTGGAAAACCAGGCTTCCAGGCCTGTGGAAAATGGGACAAAGATTTGTCAAACAGTCCTATAGATACTGCTGGAGAGCACATAACTCTAAAAGGAATAAGTAAGCTCAATAGATGCAAAGTGTTTTTTTGACACTATGCCACTTGGCAACAGCAGAATGGTCACAGACTGTTTATGCAAAGTAAATGTAGTTTGGGGGGGGAAGTACAAGTCCTGGACTCGGTCTAATTCTATGATTGACAGTGGGAATATCATTCTCAGCACTGTGTGACAAGTCCATGCGTTTCAATGGAACCGCCCCTTTGCACTCCTCAAGTTTGTTCTAACAGCCCCTGTTGTGGGTTTACCATCTGTGAATAAACTGCATCCGTTACCTGACTGTTACTCCTTTCCAATTTATATAAAATATAAATAGTCGAAATTCAAGTCCTACATTTGCAATTTTGTTTAACAGTTGGCTGGGAAGTCTACTTTTTGGTAATGTCTCAATTATTTGTCTGTAATGGGTAAATTTTGTATTGCCCATAATAATGCCACACAACGGCAATGCTACACACACACACACACACACACACACACATATATATAATATTTATATAATCTTTATTCGGACATGTCTTTGGCTGTCTATTTTTATAATTGATTTGCTTCTGTAGTTTAAAAAGTATACAGGTAAGTATAAAAAAAACGACTGTAATTTGTTTTAGATGTGTTCAGCTATCCTTATTTATATCTTAAATCACATCTTAGTGCAAAGCAGTGACTCCTACTGCCTGGAATGCACCATTGCAGCCTTTGTAATGCTTGTAAAATGTTTGTGTACTTTTTCATAGTGAGCTTGACAGGCAGGTACATGTGCATCCTTATCATTCAAGATTCCATGTTGTACTATTCTGTTTTGGTTGATAAAATAAAAATGATAAAACTGAAATATGAAAATGTATTGTACAAATCCTCTATTACACATTTTCAGCAACATATTAAGAAAGATTTGTTAATGCTTACAACCCAATAAATAATCATTCTCAACACATATACTGCAGATATTATTATATAAAATCAGTATTAATAAACACAGTAAGATTTAGACTCCCATTGCCCTGTAAGATCCAAATTAGAGGACATTCAGCCCCTATATCCCAACACAGGAATCATAACTATATATTTTGCGAATACTAATAGAGCATGTTATAAAAGCCAAGGTAAGATAAAGAACATTTAAGATATTTCATTAAAGGAATCAGTAATACCACACAAAACACCCTGTGTTGAGTCAGTGTTTGATTTTTGATACCCACCACCCCAATAATGCAAGTCTGGTAGCTGATGTTGGAAACTACTATACCAGGAAATTTCTTGCATGTGGAGAGTAGGTTATGAACTTTTAGACTTGTTTTTGTAACTCTAGTCATTATGCTTGGAAATGCTAATGGCTATTTGCTTTATTGTCAGAAAGCTAAAACTTTTGTTTGCATTAGTTAGCATGTCTGACTGTTTCAGTCTGGCAGTCTGTTATTTTAAATTCCATCTGTTAAAAAAAAAGAATGCTATATGAGACAGATTGCAACTATGTGTCAATGTCTACAGCCAGTGTGTAGCTTACATTCACAGCTACTTAGAAACAGTCTGTACTATAAACTTTAAGAAACCCTGGGGTCCATGCATCCAGTGACACTGTGCCCCCAACAGAGCCCTCCCCATTCAGTTCCTCTTTCTGGGGTGCTTCGATTCGCTTGCAAATTGCCCTGCATTCTTCACAAATTTACAGCTTATTTATTGGCTCTTCTGGGTGGCTCAAAACATCTGGGAGGCAATCCTACAGAGTGTGTCCCCCTTCCAGGAGACAATGGGCCACAGACCGGTGAGGCTGAGCCCATGAACAAATGTGAACTCACCGAGGAATAATGGAGCTGTTTAATATGGATATTCATTACTCTCACTCTCAATTAAGAGCTTGCTGCTGAAGGTCCTTTTCTGTCAGTCTGAGAAAGCTGCTGTAACTATAACATCATGTTTCATTAGGCTAATTCTGCTTGGGTTATGTTAATGTTCCCTCGTTTTTTGTTCAGATCACCTATCAGAACTAGCTGTCACTTTTCCAAAGTTTCTTTGCGAGCAGAAGCAGCTGCATGATAAAATACAACATGCTTGGCCACGTGCAGCCTTTAGCAATGCAGTCTATTGAAAATAAAGAAATGATTTAGATTTTACAAAACTTTAATTGAGCTTTTCAATATGGGGGCATTAAGTGAAACTTAATATATCTTAGCTCCATTACCAGCACACCAGACTTTATTTCTGCTTTGAAAGTGAAATCTATTAAGGGAAATTATGGAAGCTGTTGGTTCTTGTGTAGTTTTTAGGTATAATGGCTATGTTGTTTTATTCTTAGTACCTAAACCAAGGGATTAGGCACAATTAATGTTTATATATACACAGGTCTCTGATTACAGAGAACACTTGTGATAATTTTAAGTTAATTACTGTACTAAGCAATTAAACTGACATTTTAAACAGTACATTGAAACCTGTGTTTAAAAATGAATCAGTGTACATGTTTCTTAGATAACATCATGTTTTTGTGTATTGCAAATATATAAGGAATTTCACTGAGGAAGATTATTATTTATTTCTTAGCAGACACTCTTATCCAGGGCAACTTACAATTGTTATTTTTTTACACATTATTTTTACTCACAATTACGCATTTATACAGTTGGGTTTTTACTGGAGCAATCTAGGTAAAGTACCGTACTCAAGGGTACAACAGCAGTGTCCCCCACCTGGGATTGAACCCACGACCCTCTGGTCAAGAGTCCAGAGCCCTAACCACTAATCCACAAATAACCTAATTGCCATTTTCTGTAACAATGTATGAAGTAGCCCTTTGTTATTTCGGTATCCCTGTTACACTTCAAAAAATCATAACATATTGAGTACTGTGAATTAGTGAAGTATGGCACATGTATAATGTACTGTCAACATCTTGCTGTGAGTAAGGCAAATTTATGAGCTATTGTGTTTGATTTCAATTCAATTAAACTACACCCTGAAAAACATTTACTTTTGTACATTATAAAGCAAGCTGTGATTGTTGTGACTGCAATTACAATAACTGCTTTTTAGTTTCTACAGAAAACCTTTAACAACCAACTTAACATAAGTGAAAGGATTTTCCTCACCAGGGCCTGAAGTAGTCTGCATAAAAATAAAAAAAAAACAAGTCCTGTGGTATTTTGCATACTCGTTGCTCTGGATCTGCCTTAACTGCATGACTACATAGCTCTAAATGAGAACTGTTGATTTCTCACATGAACATACTAGTGGTCCTATCAACTCTTTGTGTTTCCTACATAGAAAATGTTACAGACCAAGGTGTATTTATTTTAGTCTTGGGCTTTGATTGAGTTGTTGCTTGGGGGGGTGG
Source organism: Acipenser oxyrinchus oxyrinchus (assembly GCA_030684275.1). NCBI lineage: Eukaryota > Metazoa > Chordata > Actinopteri > Acipenseriformes > Acipenseridae > Acipenser > Acipenser oxyrinchus. The sequence goes on from CM060253.1 coordinate 43,979,308, forward strand.
TACAAGGAGGTAGTCACTAGGAAGGAATATTAACAATTACACACATGACAGGATGACAAATACCAGAAAATAAAGATAGGAGCATTACAGGGGCTGTGGGAAACAACAGAAGAACTGCTAGATTTTTAGAAATTGGATTTACTGAAAATGTGCTTTTTTCCTCACACAGACCTACAGCGTGTTGCTTCACAGATGAGGAAGATAGATTGGGTCAATTAATGTGTATTCTAATAGTGAACGAGACCCTCTGGCAAAGGAAAATGCACTAGCACTCTGAATATTCTGCTTGCAAATACATACCCTTTTGATGTTACTATATAAAATCAAATTTATGACTGCATAAACACTGAAAATGCAGCTATAATAAGGAACCAGACATTCACAATGACACAGCTAAATAAGACAAACTTTTTACTGAGACAGAAAATATAATATAGCCCTAAAGATAAGGCTATTTTCATTCATATTTTGACATTTACAATACAGTGGGGAATAAACACATAAAATAAGTTCTTATACATGGTTTTGGCAATGCAAAATACTGTATTTCTTCTCATACAGATATGTAGCCTTTTCATATGAAAGAAGAATTTTTTTTTTTACTTGTTGACAATAATATGTTGTATATTTGACAAAGGATATTGTTGCAAGAACAGCTTCCATTGTTGTTGCCAAAATGAAAGGTTTAGGTGGCTTTAATGCTTTTCACCTCTGGAGGGTTGAGCTCACATTTTAAGGTTAATTTAGTTATTGGTGGAGAGTCATCCATATTACAAAATCACCATTCAATTAGACCAAATTAGTACTCAATGCCCCAAAAGAGAGACCAAAGATTGGATAGACAGAAGAGCAACACATTATCAATTTTCTGACAAAAAAAGTTTTATATAAATATATTCTTGCTTGAAAAAATGTATTGCTTGATCCCATATCTAGTGGTTTCTTACTTGAATTTTAAAGTAGAGGACTCTTTATTTGTTGAATCCGCTTCAACAGGCACCAAAGTCTCTTGAACCAGCATGACTAGATGAAAACCAGCAAACTGCCAGCTGTGACCAGGATAAATCAGTGGTGGTCACTGCTGGAATCTCCAACAGAGAATGCTCTTTTCTCCACATTTAAAGGCACTGACCTTACTATGAGGACAATGTGAAAAACAGATGCAAACTCCCTATTACAATGCTACAATCATTTCCACCTGATACATATGGCAGAATAAACTAACCAAAGCATACTGCTACATGACATAGTACTTTTACTAATGCAGCTATCTTAATTGAATCTTTGACTCCTTCCTAAAGCTATTAAGATGCTCCATGGGTATGTAAACTAAAGGTTGCATATCTGTTTGCCACAGCTTTCAGTTTTGATTCTGCGCACACTTATTCCAAAGGAAAGATTGTTTTGCATTCTTGCTTCTAGCTGGTACATTCCTGTAAAAGCTTCTTCCAAGGTATATTCATCAGACCCCAGTCGCTACTGAATAAACCCTGAAACAAATCCCAGCCTAATTCTTTATGGCTGTACACTTCACACACAGCTTCACAATTGCTGCTACAGCACAACCATTTTTATTGGGAAGTAGGGTTTGGGCAAGACCAATCAATCTGAATTTATTCTCCTATTTCTTTGTGTACTGGTAAAATATTAAATGTGCTACCAACAGTTAATGTGATAAATTGATATGACTTATTCTGTATTTACATGTAAATTAGTAATAAGGATGTTACCACTAGCCTTCCACTTTGAGTTATGAAAGAATAATACATTGCTAATTTGTACATATTAAGTGATACTGCATAAAGGGTTCAGAAAGTATTTTTCTTTGAAAAAATACTGCAGTGCTATATGCAATAATACATTATTGTTTGCTATAAATTGTTGCACATTTTCGGTATAATGTAATGTGTATACAGTATATTTAAATAATCATATTTAAAAAGCCACATGGAAGAATTAAATAGCTGTATATTAACAGTGAAAAGTAGTGCAAGAACAAATCAAAGCTACAGAGCCACCAGAAAGACATTGCATTGAATTGTAGGTCAATACACCTTTTTTCTTCCTTTATGGATCACTTCAGTTGTTGATGAAAAACTGCATGAAGCCAAGGGAGTCCTTTTTCAATCGACTGTCAGTAAAGGACTGTAAACAGTCTTGTGTGGCATCTTGAAACGCAGAGGTGGTGTTACACCCTTGTGTTTTGTACACTTTCACACAGAAACATTATGTTAAAACACTGTAGTTGATATAGTGACACTATATTGGAATGCAAGATGCAGTTGTTAACTGTGTAACTATAGTGACATGTTCAAGGGCTCTGAAATAAATCTCAAGAGGGATGACAGGAGAGTGTGTGTTGTATAAAGAAACTGTAGTAAACATTAAAACTAAACATTAAAGTCAAAACACTACTTACATAGTATTAAAGAGTAAACAATAGTTTTTAAAGAAAAAATGTACTCTAATGATTATATTATCCCCAAAACTTAATTTAACTATTTTAAACGCTGTTTGCTTGAAAACATGTTTATATAATTGTTGATATTTATATGTTCTATAAGGAATATTCTACAATATAGCATTGCTTATTCCTAGTATTTTAATGAAATACAGATTTCAGATTCCCTTGCCATTTTTATATTTCTTAATAAAACTAATGTTTCTTTCTTCACTTCATATCACTGAGTAGTTCCAATCACTTTTTTTTTTCACATATTCTACAATTTATTAAAAATTAGAAATATATAATGAATAACTAACAACTGGTATTAAAACTATAAGGCTATTGTGTCTATTTTATGTCTTGGGTACACCTAAAACGTTCTCAAGTTTTTGCTTCATGTGTGCTGAAATTCGTTTAACAACTTGGTTGTGTTTAAGTTTTGCAAGACAGCCCAATTTTTATACTACTCATCAGAAAGACACGGTGTCTTCTTTTTTCTAAGAAAGTGATATCCCTGATGTTTCAACATGAGACTTCAAAAGATTATTTATTTATTTATTTATTTATATTTTTACAATCGTGGGAAGCTGCCACATACCCTTTCCACTCAATGTGAATTTTCAACACAGGGGTTAAGTCAGTTTCTCATGGATTTGTTGTACGGTTTCTTTGTTTTGATGTCTTGTTCAAAGTGGTTGTTAAAAGGTGTTAACAATAATCATATGTGATTGTTATTTGTGCTGTGAGACAGCAATGGGATTATAAATGTATTCAAGGTGCCAGAAAAGCTATCAGAAAGATCATCAGTCCCTCGAGCAAGAAGCAGCAAGTTCCATTTAGATAGACCATTATCAAACACAATAAGTACATATTAACACAAAAGATCAGTAAAAACAAATGTAATTATTATTATTATTATTATTATTATTATTATTATTATTATTATTATTATTATTATTATTAATGTTGAATTCAGATCATACACAAAATAGAGTAATTATTTATGGGTGTTGCATTCTAGTTGGATAGTAGAGAGAGCAGCAGGTTTGTCTGAACCCTGTTTTCAGACCTTTCTTCCACAACCATTTTTGCACATTATTAAGCTTGTATGAACACATTACTGCAGTGCTCTTTCAGCTTCATTGCTTAACGGTCAGGTTACGTATTACATTTAAGATTTTGCTGCTTACTCTCAATCAACATTTACAGGAATTTCCCTGGGCAGCAGTTTACATCAACCAATGTGGTCATGATTGGATGGGAGAAGTTTTTTTAAATTTTTTATTTATTGTTCCTCTTTGATTTCATTGTAAAGATTTTTTATGGGTTCCATCATGGTTTTATAAGTCCTATGGGATCATTTGTGCTATATAAGTGTAAGCATTGGGTATTATTGATACCGTTTTACAGGAAACGCCAACAGACAAGGACAAATTCCATACTTCAGTGAAAAAAGTAAAGCTGCATTAATTCATCATGAGAAATATAGATTGATTAAATCCACAAATCACTGGGAGGGGAAATGCTGTGTTCCAGAATTCTACCACCTCTACCCATCTCAGTGAAGCCTTCCATGACATCTACAGAATAAATTCTGATTTGAATAATATGTATAAAAAGGGTTTTTACATGGAGTTATGGAACAATTTTTTTTAAAAATTCCCAACAAATACATAAGCATACGTTGAGATTTTTTAAACTACCGGCACAATTCATTAGAAGAAAATGTAAAAGTCCACCATATGTTGTTTACTGCTATCTTTGATCTACCTTATAGATAACATGTTAAACAAATACGTAGCATATTACAACAAAACTGTTTTGACAACATGCACTTTTAAATTGGATGTCAATCAAACTTTGAAATTAATTTTGTAACACAACCTTTTCTGTTTAGGAGTTATATCTAAGTGATAACTGTGAATGGCTTGTCCAGTTTATCTAAACAAACCTAACATCCTTGCATGCTTCATATTTTGCCGCTAATCACATATTTAACCTTATCATTTCGGTGTAGATATAGAGCTTTCCAGTAGTCACTGATTGTTTGTTAAATCTACACTTCCTAACAGAAAATAAGCTCATTACTGGGTTGTTTAACTGTTTACACCCATATTGAGCTCTTATCTTTAATGCAGTGCCACACCTTCACAATCACACTGTGGTGCTAATGCTGCTCAACAAAGCAAGAAGCACTGCTAGAAAGATTCAGAATGTTCATAAATTAAAACCTGATCTTAAATAACATCTGTGCCTACAGTGGCAGGTAAGTACCAGGACCTTGATTAATTGAGCCCTTTATGTCTAAACTGCAAGTCCGATACAAACAGGTCACAAGATATTGCAACATAGATGGGGCTATGCCTGGGTAATTAATTTCCTAATTATTGATTATAAGAAAGGTCACAACTATGGGACTTCAGCAAAGTAAAAAAACAGTCTAATGCTATGACTCCAGCCAAGAGACGCGATAAGGTGGAAAAAAATACTGTGACTTTATATAGTTCAGATGAGATGTAAAACCGAGGTCCTATTGTAAGTGACTCTGCAGCAGCAGTTGTGATGCATAGTTCACCCCCTAGTCTCTGTAAATCGCTTTGGATAAAAGCATCTGCTAAATGATTAATAATAATAATAATAATAATAATAATAATAATAATAATAATAATAATAATAATAGGCTTCCCAGCCCTATGGACCTGGAAGCCTAATAATAATAATAATAATAATAATAATAATAATAATAATAATAATAATAATAATAATACAAGATAATCTGTATGGTTATTATGTACAGATCTAGATACACAAGCAATAGATATGTTTAATAATCTGTGCTAGATTAAGAGAAATATGTAATCCTACAGTTTGTCCTTTATCCAAGTAAACAAAGGCAACATTTTATAAGCTTGATATGGACTAAGGAATGAACTGTAGTACTTTAATACAATCATTACCCCAAGTTGTATGGTTTACCACAAAATACTGTTTAGTCAAATGCTTTAGCTTAAGGTTCCTGACCATCAAAGCACGTTTGTATTTTCTTTTAAAACATACATGCTTGTCATATACAGAAGGGAAATGTATTATAGGTATTATATTCCAGGGTACCCAGTGGCTCAGCTAGTAAAAGCACTGGTTCTTGAGCTGGGTTTGAATCTTGTTCACGCTCAGTTGCTGATCTTGGCTGCGGACCCACAGGGAGTGCTGTATTGGCCTTTAGCTCACACGGTTGTGTAAATAATGTAAACGATTTGGGGATAGTTCACATCAGGCAGGGACTTCCCATTCAGGGCTCTATCGTTTAAGTGATGATTTATTTTTAGTTTTAAACTGGCATATTGAAAAGGAACAACTAGACAACTTTCATTCCCTTCTATGTCAAGACAAGTAAATATTTGCTTTTATAATCTTAGTTCCTGAAGAGATCTGTATGTGAGTATATGTAAACCACTTGATTTTAGCTTTTCATCCCATATTAACATGCAAACAGTTTGGATACCTGCTTATCTGAAAAAAAAATACTTAAGCATGCAAAGGAGAGGACAGTTCAGTAAACAACTGTGTAAACATGTACAACCCAGTAAAGGTCCAGTGTCTTACAACCTGGTGTTACAAGACAAATAAGCATCACAATTTGCTATACTCAGTTGTTTTGTTTATTCAGTAAATACATTGATAGACTCAAGACATACATTTGCCCAAATCATTTAGCAAATTGAGTATGGTCAAATAGGTACTAATGGAATAAATGCAGACATTTAATTTTCTCAGCTCCCTAACATTTTTTAATGTAATGAACGAAGTAAACACACCTTTTAAGTTGTGCTGTCGATCATAAATGAACATGTCTTTATTAATTATAATAAGTAAAGCCCACAAACAAATAAATAAATACTTATGTACACATCTGATTATCAATATAAGATAAGTCATGGTGAATAAATCCTGAATACAGTTTTTTTGGATAACAATATATTTCCACACAATTTGTATAAACAGACAATAATGAATAAAATAAGAACTAAATACCTATAACACCAGTCACTTGATACTTTTTACAGACCAGCTTAAGTCAGGAGTTTTTTTTTTTTTTTCTTGAAATTGTGCAACGGTAAGTTTAGTACACAGATAAGGATTTTGGCTCAACCTAAAATCCTGTTTGCTCATGTGAGAATGTATTCACAGCACATTCACAGAGCATAGGTTTCCAAGGACATTGAAATGATAGCTTGTCTCTGAGTTAATAAGCAAGGAAGAGAGATACAAAGGAAGCGTACTGGCCAGTCTATCTATAGAATGGACTTGTAAACAAAAGGTTGAAAACAGTCCCCAGCATTACATTTCCATGCTGCAACTCCAACACTGTGTTAACTAAAAGTCTAACAGACAACACAGAATTGAATATGAAAAGTGCTTGAGGTTAAATTGCCTAGCTGACTGCTTGTACTTACAGCAATGGAAAGAGTTTAATTGCAGCACAGAAATGATAATATATATAATCTTAAGAAATAAACACAAAAAAACATATATTTCTTTACATTTTCCGAGAACTCCCAGTAGACTTCAAAACTATCTGACACCCTCTCTGCTTTTCCAAACTAACTAATTGCTGTTTCTAGGACTTTCAGGTGATTAGCATTCAGTCTACACAGCCCCTGCGAACAACAAAGCAACCTGAAAATTCCAAAAAAAGATATAATACAATATAATTACCTAGTAGTACCTATAAAACAGTGTATACTTTTGGTAGCTATAATTAAACATTCATAGATAATTGTTTGCAGAAACAGTAAGGTGTCCTGAGCTGAAGATGACACAATACAACACATTCTGGATTTTAATTTTAGATTAGGCGTTATAAAGACTTATGACAGTGTTAAAAGCACTTTGTTTTAGTATTACAACAGTTTTATTTCAGCACAGACTGTGAAACTATTTAATGTATTGAGAAGTGGACAAAGAGCAGAGCATACATATGTTAGTAATAGTATGGTATTTCCTAAACCTTGTGTTTATTCTACACTTTAAACTTGATTTTAATGGCACTTAGATTTAAAAATAAATCATATTTAGGTATTAACTTAACACATTCTTTTTTTAATTGATGGCTTTGGTCCTCTTGTTTCTTGAGAGTGGTTTATATACGATAGAAGATTTAAGTGTTAAACACTTATTTGTGACAGTTTGTTTTGAAATTCCAGTGGAGTAAATGAAAGCCTGTAGAACCAGAGTGATCAGAGAGAAACTTCTATTAACAGCCTTTTTTAAAACAGTATTGATTGACACTTAGTAGCTAAGCCAGCTTGGTAGTTCCTAGAGAGTGGGGTTCCTACAGACAAAAAAAAATGCTCTCTACCTAGTGGCTCATGCACAAGTGCAGTGACTGAGGAGAAGCTCTGCTGAGTCCATTCAAAAAGCAGCTGTTTCTGTCTTCACTTCTGACCTGTCGCCTCCTATGGTCTATTTCCAACCCCTTTCACTTTTAACTCAGTGCTTCGACCATTATCTTACCGAGATAAAAGCCAGGGCTTGGTATCAGTTTCAAACTGCTTGAAGAAGCAGATGCTGCAATTACCTTTTAAAAGCTGTAGGTGACCTAACTCTCGGAGAGGTGATCCACTTTATTACAGCTGTCCAACCGTGGAGCAGTTCTATTGCTAGCAATCGGGTGGCAATTCTTCAATAGCAATGATGACAGAGATTTAAACAGTTGATATTTTCGAGCTTTGGCCATTGTCAAGGATATGTCAGAATGTACCCAACAAAGCAGGACTTGTTGGGATAAATGTGCCCGTATGACTGGAAATTGAAACTATGATTAATATCCACCTGCTTGTATAAGTATGGTCTGCTTGTGTAAATTGCTTGTAATTGTTCTGATATGTTCTGCAGTATGACAAAGGCCTCTTTAAAAAAATGCTACCCAATGTCCCACTTACAGTATATAATGTACTACATCAACAAAATATATAGAGAATAATAGGTGGCAGGGACTGTATTACAATGCTGTATAATTCCATCTGAATGATCTGATGAAAAAACAAAAAAAAAAAAAAAAAAAAAAAAAGGGTGATTCCCCACCTGATCTCTGAGAAGCTTTAATTCCGTGACACTAAAGAAAGCAATATCAGTATCAATGAGAATTACATAGCAGAATGCGAAATAAAATGTTGCAGGTTTATACAGTGGTAATTACAAAGCTAATATCAACAATTTATGACCTTATAACTTCTGTCGTATCACAAAGACCAACATGACTGAAGATATCAGGACATTTTTACATCTAAAACACATTTGTAGGAACCTACGACTGTTCTTAATGACATGGTGACCAACAGAGGGAAAACCTGCTTGAACGCATATTGGCATGAAAATATACAGAACATGTTCAAAAATACACTGTACTGTTTACTTATTAAAAAGGTGTATTTGTTTCTTCAGAAAGGCTGCTAAATAAGAGGATGGTTTAGTGGCTTTGTTTAGACAGTAGTTTATTGTACATTTTTCTTAAACTCCTGATGTCTGTGATAGAAAATGTTCCAACTGACACTCTGACCCCACCCTGGCTAGGTTCTTCGATTCCTGGGCTCCAAGGTAAAAACCACAATTCCTTTCAACAGAGATGATCTCACTGAACCATGCAATGCCCTTTCTTCTGTTTTTTCATTTATACAATCACTACTTCTCCTTAAGAGGAATCATTTTTGTACTCCAAGTAGAGGCTTTTTATTTAGAGTCCCATGAACTGCTGCTGTAATTCTTGTGAATACCCGGGGCAAGACAAATGTATAACAAATACAAATAAAAATTGGAATTCGGATTTGGGCTCAGTCTTAGTTAGACAGATACACACTGTAATATATATATATATATATATATATATATATATATATATATATATATATATACACACACATAGATAGTGGACAAAAAAATGGAAACGCCAATGTAAAGTCACTTAATAGGGCTTTGGGCCACTATGGTATCCCGCTCTGTGGAGTTCTCGGTGGACCGTTTTTGATGAAACTGGCTGCTCGCGGGTTGAAATTTGCAGTCAATTGATCTGCAGTTGCTCACCTGTTTTGCCTTGCACTTCGAATTAATGCACGGATACCATGATCCTGGAATATGCGCTTCCACCCACTGTTGCCCTTTGCTGATGATGTCTTTCCCTCGGAGTTCCATGCCGACATCACCTTAGACCTCTTGCTCGTGAAACATCAGCAAGTTGAGCTGTCTTGGTCACTGAAGTTCCTGCCAAACGCGCCCAAACAATCATCCCTCTTTCAAAGTCACTGAGGTCTCCTCTATGCTAGCCATAATTATAGGCAACCAGGCCTGTCCAGCATTTTTATACATGACCCAAAGCATGCTGGGATGTTATTTGCTTAATTAACGCATGAGCCACACCTTGTCCCTCATTTACCAAGGTGTTTTCATTTTTTTGTCCACTACCTGTATATATATGTGAATACACACACACACACACACACACACACACACACACACACACACACACACAATATACTTAATTCCCTAGCTAAAGTTTTACACCCTTGCCAGTGTTTTATCTTTTTACTCCCTTTAAAGCCACTGTATAATACAGAAAATACCAATTACCAGATCATATCAAAATTGGACAAAACTTCAAACAGCAACATACTGACATGTAGAAATCTTCCAAATGAAATGCTTTTATTTTCGGAAGAGTAAGTCAGTTATTTGACTGATACATCTGATTGATATTAACCAGAGTTTGAAAATATACAAAGTTATAATTCATAACATCAGAGTATATTTTCAATTTGCTCCTATTGTACACTGTAGAGGGCTCCTATTTATCCTCCTGACTGGTAAGGGTTGCACGGTGAGGCAACATTCAAACTGGGCAAACTAGGAAAGAAAAACAAAATTCAGGGTACATGTTAAAGATGATAAAAGAAAAATACATAAAATGGTATTATGAAACAGGTTTGACTGTATGAATTACTGATATGTTTAAATACAATAAAATTAAATTGAATGTGCTCCAACTTATTATTTTGATATCTTCTTAATTAATGGGGCATTAATTATGCATTTGAAATAATACAAAAATACATTTAACTAATTATTATTGTTTTACTACAGAACTATCTGTGGTAATGAATTGGTGTATACACATTACATTTTTCAATGGCGCTTTTTTTCAGATCCTCATCATTCCCGTAGCAATGAAATGCCAACCTGGTGGAAATGATGTAATAAAAAAGTAAGATGGGCTGAATTCTCAGTTTTAACATTTTTATGAATTAGCTGGGCAATAAATGGGTTTATTTTTGGTTAGTGAGAAAGAACAATCACAAGTATTTTGAACACACTATCACACCCCAAGTACATGTGGATTGCTCAATTTATAAAGGTATGCTGGCACAATTTGTTATTTTGTTCCTTCTTGTATTTCTCTGTCATTACCATTTCTAATGCGGAAGGTGAATTTCAAAGTCAACCCACAGAAAGCTGCTTTCTTTCTCCTAAAAGAGTTCCGTTGTTTCAGGTGTTGCAATATAAACAATCTGTCAAGAGCACAGCTCCTGAAAAACAACCCACCGAGACTCCTGAGTATAGCTGACAGGAGGCCTCTAAACTCTAAGCAGCTTCTTGCTTACTTATTGATACACTCACCGTGACAGAGATTACATTTCACTCTGTTTGAACAGCCTGAGAATCCCTTTTATTTTTTTCTTTGGCTTAGACAAACCATAGTTCAGATGAAAGGCAGGCCCTTTAGGCCTTGGTTGCAGAATGCCACTTGCTTTCAAACCAGAGAGCCCACTTTAATTGAAGAGTCATCAAGTTATTTTTTTTCTTCTTAAATGCATAGAACAATTATTTAGCAAAAGCATTCAGATAGACAGTGTGAATCCATCATCAGTTATTTTCCATCACCCAGATTTCAAAGTTAGTATAGCTTTAATGATTTTTTTTTAATTATGTATCTCCAGTCTTCATTTACACATCTTTATTTATGTCAGGATGAAGACAGAACAATGTAAATATTGCACAAGACACAGTGTCTGCAACAAAGTAATTCAGCAATTAGAAATGCATGCTCTATACCAGGAGCTGTGCATGCAGGGAAGCAAACTTAGTTCACAGAAATTGTAATAACTTGGGTTGCTCCTGATTTGTGACCAACATAATTACGGTGCTCATGAATGTACCAGATTGGCAATAATATATAACAAAGTCCTACAGAGCAGGAATAGCACAAGCCTCCAGTCTGCCCTGGTGAGAGTAGTTCAGTTTCAATGTATATTCAATCATCAGCCTTTTTGTCCAGTGTCTGTAGTGTTGAACTCTGTTGTGTGCTTCTGTCCACTAAGATGTAAGTTGAGACCACCAAACCTGTGACATAAGACACAGAACAGAGAACCAATGGTGGAGCTTGCAGTGCTTTTGCTGTTTCTATTACTATCAGTTTAGTATATTAAGCCCTTTTTTAAACTTTAAAGATAAGTAAAATGATCAATATAACAGTGTCCTGCTTGTCTCAGAGCAGTCATTTATAGTTAACAGAAGTAGCATATCTTTAGAGGCAGAAGATTTCAGATAACCAGTAGTTTGTCATTATGTGCTAGTGGTATTAGAGAAGGGCATTCATTTGGGAGGTGGTTATTTTACAGAACACCAGCTTTACAGCTAAACAAGCATATATCCTCTAACTAAAGAACAGCTGGAAGTGTTAGTGCCAGGGAAAGTTTATGAGGTGTGAGGAGGAAATTTGATTTCTCCCCCTAAAGTGCTCCATCTCTTTCCCCCTCTTGATCATCCTCTCTAATTGAGTTGTAATTAGAGATAGTCCTCTTTCTCCCCTCAGTGTTAATGAGACTCTTACTTACTTTCATTAGTGGCCATGTTTTGTGCATTAATCAGAAGCTTCAGGTTGGCTCTGTCGATGCTGATCGGAGGGAAGGAGGGCAGAAGGAAATGTGAAGGAATGAGCAGCAGGGAGCCTCTCTCAGAAACTGGGCTCTGCAGGAAGCCATTGACTAACCTTTATCTGTGATCTGTCACTTGTATTAACTTCTAAACCATCAGCACCCCCATGGGCTAGCTTTGGCTAATGAAGCGGGTGACAACTGCTGTTCAGCCTTTCCATCCCCCCATTTTGTTTAACCTTATGTATCACAAAGGGAAACTGTAGACAGACTCCTAATAGAAGGTCTGAACTCATCCAACATTCATAATGTTCCCTATCTGTCACCAGGACATTGGCTTTCCATCAAAACTCATCAATGTGCATCAACGTATTTTGATGTATCCACCATCCATCTTCTTCAAATGCAGGACTATAATGCTTTTATGTGTGGGCTAGATTTGGGAAGGTTGTGTGCATGTCACAAAACAATGTGGCCCAAATACTTACAGAGTGAATGACAGTACAAAACAAAACTGACACAACAAAGTGAAAGAACCTATTAAAAGACCCCCCAAAAAACACACACATTTTCACCACCTGGCCTTAAATCTACAGATATCATATCATATATATATATATATATATATATATATATATATATATATATATATATATATATATATATATATATATATATAGTCAATAAACTCACAAGTCAGATGCAATGACAATTCATTTGAGGATTCCACTTTTTTGTGGTTAAGACTTCCTATATTGCTTTGTCTTTTGTGTAGCATGTTGTCATGCATCCTGTCGTGTTTTCAAATATCCTTTTAGGTTTGGAAATAGATGGCAGTAGCAGACCTGATATAGATTGAGTGCAGTGTTGTGAAATGTTTTCCCATTAAAGTTTGTGAACTGAGTTGCACGTAACAAATAACAGCCAAACCCCTGTGGTTGATAATAAGAAAATATCGATTTTTATTTCAGTTCTAATGCCTGATACCTTGAGAGCTGTTTTTATTTGTTTCCCGAAATCTACACCTCAGCTTGAGGTACTGGTATTCTAAATGATCCCAAATGCATTAACATGGAAATGAAACAATTCTGAGAGCCTGACAGCTTTGATCCTTGCAATTATCATACAGGTCAATAAGGAATACGGCACTCTGAGGCAGTTGGAAGGACACAAATTACATTGATAATATGTAATATCTAAGAATGAAAAACAATATTAACAACCTCATGGGTCTGCCCCTACTAGTAAATGTTAATTGAGTCTTGAATTATTTAATAGTTCTCTTACATTAATAATGTTTTTTAATAGTATCGCAAAGAGAGCAAGCAATAATCTAAGATTACAAGGGTAGAGTGACTGTCAATCTATGTTTTTTTTTTTTTTTTTTTTTTTTAATATGAAAATGATTATTATAATGTAGGAAAGCCTTCTGGGTAGTTCCACTTGGGTTCATCACCATGGATGGGACATTTATAGAATCCTCTAAAATGTTTGCCTCCAGCTAAAAGTTAATTAAACTGGTCTATTAATCTTCTTCCGCTATTGAAACTTTGGGTTTACTAAAGTAACATGTCACAGTGAAATTTACTAGAAAATGGTTCAGCAAATATAGCTCAAGTGAGCTTTTAGCAAAGTCCAGGAACTTCTAATAAAAATGAAAAGAAAAAACAACGTTGTGAGGGGATTAAGGTAAATGTAAACAATTTGCTACTAAAATCTGTTTTATTCAATGATTCTATTAATGTGTTGCTCCTCCCCCCTTTCTCACTTCCACGCATCAAACATTTTAAAGATCATCCATCTGTTTCAAGGAAATAGAGATACATTAAAAGGAAGTTGGTTAGTTGGTTAATCGGATGTGATCAGATAAGATACATTCACATACTGCATCATGTTGTTAAGCAAAGTAGCTCTAAAGTCACTTTATCTGTACACATTTCTGCATTTATTTTCTTGATATCATTATGGCCTGAACTATTTAAGATACCGCAACTTTTCATGATCACTGTTTTTTTTTAAACTCCATTTTCAATATGGAACAGGTTTAAGAATGTCCTGTTTATTTTACACTTGTATGTATTATAATTTTATTTATTGATTTGATTAGTGCATGCTTTATATTGTCTGACACGTTTATTGATTTGTATCACTTGTTCCCCTTTATCTGCCTTATTGGTCACCGACTAATAGAATTATTGTTTAATTTACGCACCTGAATATAAATAGCCCATGTTTTTACAAACGGGATGGCCATCCTGGGGTTTGTGTCTGTCTGTGCAGGAGTGGGAATGCAGCGAGAGAGTGAAACGGACCAGTATATGGAGCGTCCTGACTAAGTATTGGGCTGATTGTATGGCGATGTTCAATAATGAATGTGAGCTTGAACGTTTTTAGCCTGTCGGTAGCCGACCGGAATTTAGGAAGTGAAACAGAATAGGTTATATTGTGGTGCTGGTCCCCCCCGTCCCCCCGCTCTCTCTCTCTCTCTCTCTCTCTCTCTCTGTGTTTTAAAATAAACAAACTTCCACTGAATTTATGTGTGATTTTCTTGGCGACTATGAAATTTTAGATCTATTGCCTGAATAAAAAGAACCTGAAGGTATCCTATAATTTGTTCTGTGTCTTATTGCACTGATCTGGCGTAGTTGGTCTACATTCTGTGATATTTTCGAATTGAAGGCATGTGTGCTGTTTCTGTATGCTCCTGTACTGGGGAGGTGTTACATATATATATATATATATATATATATATATATATATATATATATATATATATATATATATATATATATATATGATTAAGACAAATATTTGTTTTATGTCAGGAATGCATTATTAATGAGCCCTATACTCCATACACTTTGGTTAATTAATTAGTTACACATGGAAGTTTCCAGTTCTTTAAACCCTTCTCAGCATTTATTCTCCTTTTTTTAAAGCACTATTAATGTAATAGTATGATAAACTCTGTTAAAACAACATTTTGTTAATAGAGCCCAATGTCTCTAGAGTTTTTAGAAATGTATTACCAAACATTTAACACGGCTAGAAATCTGTGTTGTCAAATTTAAATGGATTTGAATTCTTTTTTTGTTTGTCGTTGGATTTTGACTCTTAATCTCTGCCTAACTGTACCTCAGGTCCATTCTATCTACCTGTATTGTGTTTGACAGTGACTGTTTACTGCCTGGTCAGTGGCAGCTTCCATGTTGTTCACCAGCTTCTTGAAACAACAATGTGACAATGTGACAAATCCATTGAGGTGAAAAACGCTCTACATGTAAGACATAAGCCATGTAAATAAATTCTGCCCTGTTGGCTTTGAATGCCTACATCTTGTATGCAAACAGAGATCTTCATTAGGTCCCGGTGAGTCACAGAATAGTATGTTTGGTCCAGAAGTTTAGCCCTGAGGCTTTCTTTAGCCCGGATTATCTCTGCTGTGTCCGGTGTTGGATCTGGATTAACCTCCAAGACACTTTGTATGGTTTTTCCTCATTACATTCATCCCTGTGTCCCTTGTTATCTTTTCTTTTATGTTCACAACATTTAATCTATGATGAGCGGCTTCGTTTTTTGGACCCCCTCTGGGCCACAGCTGTATCCACTTTTAATGCAAACAACCTATCTGCAACATGACCTTTATACCAAAAACAATTAGCCTTATGAGCAATGTGGATTTGTAAGTACCTGTAGGGCAAAGCCCAGTTAAGTCTTATTATTATACAGTTCAAAAAACGGGGGCATGTGAAATAGATTGGCTCCTATTTAGACAGCATCTGTCTAAACAAATCCCACCTGATTAGTGTTTTTGTTTTTACTTGTATTTCTTATTTAATTTATAAATCAAATGTAGTACTTTTTACTGCGAGACGGTAAGTTGATTTGGTGGGGGACCCTCCACATATTTTGGGCAAATGTAACACAGTACAAAATGAGTAATGTTATAAAACTTTATCAATCAGATCTGGGCTGGGGTTGTTTTAACATCTAGAACAGTTATCAATATGTGTTTGTTGGTTTGTATGTAGAAGCATTCCAGTATTACCATATATCTTTCCTGTCTCCACCAATTTTCCACCATTGTACTTAACATACTTTACTTAACATGCTTTTTAGGGTTCTAAAAACAGACAGGCTGGGTGAGCTTGAAACATGGTGGGGTGAATTTGCTAAACAGCTTACCACCAATGAGCACTGGTAACACTTTACATTAAGTGAAACTGAACTGAAATGTACTCGAACTATTGTGAGATCCACCCCCCTAATTCACATGGACATCCTTAACCGTAATCATATAGATTGAAATGTATTATAAATTGTTACCAAACTAGACAGCATGCGTATCCAGAGTTTGTGACAGTAGCTTAAGAGCAATTTTCTGAATTTACTGCCTACCAGATTATTTTTACTGACACACCAATAACATGATGTGAATATTACTCTGCTGTTAAAGAGAGTAAAACAAATTGTAACTTAATATAAAAATGTATTTAAAAAATGCTGTTGAGTAAAAATCTCTTATTGTCAAAGATATACACTCTTTTTGTCTTTGATGTTTCAGACAGTTCATGTTACATTCATTGATAAATCCCCAAAGGGCCATTTTGAGAGGGAATCTGTCAGAATAAATTATTTAAGTCTTTCCAAGCTGGCTTGTTTTATTACCAGGAGGGTGTGGAGATCCCTGGTATCCTTATCTAATTCCTTTACTTAATTTTTGCTTCTGCTATGCAAACCCAAGGATCAAACCTCTGACTAAACTTTTGTTTAAAGAACCAAAAGCTTAATACTTGGCACGTTGCATCTTTGATCTATAATATAATATCAAGATAAAACGCTTAGCTGTTTTCCTGAAGGCCAAAGAAAACAAAAAACACATATAAAACAATTACTGCTGACAGTCGGCAGGCTAAACAAACTAAAGGAATGCTTGGAAGTGTTGCAGACACTAATTGCTGAGTGGCTAAGAGTGGCAATGTGGTGCTACTGGGGTCCCTTTATGTTTCACAGTTTCATTTTTTTGATCAAGGAAATACCTGGAATCTCCCCATCAACAAAGCGACCACTTGTATTTTTTTTTTTTTTTATTAATAAACAATAAGGCTCCATCACTGCACCAGAAATACTTGATGGGATTGCCTGCAGTGATACCTGCTGAGAGAGGCCACAGTGGCTGAACAGTTCTCATGACCCTGTCTCTCTGTCTTTGATATACACTGGGGATGGGCAGATAGTTAGATGGATGGGTCTCTGGCTATATGGGTTGATGGATTGATTTTCATAAAATCCTAAATCAGGTTCCCTTTCCTTATAAAAAAAGTGTACTGGTGCCTTCTTGTCTCCCTGTCTTTGATGAATGAATAGCTGGTTGGATGGATGGCCTGAGGGATAGATGGATGGATTGATTTGGGATGTTAGTTTGTGTCTACATAAATGAGTAATACTTCCAATAGTGGTTTGGTACCCAATTAATATATAATTGTTTTCATTAAACAACAAAGCATGTTTCAAACTAAAATAATGGTACAGAAAATATGTGATCCATTCTTCATCTTCACATACAGATGCTGTTCAACTATTCAGTAACTGACACCAGTTGCAGAACTGGTATTTATTAGATTTGAAGACTTCATATTGTTCAACTGTGTTATGGTTTTATGAAGGGGGTTTGGTTGTAGGCTTGGTAGTATGTTTCAGTGCACATTCATGTTTGGGTTGTAAACATGAATGGCTTTGTTGTCACAGAACACATGACATAAGAGATAAGGAATTATTATTCATATTTTGCAGGTTGATCATGCACTAGAACACCTCTTATTTCATGCCCTTGATTAACAGACCCATAAAATTGGTCATTTCATTGAAGTGTGCCAGTGATAGATTCAGCAGTTCACAAACATTGTGTCATATCTGTATGGAGTGACTCATGCCCATAAACATATACAAATGTATAATTGGTGTAACATGTGTGCTTTTAATGTTCTAACAAAAGGTGTTTGCGTAAATACTTTTCTTTCATGTTCTGTTGTTAGAAAATAAAGGGTAAGAAAAAAATGTGCCTTAGGTATGGCTGCCTCAAAGATTAACAAAAATAGTCTCACGGTCTATCTCTATGGCCTTTAACACTCACACTTTTTAGCATTTCAAAGGTGTAAACAACTCAATTGTGAGGTAAGAGCACCTTGGCATCCTCAAAGCTGCTCTCCTTGGATGTTGTTTGCCCACCAGGCAGAATTCAGGATAAGAAGTATGATTCACAGCTCATCAACCTCTTGTGACCCTGTTATATCGTGTTGACATTGCATTTCCATTTAAATCTCACCAATTCCAATCCCTCAGGGCTAACAGATAATTGTCCACATATTTTCAAGCTACTTCCCCACCTGTCCTTTGGGAATTTCTACATCTGTGTGCATTTGGTTGTTGGCTATATCTTACAGTATGTTCTCATCTTCAATCAAATGTGTGCTATTGTACTTTTTTTTCTTTAAGCTTAACTTTTATTTTGCTCAGAAACAGTAGGCACAGATGAGCAAAACATTGGTTTTCCAAATCCTTAGTGAGTAAATACTTTACTGTAAATAATGAAAACCCTGCTATCCTTGCAAGCTAAGTACAGTAGTCTCTGCATATAGGAACACCTCCTAAGAGAACACTTCGGCTAAGAGAACAACCTTGTGGTGAAACAGATTTTTTCCATTGTAAATGCTCCGGCTAAAGGAACAGGAACTTCACTTAAAATAACACCTTTTCGGCACCGACAGCGATTCGTTCGCAACTGATACAGTACTGTTTTGCAACCTTATAACTATCATCATCAAGCTTAAATTCAAATGGTTTATTCAATCTTTCAAAAGGGACTTGTCATCGCAAGATGGTCTTGAGGCACACTGATTGGTTTATCAATATTTCCAGAACCATTTATCATTGGTTCGTTTTGCATTCCGATTTCCACAAGTATGCCTCATTGCTGCAAAATGGCATGTAAACACATGACGAAATGCACCACTGTTTCTCTTGCTACAAAAAAGTTTTAAATTGTTTGAGCTCTTGAAAAAAAAACCTGAATCAGACACAAGTCGCCGAGCAATTTGGTGTTTCTCGTTATGCTGAGTTGCTTCACCATTCTATTAAATAATGTTGTGCATGCCTTGAATAGTTTGTTTATTAACGTTAGTTTTTCTGTTACTTTATTACTATAGTTTATTAACATGCACTTGCCTATTGCTTTTCTCTTACTAATTCTGTTCATTTCATATGTTGTTGCACATGTGTCATGACAAGTAATACATATTTATTTATTTATTTATTGATTCATATTGTGTCCATGGGTCATCTCTGTCTTAGAGAACACTTTGCTTGATTCCTGAGTGGTGTTCTCTAAGCTGGAGACTACTGTATTGCTAAAATGCACACCAAGATGAAAATATTAAATGTTAGAATATGTGCATATTTATTTACAATATATTATACTGCAAATCATTTTTACAATTTTTCTTCTAGGGGTGGGGGAGGGGTAATATTATAAAACAATTTAAAAAAGTATCAGCTTGTGGTTTCATTACAGATTAGTTTTTGGTATTACATTCATCACTTATGAAGACACTAGCCTGTATGTTTGCCAACTTAGATTTTTATATTACCTATTTTGTGTGCTTTGAAGTTATGGGAGATAATTTTGGCAAACGCAATGAGAATAGGGCATCAGGTTCACTCATTACTGACATCCTGTAAACCTCTAAAGATTCATTTTAATAATCCCTATTTTCCCCAAAAACTCACTCTGTTATTTTAGGGGAAGTCTGTTTTTCCAAAATTCAGTCTATTTTGAGAATATATTACCACTGTTATTCTTTTTTGATTAAAGCATTGATATGAAAACAAACTTGTTGCTTATTCACTCAGAAAATGCTTCACCTCCATTGGCCAGTGTGTTCTGTCTCACGTACAGTGATTTTCACACAACTGAAAGTACCTATACACTGTATTGGAGTGGGATCCCTTCCATAAATACAGTTTATTATACCGAACTCTCTCCGGGGATGGTTAAAAAAACTCAGGTTTAAAGACTTCCTGGAGGCTAATCCCTTTCTGGGTCACATGATTCTTTTCAGATTCCATCTCGAGAGACTTTGCTGCTAACAATGGGTACTGCTGCCTGTAAACTAAAGAAAATCCTGTTTCTTTAGTGGTAACAATGAGTGGAATCTCAGTGAAGCATGGCTGTTTGCTTATCACAATAGAGGTTGGTAGTGGCTGGACTCTCAGAGGGATTGTGTGGGAAAATCTATATTACTGCCACTGGGTCAACAAACATTTTGGGCCACGGGAATGCTGACATAAGTAGAATAGGGTCTTTGGTCAGCTTGGTCAGCTCCACTCCTAGTGGCTTTCAGACACTGTATGGCTGGGGTCATGCTGGTAGGAGTAAAGACAGGATGGAACCTGCAGAGATGGGTCCTTCAAGCACCAAAGATTTAAGGATTCATGTGGATATTCTGCCTGTGGTTTAAAACAATAACTGCTGAAAACAACCACAACAAAAGTGGGAAGTATTAAGAAATTTAGTAACAGAATTTATAATAAATAGTACCGTCGTTCATATGGAGAAGTATGTTCACATGAATAAATATGGAATTAATTACTGGGAGAAAACTGGTGCGTAGGATAGTGTATTGTCCCAATACTTTGTGAAGTATAGGGTATTTTTGTCCACTTATAACAGCCGGTGTATGAATTGTCAAAATGTATTTTATTTTCCATCAGCATTGACAAAAATCTACTATCTAATAAAATGCTGTAGGCAATCATACAGTTGTAGTCAAAACTTTACATACCCCAATGGAAATGTATAATTTCTAGAAATTTCTCAAAAGCAAAGAATTTTAGGAAAAATCTTTTGTAGCAAAAATCTTGCTTTTGTGGATGAGGAAAAAAAGTTACAAGAAATAGATGTCAACAATTATTTATTTATTTTGCTAATTCAAAAGCATTCAGACCCTTTGGTGCTATGATAGTCTTCAGATAGTCTATAGATTGTCTACAAGGTGCTAGAAATTTCAATATGTTAATGCAGAACCTAATTCTAGAGAAGTCTAGAAAATGCTGGATTGTAGGTGAACATTCTTAGAGAGTATAAAAGGGTTAGGCATAGGATGATTGCTGTCATTACCAATAAGTCAATATGGGAAAATGTAAAGAGCTACAGGTAGTGGACAAAAAAAATGGAAACACCCATGTAAAGTCAATTAATAGGGCGTTGGGCCACTATGGTATCCTGCTCTGTGGAGTTCTTGGCAAACCGTTTTTGATGAAACTGGCTGCTCGCGCCCCAGGTTGAAATTTGCAGCCAACTGATCTGCAGTTGCTCGCCTGTTTTGCCTTGCACTTTGAATTAATGCATGGATATCACGATCCTGGAGTATGCGCTTCCGCCCACTGTTGCCCTTTGCTGATGATGTCTTTCCCTCGGAGTTCCATGCCGACATCACCTTAGACACCATTGCTCGTGAAACATCAGCAAGTTGAGCTGTCTTGGCCACTGAAGCTCCTGCCAAATGCGCCCCAACAATCACCCCTCTTTCAAAGTCACTGCTAGCCATAATTATAGGCAACCAGGCCTGTCCAGCATTTTTATACATGACCCTAAGCATGCTGGGATGTTATTTGCTTAATTAATGCATGAGCCACACCTGTGTGGAAGCCCTTGCTTTCAATAAATTGGTGTCCCTCATTTACCCAGGTGTTTCCATTTTTTTGTCCACTACCTGTATTTGAGTGTCCCGCCCCTATTATTATTATTTGTATTATTGTTTGCGGCGCGGATACCAGCGCCGCGTATTTCTTATTATTTATCATTTAAAACCTCGTGAGGATGCATGACTGATCAGCTACTGATTATTTAACTAGCTGACAGTCATGCATCCTTACCAAACGCGTGCAGACTGTGGCCGAGGGGTAATAAGATAATTAACAGCTAGTTAACCCCTCGGCCAGAGTATAAGAACCTGCAGCTGTCCGTACTGCGGGGTGGAGTGTACAGAGGAGAGTACGGGGAGAGAGCGAGAGCGAGGAAAAATAACATTTAAAAAAATGACTGCTAAACAGTCTTTGTTTATTCGTTTGGCCCTCGTGCCCTTTGGTTTCTGTTTTGTTTGTTTAAATCTTTTGTTTTGTTTTGTTTATTAATAAATTCAGCTGAGTGCCATAGCATTCAGCTTCACCTGCCCATCCATTGTTTTGGTTTCAGTTACTTCCTGGTCCGTGACGTCACCACACCTCACCAATGCGAGCCAGCCTGTCACAGTCATAAAGCTGGAAAAGGAAACAAGAAGATTTCCAAGCATTTGACTATCCCAATTTCAACTATTGTTTCTATTATCAAGAAGTACAAGACTCATGGTACTGTCACAATACTACCTCAGTCTAGAAGAAAGAAGGTTCTTTCACCAAGAACAATTAGAAAAATTGTGAGGAAGGTTAATAGCAATTCAAGACTGACTGCAAAAGATATTCAAAGTGAATTGGCTGCAGTATTTCCATGCATTCTTTCTGACTCCTTCATTAAAATGTCAGGCTCTGTCTGTCGTGAAATTTTAGGCCAATCGGTCAATGTTATAAATTGATGTAGTTGCTGAATGTGTGCTTGCTTATTAAAATGAAATGAAGCACCTAATAAGAATATTAGTAACAAAAAGAAGCTGTGTGGTCCGTCAAGGCTCATCTCTTGCATGTTTACTCTTTGCCCCAGGGCAGAAACGATCCTAGAGTTTAACTTTGCCTGGTAAAGTATACCCTGTATTTATTAGGCTCTGTGTAAAAATGTGTCTCCTATTGTCCATTGGGAACTTAATTTCCCAAAAGACAGTTTAAGAAAACATTTATAATAAGGCTATCACTGTGAGCAAAGTTTAATAAACAAAATAAATAGACAAGTGGTTGTCTAGCTACAAGACTAATGATGTAGGGCAATATTTACAGTTAATCTTGATTTTAAAAGGTTTAGGCATTGGGACTGCTTACACAAACAGATACACATGCAGAGCCACACTGCTTTTATCAATGAACAACCCTGTTGAAAATCACGTGCAAGGATACTCAGTAAAACAGTTGTGCAATGCTGTCGGTCTAATGGAGGACTTAAAACAACTCAGAAAACAACACCGTTCTCGCATATGTAACGCCTGTGGTGAGACATCTCTCTTGAAGAAAACTACTAATAGTGAACCAAAACAAAGAAATTATGCCTTTCACAGTGGGGGTGGAATAACAGGAATGCACAGTATGTTATACACCAAACTACTATTTGGGCATTTCAACACTATATTCAATATAGGGCAGCAGTGTGGAGTAGTGGTTAGGGCTCTGGACTCTTGACCGGATGGTCGTGGGTTCAATCCCAGGTGGAGGATGCTGCTGCTGTACTCTTGAGCAACCCTGTACCTAGATTGCTCCAGTAAAAACCCAACTGTATAAATGGATAATTGTATGTAAAAATAATGTGATATCTTGTAACAATTGTAAGTCGCCCTGGATAAGGGCGTCTGCTAAAAAATAAATAATAATAATATTCATTATTTGCAGGGAAACAATGGTCACAAATCCATTAGAATTGCTGTTATTCATGTTAATCTTTCAAGATTCATGGCTGTGGCTATTTTAAAGCTTTTGATATGAAGAACACAATTCACCATCTAATTCACCCTACGAGTACATTTTAATTATGATGTTCCTATCCAAAGCATAACAAAACAAACTGTGATAAAGATGTCTGATGGTTTTAGGTATTTTTTTGCTGTGTTAATATTTAATAATTGCACCCAGTTATTTTGTACTTTTTAAAGGATGATTTTTACTGAATGAGAAATGTGGATGTTTTTTATAATTATTATTTCATTAAAATGTTAATTTAACAGTCCTATTATCGTTCAGTCACTTTGTCACTACTTGTTGACAATAAGATTTCACATAACCGCTGTTAAAATTCACTTGTCTGAACTTTTCAAAAAACAATTCTGTTACTGGTACACGCAAAACAACGTTACATATATAAACAATATAAACCAAAAAATGTTTCAGCTAGGGAAGGTTGGAGAGAGATTTGTTGAAGAATATACAATGCAGCAAGAGAAGTTGAGGAATTTACATAAAACACAATGAATCAGAAGGATTTCCTTGTCAGGAAAGTAACTAAATGAGTATGAATATTAACCACATACCCTCCATGGGACGTTAGGCAGTGTCCATGCTGATTGCATACCTGTGTACTTGGTTGCTGTTATAGGTTACATCCATGTACCTTGTGCTTGTTAACTATACCTGGCCTAGCGGTTCTATACAAATATGAAGTCCAAACATCAATAATATCTAGATGGGTGTTTTCCATACGCATAAAACAATAACTAATATGCCCTCTCAAATAATAATTATCACAGTTCTGTTAACAGGTATTGGTTTTGGGGGTTTTGGAATGCTTTGTTATTAATATAAAGCTTGCAAGGTTTCAGGCAAGAAATCTATGGCACAAGTGCCTGGTACATTCATTGGTTATCTACAAGACTATTACCAGCAAGTTCCAGTTAACCTATAGGGTGTATATATACCTATTTCGCAAACTCAGTCTTGCCGTGCTTTCGAATTACCACCTCCTCCCCAACCACCACCACCTAACTCCCAGCCTCGTTCCTGTTTTCATTTTAATCCATTTGGCCTCAGGCTTTTCAGTGTCAATGACTGGAGCCCTTGTCATTTTATATACTCTCCCAATGTACCATTGACAAGAGATCTCTGCATTCCAGATTAAGGTTTTGGTAGTGTGTATACAAAAAAATAAAAAAATAATAAAAAAAATTAAACAAAACTGTGTCTTTCTGTTCCTGTGTTTTGATCTTGTTGGGTAACAGTTGTTGGATGTCAAGCTATATGGAGGTGGGTTGAAAATGGAAACACAGCTGGTTACAAATATTAGATCTGTTTTTCAGCAGCCTTCACCAAAAAAATATGAATGCTTATCATTTATAAATGCATAAACACATTATAAAAATGACAGTTAGAATGTATTTTTTTGTTACTTATTTGTAAGCTTGAAGGATACAATACCTTGTCCAAAACATTTTTTTTCACTATACTGTACAAAGTGTTTTCTTTTAGATTATATCAGTCATGTATAAATCACATTTTAGAAATCTAATGATTTTTATGACTTATGTCTCCATTGAAAATACAATGCAGCCACAAGTAATGAAAGGATTTCGTAAGTAATATTTCAGGAATGTGTTTGATTTGAAATGATGTCTGTATCAGCCTTGTATAATCAAGTTTAGTGCAAAAATTGGAATTACTATATCATTAAATTCAGAACACACAGCTGCTTGTCTAGTTTTTTTTCAGTTCAAAGTACTGTCCCTGCAATGAAATAAGACATAAAATAAACAGTCTCTATGCCTGAATTACAGCTAATATCTTCCAATCTTCGTTGTAATTAGCATCACAAATTGTTTAACGGCTAATTGGTTAATGATGTGCATACCATGCTAATTTGTTGATATGCTTTAATTTCTCAGTGAGGTGCTAGGTGACTGTGCTGGGGAGATAAGAATGAAGTACCTTAAGAGAAACACTGCCCCAAAATTGTGTCCATCCCAAACATGACAAAGAAGCCTCTGTTGCTGCACACTGACAGTCTTTTTCTTTGTGCTCTTTGTTCTCTTACTGTCTAAGCTAAGCCTGTTGAATTCAATGGTGACAGTGCAAGCGATTAGGGGAGTTTCACCATACAGCTGCACATACACTAGATAATAGGAAAATGCCATGACAACTAATGCTACTCAGGCCCATGTATCTGTTGGTCTAATGGCAGAGAGAGTTCTTATCATGCAACAAACATGCCACAAGCCGTATAAGATTTGAGGGCGTTTGTCATTTTAGGCATTTCCAGGCTAATATTTAATTTCTTACCTTTTTGAAGTGAGGTGGTGAAGCCTGTGCAGCACTGATATGCTTTCACACCTCCTTTCAGTAAATAAGCCTTTTACAAACTGAGATGACACATCTCAGAGTGGTCCTCTCAACAGCTCAAACATCAATACACTTACAAAAACAAAATGAGGACAAATGTGATGCCACTGTCTATAGGATATGTTTAATATGTATGTCAGACGTACATTATACAGATTTTGGAAATGTGCAGATTTAAATATCAGTTGCTAGTTTAATATTAATATAATATATCCTTTTAAACAAATCTGTTATTCTGTTACATCATTTTGTTGAAAAGGAAAACAAAAATGAATAAAAAATCCTGTGAATTACTATAGTAATATTTTCTTTCCTGCTACTTTTTGATTGTTACATTGTTTAAGGAAATCCAGTTAGTTGTTATTCTACATGTTGACTCAAATAATTCAATGGAGTGTTTTAATATAGTCCATAGCACATGTCAATTTGATGTAATGGACTTAAGCCAGTGGCAATTGGGTTTAAAATAGAGTTCCTTTCTGTTATGTGCCTCTAAAAATGGCACTGCTATTAATAGTTTATTAACTTACGCATTTTTTACAGATTTTGTGCTTACACAAAAACACATGCTTATGTCATCCCTGTTGCATATGTAGTTTTGTGATTGCTCAGGAGTCCATTTCCAGAAAGCTGTTGACAGGTCTTCATGGAGAAACTTTGTCCTGAGACAAAGACAGATGGAAGTCTAAAAAGATGGGACCTGCAAGGTGCACTTACAAGTAGGACATATATTATTCCCATGGTAGGTACAAGCAGTTTGCCTAGAGACACAACACTCACTAACCTTCTGAAACTGTAGATGGTCATGAATTATAACCTCCTGATCCCACACTAATCCTTACTGCCCCATGAATGTCCTGCCTGGTAACCCTGATCTTTTAGTTCTTTTTACATGCTTCCTCAGTGCTTTGTAGACAGCTGGACCTGATCTTCACACCAATTCATCATCATTCAGTCTCCTCCTGTCCTTCTGTTGACTACACCAGTCATAAATGATGTTTGGTGATAGATACCCTTATCGTTTCCAAGACCAACAGTGACATTGACTTTTTTTTTACATCCTACATGTGAACTGCAAAACCACAAGCATATATACAGATAAGGAGGCAAAGACAAAAATACATTATTGGCATTTTTAAATGCTTGCACTAACAGACTATCATTGTGGTTTATGTCAGCACTGTTTAGCGATTGAGACCACCACAGTGGCTAACACAACAAAATTGAGTAGCCTACTCTTGACCAGCCGAATTACGCACTGAAGCATAGAATCTGTTTTTTTTTTCCTCTCGGTAAATTCGTGTTATGAAAAGTAAACTAGAATCGTTCTTTAAAACTCCAATTAAAACAAATAAAGGCAAGTCTATGGTTATTCTTAATATTATAGTGATTGTTTTACGTGTTTATTTTTCAGTAAATTGTGTTTTACAATACTGTTTATTGTGTGGTCTGCCGAGATAAAACAAAAAAAAATCAGGTGGTCCACAAACAAAAAAGTTTGAGAACCACTGCTTAGATCACTGCGATAAAAAAAAAACAACAAAAAAAACATAATAACAAGTGCTCTGACTTTTCTGTTCCGTACCACATCGTGGATTGTTATTGCTGTGTTAACAGTTTGACAGAAATGTGGGCAATAATCCTTACACTATCAGTGCACTAGAGCGGCCATTTTGAAAAAATCTTTGAAACAGAATTTAAAGTTATAAGTGAAAACAGTTGTCAGGATGTCAACAATGAAAAGAAAAATTACAGGTACGTTATTTAAACAGTTGTAGCAACACGTGAGGATGTGGAATGCTATATTTTACGGAACTCTGCTCTTTCTTTATCTCTACTGATTGAGATTTCTACTGGGGAATGATTCTGAGCACCTATTGATTCCTTTTATCTTTTTACTTTAAATTTGAATCTAAAAACTCAGTGGACATAAAAGGGCAGCAAAGTCCTCCTGGCACAAGAAAAGAAAAGAAAGGTTTTCTGAGAAGGAGCTGAGAGTCCTTACAGTTGAGATCACTCAGCATGAAACAGAGTTGTTTGGAAAAGCCTCAGCCAACATCAGTTATGCTAGTATCCTTAGGAAATGATATGTATTGGCCTACCCTTTTGCCTAGCACTCTGGAAAAGGGGATTGGGCTATCCCTCCAGACATTCTAACTGTGGTCTGAAAGGAACCAGAGGCTAAGTAGTGCAGACAGCACAGCACTTTCACATGTGCAGGGATAACGGTTCTTAGATTGACGCTGGGGTCTAGCTCATCCCTCAATTCAGCTATTAGGTCTAGGATGACCTGCGGAGTGAGACGATAACGCTTTAGCAATGTATCCTCCGGCATTCCAAACAAAGTGACTCTGGGAATGAATATGCGGGGTCTTCTTCGTCTTGCCCTTCTCCTCTGAATGTGTTCCTGCCTCTCCTCAAAAAGAGCTAAGTGTCGCCGCATCAGGAAGTGTACCACAACAGCTATCCTGAAGCCAATGACAGGTCTCTGTTGGTGTGTACTTTTATACAGCTCTTAATTACTCGCTTCTACAATGGTTTCCACCTTGTAAGAAGAGGTGTAAAGTGTTTGCAGGGTCAGCAATTGCCTAAGTGGAAGGCAAAATCCTTACATCACATTATAATGTTTGAGCCCGCTTAGAATCCAGAAAGTCAGTTGAACACCATTCTTTACAGACTTTACGGCTGCTAAACACAATTTACGGCTGCATTATGGGGGCTTTGCACCTGCAAATCACTTTGCGTGTATCCTTACATCTACCACATAATGTCTTTCCATTTCAAGGGGCATATATATATTTTTTATAAGCAAAAGTACAGTTTTGTTTTTTTAACAATTCTTCTTTTCTTTCCCATATACCTGTCCGTTCTTTTACTGTAAACATGTGAATTATAGGCAAACATCTGATTCATCTTAGTGCTGAACAATAGGAAATGTGGCTTGCTTTTACCTGATTCCTAGGTGCCCTGAGGGCACGTTACCCCCCTCCCTATCTTCCCTAATCGTCTTTTACAGTACCTTCTAATAGGTCTACATGCATATAATCACTCACTACTGTTAAGACAGTAGGCACATTGACTCAGTGGATCACTTCTAGTAAATTAGATTGAAACTGGCACCTCACAGTTTTAGAATTCTACCATTATTTGGCAAATGGATGAGCTTGGATACAGGGTCTGTTTCTAAAAGCTCACAGTACTTAATTAATATCCACTAAAAACTTATATTGAATAAAATAGGTGGACAGGTATCAATACAGTTCCATTATTCATTAATCACCAAAAGGAGGCCCCTCCGAATAATAAAGTACACTGTGATTGTGCTTTGAACAGGATGAATGTTAAGAAACAGTTTTAAAAAATACATTGAACTGTATAGAAAAAGGACACCGAAGGAATGTATTCTTTTATGTTCACCATAATGAACGAACAAGAGAAATACTGTTTCTATCTCAAAATCTGCATCTTCTTTCATCAATACCCATACCAACCTATACCAGTGAAACAGCAAAGTGGCACATGTAAAAAAAAGTAGTTTGTTTAGATTGAACTAAACTTCAGATTTAGGGACTAAAGTTCAAGCAGAAAAGGTCATGACCATTGATTTGCCCTGTGACAATAATTACATGGGCAGTATGCAGTATTTTTTATTGTCAGATATGCTTTAGTGTTCCAGTTCCATTTCAGGAAGCTTGCAGTTATGTATTTAAAGTTTAAAACAATAAGGGTTGTTCTCATCCATTAAACCCTGTGAAAAAATATTACACTAGTTGTGCAGTACCTATTAGTAAATAACAATTGCCATATTGCTTAGCTTTCACTTTTTTGTGTTTTTCATTAATAATTTAGCAAACCGGGGATACTGCTATGTTTAAATACAAATTAGTGGTACAGGATGTGATTGTGCCTTAGTGAATGACGTGATTGTGCCTTAGTGAATATAGGGAAGCACTGGACAATTTCAGTTTTATTATTAAGGTGCCACATCTACTGACTGCCATACAAATTGCCTTATTTGGGCACCATTTTGGAGACTGAAGTTGATTTTCTGAACCATTTTATGATGTCTATGTCCCTTTAAATATTAACAAATCGTCTTGCCTGGCATCTTTCCTGATCAGTCCACCACCTCCCTTGCTCACCCCCACAGCAAGCTCATCTGAGGTGGTCACTTGTCCTCCCAGCTGGAACGTATTAATTTGTTTAACTTTATTTTAATATTTCCCCCCTGCTTTAAATATGCAACTGCAGCTGGTGCTCCAGAGGAGGAGGTTGTGGGTCAAATGACCTTGTTTACATTTTATTTTGTTAAAATAAGGTTTAAATCTATTTTTCTGTAGTCGGCATCTCTTGTCTGAAATGTTTTTATTGTTACTCATTTTTTTGATTTCTTGAATTTTAGTGGTCATTATTTGAGGACCGCTAAAGCCTGGCATGGTGTGGTCAGGGCTATGTGAGCTTCTACCAAGCTTTACCAAATGATTGAACAACAGTCGCTATTATTCAGTCTTGGGAACTTAAGACAGAGACCTCCAGTTGTGGCAAATTGTGAGGGGGTTTTGTGATGCTAAGTTGAGAACACTAGACTCATTTTATTTGTGGCCTGATTCAACACCAGGCCTCCACTGTGCCACCTCAAGCCCCCTGACTGTGGTCATTTGACCTGAACCCCTGTTGTTTAAACTTATTGTAAGAGTGTTAAGGGTGTTGAACACAATGAGGGAAACTGTTCCTGTTGACAGCAGGTTTTAACTCAAACTGTAAGGTTAATATAGACAACTACATATTTGAAAGAACTTGGTATCATTTTCAAACGTGTGAATTTGCAATACCCCCAAAATAAAACAAAATATGCTAACTAGGCCTACATATGTTACATCTTTAAATCAATACCCATCAACGAATGTCCAAAAGAAAGCATATAAACATATACAAAGTGTGTACAAATTCAGTTCTAGCAAAGTTCTGTTGTTTTTGTTTGTTTGATTTTTTGTTTTAAAGCTGACTACTTGTATATACATTACCCAGTATTATTATTATTATTATTATTATTATTATTACAGTAGTCTCTGTGTATAGGAATACCTCCTAAGAGAACACTTCTTATGTTCTTATGTTCTAACACCCTTGTATTGAAACAGATTTTTCCCATTGTAAATGCTCCGGCTGAAGGAACTTTGCATAAAGAACACCTTCTTGGCACTGGTACTGTTTTGTAAAGAAGTGACTTGTCATCGTTAGAGTGTCTTAAGGAACTCTGATTGGTTTATGAAATCTTTCTAGAACCGCCGTCGTATCATTGAATTGTTTTGTATTCTGATTTCCACGAGTGCACCTCATCGCTACAAAATGGCATGTAAACAAACAGAAAATTGCGCCGCTGTTTCTCCTGCTACACAAAGTTGGAAATTGTTCGAGCTCTTGAAAAAAACCTGAATGAGACACAAGTCACTGAGCAATTTGGTGATTCCCGTTCTGGTGAGTTGCTTCACCATTTTGTTAAATAATGTGCATGTCTTGTACATTGCTGCTGCATTTTCTAACGTGCATAGGGGTGCTGTGTTAATTTAGTTTGACAGTTAGTTTATTAACGTTAAGTTAACCATAAAACGTTCATTATTTTTGCCTCTGCCATTGATAGCCCGAAACACACCCCCCACATAGCGATTTAAGCTTTTTGGCCATGTTTTGCTTTCATTTTATTAACGTTAGTTAACATACACTTGCCTATTGTTTTGCTTTTACTTATTCAGTCAATTTCATATGTTGATGCACATGAGACATGACAAGTAATACATACTGTACATGTTTATTGACATATTGATTTATATTGTGTAGGGTGGCTAATTGTCTTAAGCCCCTTTCACACACAAAGGCCGCTACTGAGCTGTCTCAGAGACATTTAAAAAAATCTTTAAAATACCCATTCACACAGCATGAAATTGCAATCTATGCCAATATAATAGTGTCATAACCCTTTCACACAGCCAAAGGGATCCTGTGAGTACAACTTTCAAACCTGTCAGGCAATGGATTTGTTTTCATGGCAACGGCGATTTGTCCATAATTACAGCATCACGCACCGTCCCTTCTATTTGTGAATTCACCTCCTCGTCAGCCCGTAAAGTTAACAATTCCTTAACTTATTCCAGACTCCAAAAACTATGTCATTCTTGATCAGCCATTGTATTTGAAAAAAAATGAAAGTGTGTAACACCAACAACAAAAATACTCAACATATCTGGCATACAGTCACGTGTGATGTTGACTTTCAATCCACACCCATAGCGCTTCAGTGCTGGCATATCATTTCACACAGGAGTTAAGACGGTTCAGTGCCAGACGGCATAAAATATGACAGCTCTGGAGCGGTACAGGCAATTCACACAGGCAAAATGCCGTATCAGTGGAGGTTCTGAGCCGTCATAACTTGTCTGTGTGAAAGGGGTATTAGAGATTATTATTATTATTATTATTATTATTATTATTATTATTATTATTATTATTATTATTATTATTATTATTTTCATACACACAATTCCACTCATTTTTGGCAATGTTCCACCCGAATCATCATGGTACTTGGTACTTACTGTACTTCGAACCAAATAACAACTTCAATTGTAAATGTTCCATGTGTGGCCAGCATAAAAATATATTATTTATTTAACCAAGTCTGGAAATTGTGACAACATCTCATCAAATATGATTTGGACGAATATCTATAAAAACTGCTCTTCTGACAAAATGATTATTATTGGTTAATCTAGGCAGTCTAAAAAAGGTTAATGAGAAGTGCACTGTGCATCCTGATGCATGTTTGATGTCTGACCCAACTCCTGTGCACCCTGATGCATGTTTGATGTCTAACCCAACTCCTGTGCACCCTGATGCATGTTTGATGTCTAACCCAACTCCTGTGCACCCTGATGCATGTTTGATGTCTAACCCAACTCCTGTGCACCCTAATGCATGTTTGATGTCTAACCCAACTCCTGTGCACCCTGATGCATGTTTGATGTCTAACCCAACCCCTGTGCACCCTGATGCATGTTTGATGTCTAACCCAACTCCTGTTTTGTGGTGCCCTCATGTGGTTACATTCATTCATTTATTTATTTAAATACAGTAATGTGGTTATTATGATGCATGCAATAAACAGAAAAAAACTACAAAAAAAACATTCCAGCTAGAATACTTGTTCATCATTGTATTATATGTTCTTAAATTGTATTTATAAATATATAAATATAATTTAAAAACATGATTAATTAGTCTAAATAGTCTGATTTTATTTTAAATGTGTTTCACTAATCTCCTTAATTCTGTTTGTGAAGTCATGTAGAATACTAGGATCAGAAAAGCAATTTTATTATTGTAACCACAGTAATTCAAGCTTTTCCAAGATATGTTGATTGAATTAAGGTTTGGGGATTGTAACAGTCAACTTTGTGTAAACAACTCTGTTTCAGTTCAATCCTATTTCAGTCCAGACGTATAGAATAAAGGTAAAACCCAAATAATTCAATTTGTGTGCTTAGTAGTTAGTCTATGAGTTTCTAAATCTTTAAGCAACACTATCCTAACACAGATGAGGTCATTGGCTGGGTCACTGGTTGTCTGAGCTCATAATTAAAATCGTTTTCTGATGTGAATTGGAGTCTCCCTTATAAAAATATACAGCACAAACTCCAAAGCAACATAATCAACAAAGTCACGTTTGAATGCAGTGAGAGCAGAACTGCTTTATTGTTAAAATACGTAAGCTTTTACAGGACTTTTTTGCTGATTCAGAATGGAATTTCCTCTGTTCTATGTATTGCATTTAAATTGCTTTGTTTAGCTCTTAAAAGCAGTGCCCTATACAGGTTCAGGCTGCAGTACAGTACAACTACATGTATATGTCCTTCACAAGATTTAAACATATCTTCTTCTGTCAAGAATTGCTCACAATTATAAGCACAAAGGCTAATAGTAAGAACCTTCAATGGAGCATGACTATTTGTAAATTAAGCAGAATCCAAAAGATAAGATTAAACTACATGTTTTATTATTTCTTGTGGCTTAAATCTACATGCTCTACAAGGCCTACTAACTTGTTATACAGCAATACAAAGATGTAACATGTTTTGGGCAATATTTATTTGAAGAAAACTGACCAACCCCCACTCAGTGTTTCATGAGCTTGGCCCATTAATTTTGTAAATTAAAACAATACTTCCTGTTTATCCTAATTTATTGTCTCATTGTTGACTGCAGTGTTGCACTTGATCATATTTCCCACACAGTGTACAGGAAACACCTCAGTGGCACTCGGCTTCCTTGAATTGATTCTCAGAGAGGCCCGCGACCTGCCTGCTCCTGATTGCTTTGTGATGTGACTGCATATTGGTGAAGCCGGTCTGTAGAAACTTCCTTCCTAGGACCCTGCACAGCCTGTCTCCTAATCATGTGCTCACTGAAGGGACTCCCACAGAACCCCTGGGAAACAGCTCCTTATCTGTACTGCTGTTTCACTCCTTGATTTTTACTCGTGTTGTGTTTACAAAAGTTACATCAAGAGACTTTAGGCTTGTACGTGATGTTTAAATCACAAACCATAGATATAAGAAGATATAAAATAACTGAGAGATGAGCTGGAAACCTTCATGTAATGTACAGTACCATAAAAACAAACATGTTATGAAAAGAGACATGAGGAAATAGGGAGCATACACTTTCTGCCAAAGGTTGTTTTATTTATTATTTATTTTATTTATTATTCCGTAATGTGAAAAATGTGGACTGCTGTCCAGTCTCTAAAATTCAAATTTCTGTTTTAGAAACTGATTAAGACCAACAATGTCCCCATTTAGATCAGCCCATATGGTTCTCTGTCACTTGATTCCAAAGGGTCTATTTTTCTAACCAAAACAAATAACCAGATGACATTTAACTGGGTTGCTTAAATTAAATATGGATACTATTCACTGCACAGTCAAAGTTTGAATGTTTTGACAACAGCAAATGACCACCACTACAGTCTTGTGGTGGTGCTTCCGAAGTCTGGAGCTGCATCTCTTCAGATTGGGTTTGGAGATTAGCTGGCAAATGATGATAGATTGACAGCTGTCAAGATAAAGCAAATATTGATCTATCAGCTTAATTCACTCAACACAGGATAATGCACCCCAACCCATCCATTTGACTCTCCTTACCCCCAAAATAAAAAAAAAATGCTTTTATGGTTGAATCCCTGCATAAATAAGAATCCACAGATGGATGGTGAAACCATTTTTAAAGATTTCAGTCAACTAAATACATTGGCAAATTAGTGCAGGGACAGATAACTAGACCATTGACGAATAATCCAGTACTTATATTTTTAAGCTTAAGAAATTGAAATTCTTACAATTAAAATCCCACATCGGCTAATAGCAATTTGGATGGATTATGTCTGCTTTTCTGTCTGGGATTTTGTGTATTACCAAGGCTCTCATGCCTTTTTCAAAGTACCTAAGTACTACCAAGCAAAACCCAGTGAAAACTATTTATGTGCATTTGTTAGATGTTTGGGGAAGGGCAGGTTTAGTATTGGTCTCTAAGAAAAATATGACACCTTCAATGTCTTACATGTCTTAAAGGAGTGGCTAGCAACAAACTGTATCTTTAGGGGATACTTAGGCAACAGCATTATTTCCTAAATTGCAACAAAGAAGTAAGGCTCCCGGATAGAGAACAAGGCCATTATTGTCTTTCCCATTTTTCACATACATTGTACCCACTTCCTGGAGGGATGGGAACAATAATGGCACATATTAATCACAGATGCAATGGAAAAGTACTTCCGTTATGAGTGACATCATGTACCGTTCTAGTCGACACAACCAAGAAAGAACGTGGACTCAAACACAACAGACTCACTCAAGTTAACTAATCAATATTTATCGTTCCAGACCGAATCATAGTGTTACAGAACAAGTGAGAAGCAACTCTAAAGCCCATGTTGTTGTATAACGATGGTGTGCTATTTTTGTTTTACAAGAAGTGGTGCCAATTGCACTGCAAAGCAGCCAACTGAACTGTTTACATACTTAAATTAACATTCTGGGTGTTCGCTAGTCACTATAGATTTTAAACATTACCTGCTAGTTTTAGCCTAAAATACAGCTAATTGGGTGAAACCAGCCATTCCAGTTTGAAGGACGGTGCACATTGCATTTTGGCATGAGACCTTCATTGTGTCCTTGGAGGGCAGATCTGAGCTTTGCAGAGCTTTGTGGGGGAAATTTGCATAGTGCTAAATTGCACTATTACTAATTAGGAGACACTAAATCAAATAAAAAAAATAGTGTCAGAAAATGGCTGTGTAATTGTTTTTGTTACGCTTCTCCAGAAATATGTAATTTGATCTAATTCACAATTAATAAAGATATGTGTCATATTTTTTTTTAAACCTGAATACTTTTTTTTTTCAAAACTACAAAAAAAAAAAAAAAATGCTGGAAATGCTTCCCTTCGTGGAAAGGGCACCAGAGATTTTCTTCATTCTTGTTACGCATCAACTGTCTTATGATGAAAAACTCTAAACTCAGCTGTAACACCTGAGAACCCTGCATCTTCTTCACTTAAACATGCACCATCCAAATAATCTTTGTGAAAATAGAAAAGTAAAAAAAAATATACCGTATAACTTCTAGGTGTGCAGGTATTCTGTAACTAGCAGTTGAAAACTTATAAGATCATATTTTGAAGCAAGTGCAAAAGGTAATATTTTAGAGAGGAATAAATAGTTTTTCTTGTATTCATGTACTTAGTAACACACTTTTCCTTACTGCAAATAACTGTTACAATTTCCTTGAATTATCATTTGCCTTTTTTCATAATGATTACAAAACGTACAGACTTTGCTGAAACCAGAAACGAGTAAACCAAAAACAGGATGAACTAAATATGAAGGCCTTCAAACAGCAGACAAGCACACTCCACGATTGCCTTCCATCGAAACACCACTGCACAACTTTTATGCTTCATTTCATTAAGATATATTTTCAGAGTAAGATTTCAACCTCACAATTACTTAATTACACAGCAGATATATCAGCAATTCCAATTAGTAACAACTGTTTTTATTTTGACAGAATCAGAAAATTAGTAAGGCTGCTGAGCCTGATTCACACAGTAACAGTCTGGATAGTGACTGCCCCCATTAGATTCATTGTAGTTCAGCTTTCAAAGAACTGACAGTTGCAGTTTTTATGTATCCTGCCCACCTCGGTGTATTAAACATTTTGGCATTCTATAAAAAAAAAAAAAGAAAATGAATAAACCTTAATTATGAGAACCTCAAATCTTTTTTACCGCAAAACTTTGCTCTTAAACATTTGTAAGATTATAAAGTCTGCATTTGTAAGCTTTAGATCAAAGCAACATCATCTCTACCCTGTCATTCTTGGCATTTAGTGAATCTGGATTGCACTGGATTAGTACACATTGGGTTCAGGAAGTAAGCCTGGTTAAATATGGGAAAAAGGTCTGCTTTCAAACTCTTCACATTTTTCACACATGAAGGGCAAAGGGGTTGAGCTGGCTGTACTTGTTTTCAATTGTTCTTTGAAACATACCAACACTGGGCCTGTCACTTTGATACAAATCACATCAAATTCAGAGCTTTGTTTTGACACATCAAGTAACGGTTATATGAACAGGAAAAAGATAACGTTATCTACCAAATAACAGTACTTCTTTACAGTACCTCTCAGTGGGCATTATTTGAATCAATGCAGAGTGTTATCAATTTTTTTTTTATTTACCCTGTCTTAAGGTATTACTGGATTAGTCAGCATTTACCAGATGCGCAGAAGATCTCCTTTATTTCCTGTCAATTATGGATTGTGTTTGCACTTAATATTGCTGACCTTTTAAATCTACAAAGCCAGCAATCATATTCTCTAAACATACATGAACCAGAAGGCCACCAGAGTTTACAGGATCATTCCGAGCCTGTCATTCAGGCTCACTAGCTCATCCTGACATGACTGGCAGATCTAGATTTCACCAACCAACACCACAAATGGAAGATTAGTGTCTCTCTCTCTCTTTTTTCTTTTTTTTTAATGATGAATCTAGTCCTGCTGAGCTACAGGTTACGGTTCGTAAAACAGACTCTTAATGATGCATATTTTTCATTAGGAGTGATTTGGTTTTCATATGTCCCTGCTGACTTCACATTAAGCAAATCTACTTAAGACAGGAGCCTTTTTATTTCAGTGATATATGAAATATAAAAACTGTGATAAAGTTGATGTTCAACTCAATGAGCAGAGTCACTATTTTGTTTAAACTCCACTGCCAGTAGTTTCAGGTCAACCATTCAGATACCCCCTATGAGGGTGAAAGTGGTAACTCTGGGTAAATTGTGTTTGGGGTTTTCATAATCCAAGATGAACTGTTCACCCCAGCTTGACTAATACTGTACTGCACTGCATGGTTTCTGGGCCTTATTGATGGCTTGCAAACTAGACATGGATTGTTAAGGGGAAATTCCTTCTTAGACATTGGCAACATCAGCACTCAAGCACACTTCAAATCCTAAAGCCCCTCAAGGTGTGTTCAGAAAGAGGTCGTAGTCTTGAAAATAGGAGAAAGGGCCTAATTGTGTGTGGTAGACAGTGGCAGCTCTAAAGGTTAGTGCTACAAAGTGGAATTTTTCTGAAGCATCCTATCATATCAGCAAGGCAGATTTACTAACCAATGGCCTCACCATTAAGCTCTCTGAGAAATAAATTTTCAGAAATACAGTACTGTGCAAAAGTTTTAGTAAGAATGCTTTCAAAAATAGACATGTTAATAGATTATATTGATCAATTAACTAAATGCAAAGTGAGTGAACAGAAGAAAAATCTAAATCAAATCCATATTTGGTGTGACCACCCTTTGCCTTCAAAACAGCATCAAGCATCAATTCTTCTAGGTACACTTGCACACAGTTTTTGAAGGAACTCGGCAGGTAGGTTGGCCCAGACATCTTGGAGAACTAACCACAGTTCTTCTGTGGATTTAGGCAGCCTCAGTTGCTTCTCTCTTCATGTAATCCCAGACAGACTCGATGATGTTGAGATCAGGGCTCTGTGGGGCCATACCATCACTTCCAGGACTCCTTGTTCTTCTTTACGCTGAAGATTGTTCTTAATGACTTTCACTGTATTTTTGGCGTTGTTGTCATGCTGCAGAATAAATTTGGGGCCAATCAGATGCCTCCCTGAATGTACTGCATGATGGATAAGTATCTGCCTGTACTTCTCAGCATTGAGGAGACCATTAATTCTGACCAAATCCCCAACTCCATTTGCAGAAATGCAGCCCCAAACTTGCAAGGAACCTCCACCATGCTTCACTGTTGCCTGCAGACACTCATTCGTACGCCTCCAGCCCTTCGGCGAACAAACTGCCTTCTGCTACAGCCAGATATTTCAAATTTTGACCCATCAGTCCAGAGCACCTGCTGCCATTTTTCTGCACCCCAGTTCCTGTGTTTTCTTGCATAGTTGAGTCGCTTGGCCTTGTTTCCATGTCAGAGGTATGGCTTTTGGCCGCAAGTCTTCCATGAAGGCCACTTCTGACCAGACTTCTCCGACAGTAGATGGGTGTACCAGGGTCCCACTGTTTTCTGCCAGTTCTGAGCTGATGGCACTGCTGGACATCTTCCGATTATGAAGGGAAGTAAGCATGATGTGTCTTTCATCTGCTGCAGTAAGTTTCCTTGGCCGACCACTGCGTCTCACGGTCCTCAACGCTGCCCGTTTCTTTGTGCTTCTTCAAAAGAGCTTGGACAGCACATCTGGAAACCCCTGTCTGCCTTGAAATTTCTGCCTGGGAGAGACCTTGCTGATGCAGTATAACTACCTTATGTCTTGTTGCTGTGCTCAGTCTTGCCATGGTGTATGACTTTGACAGTAAACTGTCTTCAGCAACCTCACCTTGTTAGCTGAGTTTGGCTGTTCCTCACCCAGTTTTATTCCTCCTACACAGCTGTTTCTGTTTCAGTTAATGATTGTGTTTCAACCTACATATTGAATTGATGATCATTAGCACCTGTTTGGTATAATTGTTTAATCATACACCTGACTATATGCCTACAAAATCCCTGACTTTGTGCAAGTGTACCTAGAAGAATTGATGCTGTTTTGAAGGCAAAGGGTGGTCACACCAAATATGGATTTGATTTAGATTTTTCTTCTGTTCACTCACTTTGTATTTAGTTAATTGATGAATATAATCTATTAACATGTCTATTTTTGAAAGCATTCTTACTTTACAGCATTTTTTCACACCTGCCTAAAACTTTTGCACAGTACTGTAGTTCAGCTGACCCAATTAATATAGCTCACCTGACAGACAGACTTTGTTGATGTAATGATATGATAAGAGAGACTCTGATAATGCAACTCTATTTGATATGTGTTTCTTTCTTAACCATATTTACTGAAAAGGTGGCATTAGAACCTATGCAGGCATAACAATTACTATCAGATGATTTTAAACATGGTTGTGTGGTCCAGTGGTTAAAGAAAGGGGCTTGTAACCAGGAGGTCCCCGGTTCAAATCCCACCTCAGCCACTGACTCATTGTGTGACCCTGAGCAAGTCACTTAACCTCCTTGTGCTCCGTTTTTCGGGTGAGACGTAATTGTAAGTGACTGCAGCTGATGCATAGTTCACACACCCTAGTCTCTGTAAGTCACCTAGGATAAAGGTGTCTGCTAAATAAACAAATAAAAATAATAATAAACCCCAAATGAAGAATAGCCAATTAGCAAAGTCCCCAGAGAAGTCAACCATATGTTCTGCAGGTTACCCATTCCCCCAACCCTAGCATGGCACACATTTCATGTTCCCACTCATATCTGAAACATACCAGTGTTTATAGCTTTTATAAATAAGTGCATGTGATTATAATCTGTTTCTGAGTTTCCACATATCCCCGAGTAACACTTTTTGAAGAGATACTGAAGTCTCATTTAGTAAATTGTAATGGGAGGTTTCGTTGCTGTTAATCAAAAAAAGTCACCGCAGAACATTTCCCTCTATGCAATAGACATAACTGTAACCTCAAATCAAGAGATAAAGGAGAGTTTTGGATTGGATCCTGAACCTGGAGATAAGGCATTCATGTACTTAAAACTGAAATGTGGAATGTTTATTTTACTACGCCACCTTGCATTTGATGTATCTGGTAAACATGACCTAATATAAAAACCCAGCTATATTTAGCATATTTTGTATGTAAATTAATATACCAGTATCTACCTGTGGATTGTCATTTAACTTTGCAGGGAGTTCTAAAACCTTGACGTATGGAGTTGCAAACCTATTTATATTGAGATGTAAATACAGAGCCCTCCTCTATAATGAGCAGCCATTAATGCTGTTCATACCTCTGTGGTGACAGGTACAGTAGTAGTCCACGAAAAAGAATGTTTAAAAAGTTGTTTAGTAAATCAAGCATGAATTCTATGACAGAGTGAGGCTACGAATTCACACCAAATATGAACAGGTAAGCCCTTGACAACGCATAGAGACTATACTGTATCACAGAACTTCAAAGGCAGTTATCTATATCAATAAACACAAAAGAATGATTTGGAATTCATACTCTACCTCACAGTATCCATGTTGAGCTGTTTAAAAAAAAAATCAATTTTCTTTTTCAAAAGAATGTCCACAGGGATAAATCCCCTTTGTGTAAACCAAGTCTAAGTGATCTCATTCTATGGTAAGAAGATAAGATAACTTCTATCCCACCTGGGCTGCTTATTGATTTGTTTGAACTGGGACTACTTCTGTGAATATGAAGACGACCCCACTCTACTAGTCTGTTCCACACATTCATCCAGGTAACTCGAGATACAAGACACCTGCTGTTTTGCTGATACAATTTTGCTAGCTGGGAAGTCTTATAAAATGTAACAATGAGGGGCTCAGGAGACAGTTTAACAACTTAGCAGATAGGCCAACAAATAATGCAAACAATAGCATATATACAGGTAGTGGACAAAAAATTGGAAACACCAATGTAAAGTCACTTAATAGGGCATTGGGCCACTATGGTATCCCGCTCTGTGGAGCTCTCGGCGGACCATTTTTGATGAAACTAGCTGCTCGCGCCCCAGGTTGAAATTTGCAGTCAATTGATCTGCAGTTGCTCACCTGTTTTGCCTTGCACTTCGAATTAATGCACGGATATCACAATCCTGGAGTATGCGCTTCCGCCCACTGTTGCCCTTTGGTGATGATGTCTTTCCCTCGGAGTTCCATGCCGACATCACCTTAGACATCGCTGCTCGTGAAACATCAGCAAGTTGAGCTTTCTTGGTCACTGAAGCTCCTGCCAAACACGCCCCAACAATCACCCCTCTTTCAAAGTCACTGAGGTCTCCACTTGCAGCCATGCTAGCCATAATTATAGGCAACCAGGCCTGTCCAACATTTTTACACATGACCCTAAGCATGCTGGGATGTTGTTTGCTTAATTAACGCATGAGCCACACCTGTGTGGAAGCCCTTGCTTTCAATATATTGGTGTCCCTCATTTACCCAGGTGTTTCCATTTTTTTTGGAATCAAGGTTGGGCAGTCTTATTTATATACCGTATTGTGACAGAGAGTGAATGAATCCAAGTCAACAATCTCACTCCCGATCTGTGAGGGCATGGTATAACAGGAACAGTGTGCCTCATACTGGATGTTCCGGCAGTTCATTCCAGGGTCAGTAGGAAGCCAGCCATCCAGGAAGGGGGCAGAGTCACAATACCAGAAGTCACCGCCCTAGTACGGTTAGCGATGTGTCAGTCATGGATTGGAGGAAACGTGATTGAACTAGCTATTAGAGGGGGCATGACTAAGGGTATTTCAGGGGATGTGGCAATGCAATCTGTTTATTTGTTATGGTTATGGAAAGACCTGTAAAGGACAGGTGAAATGTGAGTGTTTTGTATTTTTGTTTATTAGTAAATGTTTATTTGTAATTATTAGATGGTTAAGCAAACCGGGAGCTGTCGCTGTTAAGCCAGCATCCAACCCAGATTACAAACACTGCACCAGTCACACTTAACTGTGTATTCACCACCAGCACGGGAGCACCGTGAAAGGACGCAGAGCCGTGCCTGTACATTGCCTTTGTGTATTATTATTTCGGTACTGAAACCCCTGAAACCGTGAAAACAAATTAAAGAAACTGTTTCGACCGTGAACACTGTTTGTTGTCATTGTTTGAGAACTGCATCACCTCTACACCTGCGCACTGCAAACCACTTTGCCACATATATATACATATATATATATATATATATATATA
Source organism: Acipenser oxyrinchus oxyrinchus (assembly GCA_030684275.1). Lineage (NCBI taxonomy): Eukaryota > Metazoa > Chordata > Actinopteri > Acipenseriformes > Acipenseridae > Acipenser > Acipenser oxyrinchus. The sequence continues at coordinate 44,023,029 of CM060253.1, forward strand.
TATATATATATATATATATATATATATATATATAGATATATATAGATATATATAGATATATATATATATATAGATATATAGATATATATATATATATCCCCATTATTTACTTAATGTAGGTTTTAATTTTGTGTCACTGTCCCCTTACCTTGTTATGATGTTTGGAACCATTCCGAGTAGCTGTATGTACTCCAATGTGGCAGGTGGTGGATAATTCACTGACACACAGGAGACCAAACTTATTTGTAACACTGCTCAGGCGCACTGATTTATTTTAGTTTGCAGAGGGCGCTGTTGTCCGTGGGCTGAATACCGGCAACGGTAATCAGGTCCACAGGAATACCAACACAGGTAAACAGTTCAATGCGGGCGCACTCACATGTGCTCAAAATAATAATGAAATGAAAAAGGAAAATAAAACACAGTAATAAAACTACAAAATAAAGGTGCTGCTTACGCAGTGTCCCCACTGCCGCTAAGCCGGTCAGCTTGGGATCTCCGTCCTATGCTGTTATGCACTATACACTGGGGTGGCCAAGGTTCCCCTATCACTACACACGTCCCCTTGGGTACCTATCAAGATTTTAATCAAATTGTTTATTTTTTCCTGGCTATTTTCCTCAGCCGTGCTTGCCTGTTTTGGTCGCTCACTCCAACCACTGGCCTTCTCAGCCGGCGTCTCTGTGTGTTTCCAATTACGGCCACCCGATTGCATAACCCAGCGCAGTACTTATGGGCCGAGCAATCCCCCAAGGCCTGCCTCTCAGCCACTCAAGAGAGGGAAAGCCAACACCCCCTCTTCCCACCTCTCCATGTCACTGCCTTGACTGACAGGCGGATCTACGAGGCTGCTGCCCCCTTCCAGCAATACCACACATGCGCCAGATAGTCAGCACAGATCTCCCCCTGTTACAGGTATGTAGAAAAGCAACTACTAAACTTAGTCACCTAAATAAATAAATAAATACATAAATAAATAAAGAGAACCGTGAAAAAAAACCTGAAACATAATATCAATCTATATCGTTTTATATTATTGTGTTGCAGTTTCATGTGTTATTGATTAATAGACTGAAAAAAACAGCAAGAATAAGGCTATTATTATACACAACCTACACACTCTCCTGGAAAATAAAATGGAAATATCTGTATTATACTTGGTCTTCTGTATATCCATTAATACCTACTGTCTTTCCAGAAGCTATGAAACCATGCATAAGAATGATTGGAGTAGAGGAACAGGGTAATATATAAGGTGACCATATGGCTCCGTGTTCAGAGGACAGTTCGGGACAGTTCAGGCTTTTCAGCTCGCAACCCAATGCATTCTGGTACGTTTTACCTGTCTCAGGTACCATTCTTTCCTTTAAGAGAAGCAGGACTTCGCTTACCAGAATGCATTGGGTTGTGAGTTGAAAAGCCTGAACTGTCTCAAACTGTCCTGCTGAACATGGAGCCATATGGTCACCTGAGTAATATATAATCCCAATCCCACAACAAACAACCTAACAAACAAACACAAAACCGCATCTGCTGGTAGAAGGTCAATATTTGTCATATACGACATTCTTTGGGAAACATAAAGGTCAGCACTAATGACATAGACAAAATAAAAATAAACTGGGTGACAAGAATAAATTATTCAAATTAAGAAATCTACATCTTGACTAACATGTCAATTTGACCCAAACAAGCATTATTTATACAAGGAATTTATACAACAAGTGAAACTGTCTTGAAAGGTGAGGGCCTGTTCAGAATCTACTACTGATTAAACATGGCAGTTTATTAAGCTAGATAGTGTCTAAGGTGTTCTACCAGTGGCTGTGTTTGAGGGAGCCATAGTTTATGATAGTGTTTGGCACCAGCTTCTACATGTATTATATCTCTCAATCAATATCTGTCAATGAGTGTCCAGTGGGAAGCTTTTGAAGAGTTTGAAAAAAAAAAGTTTTAACAATAGTTTAAAGAAATAATTAGCTACATTTATAGTATATGGTATACACATTATCAAGGTTTTCTTCAGTAAAAAAAAAAAAAACATCCAACCATAAAATACTGTCATACTTTTATCATATTGATTTTACAGGTGAATTTTCTAATACAAGGATTTTGCTTTGTGTGAGTTCAAGTACAATTTATGACTACCATTATACAACACCAAGGTATACCATAGGAAAAGCAAAGCTAAAGTTTGGACATTTGAAACATGATGAAGACTTCAAAACACAGCAAGCACAAGCACAAGTCTTAATAAAGATTAAATAATTCAACATACAAGACAGGATTTTTGTCTGTCAGTAGATACAGGGCTTGGTCTTTAAGTAGACTGTGGCACTTAACAAAGCACTGCAATAGAAAAACAACAACAATTTGAAGGAGATGTAATACTGAATGACAAATGTTTTGACTGAAGTATTTCTCAATGAGTAATCTAATTATATATATATATATATATATATATATATATATATATATATATATATATATATATATATATATGAATCAGTGGTCAGTGGTTGGTTAAAACCTCATCATCGGAGCAAAAATAGACTGAACTATTGCCCTGACATCCTTACACCACCGGGCAATAGTCTATGTCTGGCATGTGATTGGTTCACATCACTATCGGTCCTGCCCCTTTTCAAAGTACACACAACAAGAGAAAATGGCTGAACACCGATACAAAAGAAAGATGCTCCAAACACTAAAATGGTGATTAAAACGTCACTGTCACTGTTTTCTGACTCGACGATGTAAACAAATATGACGGCTGGGATATAAACTGGATTATGCAGCAGTCAGCAAGCCGCACGGAGAGCTGGACGCCAAAAAAGCTTTTATAACTACTGTATGCGGTATGCACTTCAAAAAAATGTTTCTGTTATTTATTTATGTTATTTATTTATTTACATATGCTGTATCAGCTATATTTAAACAAAATATATTAATCAACATTTATTTACGTATGCTGTTTCAGTTTGTATTTACTATATAACCTTGTCTTGTTTATTTTCTTGACTGACTCATATATTAAATATGTACTGCAGACTCAGCCATAGTGGAAAATTAAATGCCCCTCGGGAAGACTATTGTTACCTCCAGGGTGCAGCCCTCAGCCAGCGGCTTTGGGCATTTAGCCCCTTGTCGGTAACAGTAGTCTTCTCTCGGGTCAATAATTTTCCACTATAGCCCTCCTCTCCAGTCCATATAATTAACAAGGGATTATGATGTATAGATAGACACAATCAACCACTAAAAGGTTTTAGTAGTTTAATGACAAAATAGGATTGCTAAAGAAAGCCTTTTGGTGTTTGTGTTTACCTTATAATATACCGGCAGTAGTGCTTGCTGTCTTTCAAAGGGCACAGCCTTCAGTGAAAAAGGGAATGAAGAAGGACCTTTTCACCCCATCAATGCGTGTGAAAGATAAAAGAACAAAGCATTTAGCTGATTCAGAGACCAGCATTCATTGAACTGGGTTCTAGAGAAAAGGAGATTTGGTGCTCGATTAAACAGCAACATAACTGTGAAATAATTTACTTGGATGCTACAGGAACAGCCAGCAGTGTTCCTTCCTCAGCTAAAAGAAGGAAGATGTTTTTTGCTGCGTATGAAAACATGATGATTAGTTATTTCATACTCCACAGAAGAAATAGTTTCCTTCCTTTGCCTCACATTGTTGAGCACTGGAAAGAACTAAAATTGAATTCGCAATGCATTACAGTACATTTCATTCAGGGAAATTTAAATAGCTGTATTTGTATATAAAAAATAAACTGTAAATGATAATTTAGTAAGCAAATGTTTTCACTGTGTTCTTTTTAAACACTTTAAACATACATACCTTATGTTTTTCTAAAGAAATCTAATTATACATGAAAATATTATTAGGTGTAATGTGTGTATGTTTTTTTGTGTTCATGAACAACCATAAAAAGCTAAATTGTTGTAAAAAAGTATTTAAAAGTTAAAACACCTTCTGTTCATTGTAATATGTTTTCTGAAGTGTAAAACTAGTTGCTTGCAATATTGGTTCTGCCTATTAAATTGATATGTTCAGTCTATATATATATATATATATATATATATATATATATATATATATATATATATATATATATATATGTGTGTGTGTGTGTGTGTGTAGAAAGGCCTGAAGAAGAGCTGAAAAATGTCTTTTGCCCGAAACGTCCTGAAATACATTTTTAAACATTTCAATATTTTGTGTACATCTTTTGTCTGTATAATATATATATATATATATATATATATATATATATATATATATATATATATATATATATATATACTGTATATATATACATACATACATACATACATACATACATACATACATACATACATACATACATTGTGGTACAACAGCGCCATCTAGCCAGTACAACATTGTAAAATAAATTGCAGCATAAATGCATTCAAAATCACTAACGCATTCGAAGCAATACAATTTTGTCTTTGCTGTCATTGGAAATGATATACTGTAGCTACAATTTCACTTCAGGTTCATATGTAGATTGTATTAAATAAAATCATCTTTCCATTTTTCAGGATCAAGACAGCATTTAATTTAACATTCAACTTTACAATGCATTTGCTGTTTGAATCTAATTAATGAAATGGATGCTGTTCCGTCCTTGATTATCAACTAAGTAGGGACACGTTCTGGTTGTGTATTAGGTGAACCCAAATGGGGAAACCAGGGTTTCAAAAAGCTAAAGATAACATTGGTTTATTGTGGTAAATTGTGATAATTTCTGAGATATTTGCCATTTTATAGAACATATTATGTCTCACACTTATTTTCTTTTATATGATATTGCAACACAATGTGTTTCCAATACCATGTTTAGCTATTGAAGTTATCAGTAGAATGTACTGTTTTAGAAAGTACAAGTCAGATTGACACCCTGGACACTGCACTTTAAAATCACCCTTTATTGGTTTAATACCACCATCTAGTGGACCGTCTCAAAGACTACAAGAGAATTATTATATGTGAGTCTGCAGCAGCAGTGGTCGTATATGATATAAGAAGAAATTACAAAATATTTGGAGTGGAAAGAATTGTCTTTTAGATAGGGCTTGTTTTTTAATGTATGAGCTTTTTACAGCATGTATTTATGCATGTACGTACACAATAAACATTGGGACAGTAACTGGACATTGGAAGGTAGTGTATGTATGTATGTATGTATGAATGTATGTATGTATGTTTGTATGTATGTATGTATGCATGCAAATGTACTTAATATCCACCAGTCAATATCAGGCCCTTGTTTTTTTCAGGACGACCCCCCTATATGTTTACTAAATGATTGTGTGCAATGTACTTACCAGTTAAGTTTACTGACAACAGCCAGCTGGCGACATAAGGAAAATGCATGGATGCTGAGTATATAGAGCAGCTGTGTTCTTTTTTGATGTCCATCACATCACAGGCTCTGTTCTGTCTGAATACATTGTATTATATTGAAAAGTAAATTAACAAAATGAAAATGAGTAGAACAAAAGCACAAAATATATTCAGGTAATATTGCAGTGTGCTGCAGGGGTTAAATCCATTACCGTCCACAATCACAGGTGGAATGTGGTCATTACCTAATTTGGTAGTTGAGTACTAATTGGGGAATGGCCACATGTATAAAACGAGAGGAAAACAAAAGTTTTTGAGTGGTTTTAGAAGTGGGATATTGCCCCCTAGAGACTCAGAGTAGGACTGCAAGTGAGGGAAAAAAAAACAAAAAAAAACAGAAATGAATATAAAAAGGCTTACTAAGGCTAGGCTGAGCACCACCTTCAATGACCTCGCTCCTTCCAACACCATCCAAAAACAAATTAGTTTCTCTCCCTTTTTATACATGTGGCCATTCCCCAATTAGCACTCAACTACCTAATTAGGGAATGGCCACATTCCACCTGTGATTGTTGGCAAATCCCTGCCAAATGTGCATTCACACATACATACCTGCCACACTGCAATTCTATCAGAATTATTTATGGATTTATTACCATTTTTATAGTGGTAAAACATTGGAAACACATTGCAAAGATTAGAAAACTGGAAAATGACCATACATATAAATTGTACCATAAATTTTACAAAGTTGCCTGAGTTTGGGCACACCAAATATTGTGAAACTTGAGTTTGAATTTGATTTTTTTTTTTTTAAACGTGGTCTATGAAAGTGTGAAGCACATCATCCAGTTCAAAAAGTTAAAAAAAAAAAGTTATTGTCGAATCCCATGGGAAATCTAACTTTTTTCTTTAACAAGCAATAAAAAGAGATCCTGAGTAATGTTGTATGTGGTATTACGCCCTCATACTGACCCATTTTCAGTACATATGAATGAGAATCACAAACCCCTGTCAATATAAATGAAACTCATGATATGAGAGAGATAGCTAAGATAACCATAACAAAAGTAAGGCGGCATAAAATGGAATATGGAGCACTTTTTCCAAACAACATGAACATTCCAATATCTAAAATCCGTTTGTACAGCTTGTTTGTTTAACAGGTATACATTGTTTTCTACATGTCCATAACAAATTATGCAAGAGCATTGCAGTTCTTTAAAGAACACTTTGTGTGGACATGGTCAGAATATGCAACAATTGATCATAGTTTGTCAGAACACTAACCATTGCCAGTCTGAAGCATTTGTGACCATGAAGGAGTGATTTCAATCAAGATGCAGTGACTTTTTGTAATAGAAAAGTGTGAAATACTTTATCATTTTGTGATATTACTGACCTGTTGCACCAAACTCTTATGTAGTTACTAATTATGAGGCTCTTAGTAATGGCCACTACCTTATGTATTACCTGACTTATGATTGGTGGGCTAATGAAGGCAATATCTTGTATATTAAACAGCGTGTCAATTTTATAAAACTTGGCATGAGAATTTGTTACAAAAAATGATCTACATTTTCATGGTCCTGACAACGTATTATTAAGTTAAGCTATTGAACGTTGTGCATGAGCACGTGTTCTAATTTTTCCTGGATGCCTAAAAGTAAAATCTTTTAGTGGAAGAGACTGTTGACTCAAACCAGATTTAAGCTACACAATATCCATTTCTTAGTTCAATGCTATCAATTAAGTCATGTGTGACCATGTTGTAAAGTCAATGGAGATTGGTCTGCTGGTAAACAACTATTTCCTAAATGAGTCTTTGTGTATTTATGTCAATAAACATTATTATTATTTGTTTATTTAGCAGACCAATTTATCCAAGGCAACTTACAGAGACTAGGGTGTGTAAACTATGCATCAGCTGCAGAGTCACTTACAATTACGTCTCACCCGAAAGACGGAGCACAAGGAGGTTGCTCAGGGTCACACAATGAGTCAGTGGCTGAGGTGGGATTTGAACCAGGGACCTCCTGGTTACAAGCCCTTTTCTTTAACCACTGGACCACACAGCCCCCTATAAACATGCTGTCATTCATGTTACATTTACTATAAGTTGTAATGAATACTTAATTAAGTCATGCCACTTTATAAAAGCAGCATGTTGAATCGCAACTGCAGTATACTGATTCAACCAGCAGAAGGACGCTGGTATTAATCTGATGCATGCAACATGTATGTTACCTTTTGATTTATGATTAACACACATATGCTAATATAATTTCCCACCTGATGGATCTTTCTAAATTTGTAAATTTGAGTTGTAAAAGAGAAGATAATCCGTAATTGAATCATTCATGTTGGGGATGCACCCAGAAAGTGAAGTGTTTAACCTGCACAATACCTCACAAAGTGATAGCAGAATGTATTAGGCTTCTGGGGGGAGGGTCTCCAAACAATATCCATTCAATTATTTCTCTCTTTTGCTCTGTGACCAAAGTTGGATCTTAACAAATGCCTCCACAATTTACAGGATGCACTGGTAGTTCAGTCCTTGTAAGGTTGGTAACTGCTAGTTGGGGCCAGGTAATCAGTGGGGTGCCACTGGGATCGGTGCTGGGAGCCCTGCTCCTTATTATTTATAGAATGCTTGGTTATATTGTTGAGTGTATTGCAGTGCTGTTATAAAGTTAAAATGCATTGATGTGACTTCATCTAGAATACTGTGTTTCATGTTGGTCTCGGCATTACAAAGGGGAGACTGCTTTGAAGACAGTCCAGCAAAGTCCAAGGACTTAAAGGAATGGGAACTGTATTTAGCCTTGAACAATGCAGGATTACAAATCCAGTATCATAGTTTAACCTTCGTACGACTGGTTTCACAAAATCTGCTTAGCACTACTCTTGGACTACCTTACCTACAATATCATAAATAGTCCAAGAATATTGCTAATCAAGGTATGTGAAACCAGCCTATAATGCTGTACATGCAATCTTGTACCTTACCATTCTTGCAAAATGTACCTTACCTAAAAAAAGTTTTCTTGCCGTGTTTTGCTGTTCTCTTGTTTTCCCATTTTGAAAGACCCACCTGGGTTACTTGAGCACATCTATTGTTCATTTTTTTTATTTAACTTGAAATAACACCTGACTTGTTTTCATAAGACTACAGCAATCAAGTAACCTGTCAATCAAATGATACTATCTTGTCAGTGGAGGAGAACAACACTTAGGATAGCTGTTTTCTAAACTGACTAGTAACGATGTAAGTTCTTAAAATCATCTGCAAATGACTTATTAAAAGAGCTGCATTTTCAACACCTGTGGTCCTGACCACAGTTAAAAATCAAAGGATAAATATAAGAAAGATAAAATATTTCTTGTCTACACAAACCCTAACCCTAGCACTAACCCTAACCCTAACCCTAACTCTAACCCTAGCACTAACCCAAACCCTAACCCTAACCCTAAACCTAGCACTAACCCAAACCCTAACCCAAACCCTAACCCTAGCACTAACCCAAACCCTAACCCTAACCCTAACCCTAGCACTAACCCAAACCCTAACCCTAACCCTAGCATTAACCCAAACCCTAACCCTAACCCTAGCACTAACCCCAACCCTAACCCTAGCACTAACCCAAACCCTAACCCTAACCCTAGCACTAACCCAAACCCTAACCCTAACCCTAGCACTAACCCAAACCCTAACCCTAACCCTAACCCTAGCACTAACCCAAACCCTAACCCTAACCCTAACCCTAGCACTAACCCAAACCCTAACCCTAACCCTAGCACTAACCCAAACCCTAACCCTAACCCTAACCCTAGCACTAACCCAAACCCTAACCCTAACCCTAGCACTAACCCAAACCCTAACCCTAGCACTAACCCAAACCCTAACCCTAACCCTAGCACTAACCCAAACCCTAACCCTAACCCTAGCACTAACTCAAACCCTAACCCTAACCCTAACCCTAACCCTAGCACTAACCCTAACCCTAACCCTAACCCTAGCACTAACCCAAACCCTAACCCTAACCCTAACCCTAACCCTAGCACTAACCCTAACCCTAACCCTAACCCAAAATGCTGTTTTATCTCTTGCTACCAAATACTTCTTGTAACGTTTTTCAGTGTTGGATGATATTTTAATAATTCAAACGTGTGTTTGTAAATCTTTTTTTTTTTTTTCTATTATTACAGTTATGTAACCATTACATAAAAAAAGTAAGAAAAGAATGATGACGCTGATTCCGCGACTGCAGTAAAAAATGAAAACAATTCCAGCAAGCTTCAGGTTGGATCAGAGTTGCCAGAAACAGTTTGTAATGTTGAAGTGATCTGGGAAGACAGGAAACAGCACAGCAAGGTCCTGTACATCTTACAGATATTGTTATAACGTACACTGGCTCTTTAACTTGACTAAAGTTTTTGAAATTACTAAAGATAATCCTAGTCACTGCTAGTTCAAGCACAGCACAGAGACCAGGACCAAACTGAGTGGAGACAGATTCAGGTCGAAGGGTAGGTGACCATTGTTGTAGCTGCTTAATGATTGGGATTCATTAAAAGTGGACAACTTCTTATATATTTTTGATTTAGTATCTTAATCAAATGTGAATTCATGCTTTCACACCAACAACATTGTGTTTTCAGTACACCTGGTCTTATTTGTGTCCTCTGAGTCCTGGCTTCAGTCCATGTTTAAGTTTATGATTAACTTATCACACAACAGACAATGTTATTTAACATGTTTGTATTTATTTTTTCTTAGAACATCATTTTAATACTTGTAGCTTTTTAAAGTCCTTTCCAAAAGATTATGACTTTTAAGAGTGTAATAAATTATTTAATCAAAGTTTATTTGTAAAAAAAATTAAAGATATTGTATTAGTTACTGAACTAAAGTTGCTAGCATATTACAATATATTATAACAATACATTATATATCTCTATATTTGTTTTTTTCATATGATCGCTTAGCCGTTTTTGAAAGGCTAATGATCTGAGGACATTCCTTATGCTCAAATGACACTGTTTTAATCCATTTCAAAATAAATCCAGTCCATGAGATTGACATTAAACAGAACCAACAACATTAACTTGAAAGGAGATGTAGGTCTGGAACAATACCTTGCAGGACTGTAAACTGCTGTAGTTAGAAGTGTGTAGCTTGACATAAAGCACATGAGTTAGAGCTGCATAGTTTCACATGATTTATACATTTAAAACACAACAAAAGCCTCTAAACACTCTTCAAGAAACATTGGGTTAGAAAGACATACAACTATAAAACACTCAATGGTGGTATATGTAGTAATGCTAAAAGAAACATATACTATGTTATATATGACTTCACACTTCTTGTCGAAGCATTAGTTATATAATTTTATATAGGTTATAGAAGTCTCTTTTAGTATTACCACAGAAATGAATACTACAACCGTTTTACAACATTTATGTTGTGGTATTTACTGTTTTGAGTGAGTTTATAATTGTGCCCATTGTGAATTAGCCCGGTAGATACTTAATCACTTCACATTGTATCCAGCTTTCTATGAACAGAAATTTAAACTGGGACAGTTTCTGTGAGAAAACACATATATTTTGGAAAAGACAAGAAAAAAGTGCAGTATTTATTTGTTTCTTGTTTTGTTTCAAAACATGTAAAATCTGTATAATGCCAAAAACAAATGTAATACTGAGCATCAAGACGTAATGCCCCATCTACGATCTCTAACAGACCAGTGGTTATTCTGTATAGGCAGCAGTATCTACATTATATGGGCTAAAACAGCAATAATGTCCCAATGCTTTTTGTTGGTCCTGGTATTATTTTGCTATTTGTTTATAAAGAAACATAGTTGTTGTTTTTTTGAGCTCTGAGTCACAGGAATGCGTTAACATAATTTTTTTTTGTTGTTCAAACTCGAGCTATGTTGATGAGTAGCAACATTTTTGAAGATTAAAAAAAAAACATGCTTCACATATATCAAGTCCACATTCTCATGCTGCTTCTGTGTCCCTTGGCATCAACTATTTTGCTCACTTACCCTAATGCAGTATTTAAAGTGAAACTGTGGTATAACTCTCTCATTCGTTTTCAATAGAATGGAGTATTGAAAACCCAACTGAAGTCGAAAATACTGGAATTGCACAAACTAACCGGTATGGAAAAAACATATATTTTTAATATATGGTAGAAAAGTATGATCCTTATATTTTTCATATATAGAAATTGGCCCCTTTATATATATTTAAAATATATGGGATATATTTAAAATATATTTTAGTCTGTAATCAAGATATTTATTTTATATGTTGAAAATATATTGTGCACCATATATTTTCATTAGTCTGTAATCCATATAAAATAAATATATGGGTTACAGATTAAAATATATTTTAAATATATCCCATATATTTTAAATATATAAAAAAGGGGCCCATTTCTATATATGAAAAGTATAAGGATCATTTTTACCATATATTAAAAAAATATATATGTTTGTTCCATAAAGGAAGATAAAGCATTCGTAAGTCAAAGTGTAACCAATAAACTAAACATACTTGTCTAAATGGGTTTTCCCCTTCCTGTATACATTATATTGTACAAAGTAATTAGAAAGAACACTACTTTTTTAAGAGCTGGGCTTTCTCATGTACCAGAAAATACAAATGTTCACTCTCACTCATGTTCTTTAACATATGGTACCAGAATGCAAATGTGTTGCAAGATGTGTATCCCCCTTTAAAAATAAATAAAAAAAAACAACAATAATAATAATAATAATAATAATAATAATAATAATAATAATAATAATAATAATAATAATAATAATTGGTGGTTGTGTGGAAAAGAAAAAAAACAAAAACATTTGTGAATACTTTGTTAGCTGTAAAAACAAAACATGTTGGTAAAAATTTCAACTGAATCTTAGCCAGACAACAAACTGGTGCCCTCAGCTTCTGCACCCCAATGTACCTTTAATAATAGATTACCATCTCTTTTCCACTCTGAACACTTCCCCATGAGGAATACACTGGTTCTGTTGCTGTTTGTTGTTTTTCTACTTGTTCACTTTCTACCAAAGCTCCAGCTACAGGTAGACCCTGTAAAATTAGGCAAGTTTAACACTCTTAGGAGAATACTGGCAAAACGTTTTCTTCAGTTTTGCATGACAGTTAATTGTAAATGTAATTATAACTCAGCAAGAGCAGTTTTTAGCAGTCTACTTGATTAAAATGTTTAATGTATAGTTTATTCTCAAGATATATCCATTTAACTTGATAAGTCGTCGTCTTCTTCTTCTTAAAGTAAATTTGCATACAATAGAATTTACCTTTTGTTTCCACTCAACTTAATTTAAAAACCAGGCCTAATTACATGATGTTCCTCAATATTACAGAATTTCACATCATACTAAAATACTTCTGTTTCAGTTGCATATTAAAACTAATATAATTTGCTATTTTAATGTCAATAGACCTCAAAGACTAATTATTATGTTTTTTTGCATAGTTTCTTTTTAGAAAATCTACTTTTATATGTAGGCATAGGAGACTGTATGGAGCTTGGGTCAGAGTGAAGTTTTTTTTTTTTTAAATAAAACTAAACTAATAAAGAAAAACATACATGATTTTGTCTCTTCATAATTAAAAAATCTTCTAGGCAGAATAGGACTTTACCTAAGCATTAACTTCACATTGTCGTGCCTGTTCCCATGTTTTTGCTGCACTTGCTTTGAATTCACAATAGGAGAAAACCAAACTGAACCATGTACAGTAAACAGAACTATTCCAAATGGGAAAAGGCTCACAGATACACCCCAGCCACAGTGCCTCCCTTTGGCCTGATTTTCAAAAGTTGGTAAAAGGGCTTTACTCACTAGTAAGGACAGTTTTCTTTAAATGTACTCAACTTTTTATTATTTTTACATTTTGTATTTATGATTATGTTACTATTAATATTGTATTTAAAACTTAAGTTTACCACAAAAATATACAGGCTATAAAGATTTTATTTAGGAGAAGATACTCAGTGTAAGTTACCAAGCATTGAAAATCAGACCCCAAGTCAGACAGTACATCTTCTCTGCCTTTATGTGAAATGTTACAAGCTTTGAGCCTCCCCAGGCACATTTACATTCACCCTTTTTCTTTTGTAATATAGCCACGTAACAAAAAAACAACAACAACAAAAAAAAACACACTTCAGCCCTGAAGCTTAAATCCTACCTTTAAGAGTAGGCTTCAAACAACTCCTTTCTGCATTTAAACACTGAAACATATCTCATCTTGCAAATATAAGCTATTGAGGGCCTGGAATTGAAATATTACATATGTTGTGATCTACTGTATAAAACATTCTCACTACTAAATGTTGCTGCTTACTGTGTACCATGCATTTGAGTACATTTATTTTTAAACACAGTAATGGTTGTATTATATTTTTTATTAACATGCCCTGGGGTCACAAATCAAATCACAGTGTTACGTTATTCAGTGTAAATAAAACTCCTTCTGAACATGGTAATGTCCAATAATCAGGGAAGAATTGTGATTAGAAACTAGTAAACAGTGCCTTTTGTGTTATTGTAAACATTTTAAATATCTAATTTACACATGTATTTATATTTACACTTGTTTACTTTCCTTCTATTTTGCCCTGCAATACAGCTTATTTTTTATGGAAGTTTGATGGTTTATTATAAAACATGTATTTGCAATATGGAGTACACAGGAGGCAACAATAAGTAGTGAAAATGTTGTAAGTCATACTGATTATTTAATACTGTACGTATGTATCCATGCATGGGCATGAAAGACACCAAACATCCCTGATAATAAATGCAAACTTGCGTAGATGGAACCCATGGTATGTTTGCAAAACAAATCTTATATACAGTAGTTCAGTGAAATAAAGGGATATATAGTTCAATGAAATAAAAAAATGGAGTACTATTAAAATACAGCATTTTTCAAAAATAGTTTCTTAACTTGTACTAGATTATAATTTTTCTGTTATCTAAAATAGTATGTTACTCTATTGTACTTATACTTCCTCGTCTGTGGATGCTTACTAAATATTAAGCAGACCATGGCCTTGTATTAGCTCAGTGAAAGTCAGAACATGATGACCCACAAATTGTGTGTAAAGGGGTTTATACTGAACCAGTCAATTGCAATAGTGACTAGACCTTTAGAGCACTGAGGCCCTCATAACCCTTTGAGCAATATCTGCTGCTTCCATTAGCTTATTGGTTTTACTGGAATGAGCTACAAATATCCATATCACAATGAAAAGACACAGTCACTCATAATTAAATTGGCCTTTGCCCAGCAGAGGTAGATACAAAGCTATAACAATCTGTTTGGAGGTGTTTTTGAGTATTTGTTGGTCAGTTGAACAAAAACTTGCCTCATCATTGCTAACAGGGCCCTGGATTAAAACCAATGTAGTTTCTCATTGCGGTGTATTTAGCATGGCACAGACGGGAAGAAAGTGGGGGTGGAGCCGCTGTCATTTTTCTATATTCCTAAAGCCACTGTAGATAATTTAATAATCACAATTCCTCTTTGTCTTATTGCATGTATAATATTTAAATACATATTTCATGCTCTATAATCGCGTTGTTGTATTTACTGTTTCACGAGGCAGGAGCAAGGGTGACGTTAAGGTTAACAGATGATATAGGAGAGTCTATTTATTTAGGGACACTTGGAGGATATTATTGATATTTGTTTTTTTATTATTCGTATTTTCAGCCAGTGCTAAACCTTTTGCCAAATGCACATTTTTTTAAATGCACAAAGCAGCACTTGATTACATCTTTGTAAGCACAGTACTTCCATCAGTCGTTTCAGGTATGGGTTGTATTAGTTTGTATCTATCCATTTCACACATGTTAGTCAAAATGTTTATACATGAATATATGTAATGTTTAACCGTATTATTAAAAGTACCTCCTAAGTGTTTGAAAAAACGTATTTACTTTTGTCACGTCCTTTTGCAAAAGCTGATGCTCAAGATTATAATTTCAATTTGACAAAGCAGAGTTCTGGATAACCTTTTGAGGTCCTGAAGCTTCAAATGGCATTTCAAATAATCTTATTCTTACATCCCTGCTGAACTATTGCTTAGTTTTGATACTGAACAATTGCACAGTGATGTAATGTTTTGATGTGATGTGATGTTTTTTTTACCACCACCATGCTTTTTAAATACAATTCCTTAGTAATCTTTAGATAGATAACTATTTTGTTATATATATATATATATATATATATATATATATATATATATAAGCAAGCTTATTTTAATATTAAGTAAAGTCTGTAAATGAAAGTCCAGCATGGACATACTTTTTAAAATTACTTTTGTGGTCATGATTTATTTAGACATACTGAATCTTCCAGTATTAGATCTTAATATTCAGAGTGGCTTGTGATATTCAGAAAGCTTTGCCCACATCCTCCCTGCCACTGGTTTTAATGATTAGATCAGAATAAACCAAAAGTGATTTAGAGGCAAATGTTGGCTCAATTGTTCCAAACATAAAAAAACAGGCTTCAACTCATACTAGTTTGTCTAATTTTTTGCATGCATAGTTGTTGTATTTATTCTGAGAATGGCAAGTTATCTTTTTTTTACACATTATTTCTATTGCATTGTTCCAGTAATTATTATAAGTAATTTTGTAGGTTTTTTTTGTATTGTGATTCTTAACATGTTGGATTTTTTTTAAAGAAATGTGTAAACCACCTTTTATTTGAGTGCCATGTATTCAGACTATTTTTAAATGTACACTATCGTGTTGAATCTTTTCACTTTCACTGGGATTCCAAATTAATGGACAGGAAAGACCAATCAACTGGCTGTAACTAGAGTATGCATGGAGTGTACTTGGATAACATACTGTTCCATGGTAATACAAGACTACAGTATATATCTCTGCATTAACTCAATGCACGCTATAGTTATTGCTTAAATATATTTACTATTTGTTCATCATCTCTACCATGATACTTTTAAGATGTTTTAAAAGGAGTTTATAATATTTCAAGGACCTAAATAGTAATGACCCTAGCACTATATAATCTGTTAAAGTCTGAATGATATTTTCTACATAATGCTTTCTCCAGAATTTAGCAGAGCTCCCTTATGGCTTTGCCTATTTGTTATAAATCCCTGTATACTTAAATAAGCTAATTCTATTGGTTCCATCAAATATAGTGTTTTATACTTTATTAGCATTTCTCATTTCTGGGATAATAAATCCTCTCATGTACTTTGTTAGCTTGAATTTACTCTTCAAACACACCTTAATGCAGGCAGATGAAAAGGAAGGAATGTGTAGTTTAAATCAGCCCTTATCAATTTTCCTTCCCTTTAATTATAAGCTCTCTTCCTCACATCCTTTACATACTGCATCTAAACATTTTGTCACTCATATTCTTTTACAAAAGTGAACAGAAGGCAACAAGAAGACTATATACCTCATAATGTAAAGCTTGCAGTACCAATGTTACATATTTGGGTGAGCGTGCGCGATACCATAGAATGAAGTGCTGTTAAACAGGCTGAATTTTGGATTTGATCCAGAATGTATCATTAATGTATGTTTACTTCTTACTAATTCAATTGTAATACATTACCAGGTATGCTGGGACACCTGGAAGAAGGGAGGAAAGGCCTAGCCCTGAACTAATAAAACACTTTTTTTTCACACCCATGTATTTCTAAGTAACGAGTTATGTTGGTGCTTCTGATGAGGTTGTCTTCAGGCCTTCAAAACACTGGCTGAGATGACAGTTATCACAAGGGTATTCGTTTTCATGTACTCGGAACTGGGCAACATTCCAAGCTGGATCCTTGAAATGAAATGCCAGTGACCTTGTCAAAAATTCAACCCGCACTGAGTTTAAGATCATTCTAACTTAAAGAATTAAATGTCTAGCTTTAATGCATTTCAGTATCTCTCAACTTTAGATTTATATATGTGTGTGTATATATATATATATATATATATATATATATATATATATATATATATATATATATATATATATATGTGTGTGTGTGTGTGTTTGTATTTATTTATTGTGATTTTCAGATTGCTTATGTTGGAATACTGCACACTTTAAACATAAATATATAAGCAGGGAAAGCAAATTTGAAACTTTTGCTACCACCTTGTACAACGAGAGGGATACAATAGAGGATTTAATCTTAGGCAAGGCTGCTCAGCTGTCCAACAGACCAAAGATAAAAGGACTGGATTTATTCAAAATGAGAACCTGGGTACCACACTTTCGTAAACATTATCAAACAAATCCACTGTCCAAATCAACCATCTGAGGCAAAGGACAGCACTTGTGTGCATTTATTGATTGACGTATTTGTTGATTTGTATTTGATTTTAAGCAGAAGGAGTCCTGTGCCTCCTTGGATTTTGTATATGCGAGTGCGTGTGTGGTAAGGATTCTGCTATACCATTGAGACGTAGCAGCTGTTTTGTGTTTTGCAAATTGAAAATCGACTTCAAAAGAAAAATAATAATACTGGATGAACACACACACAATGAATAGAAATACAGACAGTGTATTCAAGACTTGATTTGGTTTTTGAGCCCTCCCCCCATTCCCTCAAAAGAAAATCCTGTATTAACCTAGTGCACCCCCAAAAAACAAACAAACAAACATTAAAACAGTGTATAAAATGGTGCAAGAAAACTCTGTTCAAACACTGATTTTAGTCAACCAAAAAACAGTGGTTTTTGTGTGTGTGAGTGAGAGTCATTTTTGTGTTGATTTGGGCCCCCTCCATTTTGAAATGTACCCGCAAGGCTTTGCAGATGTGATCCAGAAGCTAAGCCATTGTTGCTGGTAGCAGTGGGCTGCCAAAGTGCCAATCTAGGGATTGCATACATGTCTGTTACTCCTCGTTGGTCGAGTTATCCTCCAGAGTAGAAATCCCTTCGAAACCTAGCCCTGTAGAGTTCTGTGCTGCAGTCACTGTCACTACTGTGTGTAAGAGAATTAGGACTAGAAAGCACAGTTTAAGCCTGCTGTTGCACAGTCTGGATGCTGCAGAAGTTGCAAGCGATGTCCTATGATGACACACCATTGAGTCGCTTGTCTTTATTGTCCCTTTGGATTGGTTATCTGGTCTAAAGTCCCATCTGACATCACAGCACTCTGGTTCTGCATCGGTGGGATGGTTTTCTAAAAGCCCTGTGAGGTAAACAAAAATAAAATGAATCCATAGTACCTTTAGTTTATAATATTTCAAGGACTTAAATAGTACTGACCCTAGCAATATATATATTCTGGTAATATCTGAATGATTCAAATAAACTTTGGGAGTTCAGCATGAAGTCTACATACTGCCACTGACATAACTAGAATGTGTGAACCAAGGTTTGAAATTCCAGCATCAATGTTTCTGATAAGGGTTAACTGTAGCAAACTTGTGCTAAATTATTTATTTATAGTGAGTTCGTAAAATACATTTGGACTTGCAGAGGGGGAACCATGGGTCACATACAATGTGTTATTTATTTGAAGGTGGCAGCATTCCAGTTCAAATGCAATTTTTCTAAAATGTTGTCTGCTATCTGAAAGTATTTATAACCATGGCTGAACCCTACAGTCCTTACAAACGACTGCAATACAATTAGTTTACTAGCTGAAGTACAACCTGTTCTGTTAATCCATCAGATTGTAAATATATCTAAGATTGGATATCATTTTCATCACTGGTACCTCTTAAATGTTTATGAGGGTCAGTGAGCACCCTATTAAGCTTATTCACATTATTTTGCTGGTTTCCCCAAGAATACTTTCCTTTTTTATACATATTTATGCTCTTTTGTTTCATCTCAACCATCAGATACAAGGCACGTAATTTCTGGCTAGCTGATCATATGAATATCCTGTATTAGTACCTTATGTCTCTCTTTCTCTCCCTCTCTTAGTCAGATTGGAATGACTAGTTGTGAAAGTAGTTATTCTATATATGAAATACTGAAATAAGCATAACAATGTGAATACAAATACTTTGCATTTCTAAGGTGTCATCCACAGTACTACTTCAAAAATTGTAATACATATTGCATACATATCCACTTTAAGATATGAGGGAGTCAATCATTTTGGACTCCTGTGTAAATGATACTCAGTCTAATGATACTAACGGCAGGTCTCCCATTCAAACCAACACATTTTCATATGTCTGGTTGACCTGCTCAGTTGGAGGGGAAGTAAAAAGCATTTTATCTTCAAGGGTAGGTTTTTTAACCCATCCATATGCAACCCACAAAATACGCACAATATTTATAATTTGCAGGTAAATTCACTATTTATAAGTCTACAAGGTGTGTGTGTGTATATATATATATATACAGTACTGTGCAAAAGTTTTAGGCAGGTGTGAAAAAATGCTGTAAAGTAAGAATGCTTTCAAAAATAGACATGTTAATAGATTATATTTATCAATTAACTAAATGCAAAGTGAGTGAACAGAAGAAAAATCTAAATCAAATCCATATTTGGTGTGACCACCCTTTGCCTTCAAAACAGCATCAAGCATCAATTCTTCTAGGTACACTTGCACACAGTTTTGAAGGAACTCGGCAGGTAGGTTGGCCCAAACATCTTGGAGAACTAACCACAGTTCTTCTGTGGATTTAGGTAGCCTCAGTTGCTTCTCTCTCTCATGTAATCCCAGACAGACTCGATGATGTTGAGATCAGGGCTCTGTGGGGCCATACCATCACTTCCAGGACTCTTTGTTCTTCTTTACGCTGAAGATAGTTCTTAATGACTTTCGCTGTATGTTTGGGGTCGTTGTCATGCTGCAGAATAAATTTGGGGCCAATCAGATGCCTCCCTGATGGTATTGCATGATGGATAAGTATCTGCCTGTACTTCTCAGCATTGAGGAGACCATTAATTCTGACCAAATCCCCAACTCCATTTGCAGAATTGCAGCCCCAAACTTGCAAGGAACCTCCACCATGCTTCACTGTTGCCTGCAGACACTCATTCGTGTATGCTCTCCAGCCCTTCGCGAACAAACTGCCTTCTGCTACAGCCAAATATTTCACATTTTGACTCATCAGTCCAGAGCACCTGCTGCCATTTTTCTGCACCCCAGTTCCTGTGTTTTCGTGCATAGTTGAGTCGCTGGCCTTGTTTCCACGCCGGAGGTATGGCTTTTGGCCGCAAGTCTTCCATGAAGGCCACTTCTGACCAGACTTCTCCAGACAGTAGATGGGTGTACCAGGGTCCCACTGTTTTCTGCCAGTTCTGAGCTGATGGCACTGCTGGACATCTTCCGATTAGAAGGGAAGTAAGCATGATGTGTCTTTCATCTGCTGCAGTAAGTTTCCTTGGCCGACCACTGCGTCTCACGGTCCTCAACGTTGCCCGCTTCTTTGTGCTTCTTCAAAAGAGCTTGGACAGCACATCTGGAAACCCCTGTCTGCCTTGAAATTTCTGCCTGGGAGAGACCTTGCTGATGCAGTATAACTACCTTGTGTCTTGTTGCTGTGCTCAGTCTTGCCATGGTGTATGACTTTTGACAGTAAACTGTCTTCAGCAACCTCACCTTGTTAGCTGAGTTTGGCTGTTCCTCACCCAGTTTTATTCCTCCTACACAGCTGTTTCTGTTTCAGTTAATGATTGTGTTTCAACCTACATATTGAATTGATGATCATTAGCACCTGTTTGGTATAATTGTTTAATCATACACCTGACTATATGCCTACAAAATCCCTGACTTCGTGCAAGTGTACCTAGAAGAATTGATGCTGTTTTGAAGGCAAGGGTTGTCACACCAAATATGGATTTGATTTAGATTTTCTTCTGTTCACTCACTTTGCATTTAGTTAATTGATAAATATAATCTATTAACATGTCTATTTTTGAAAGCATTCTTACTTTACAGCATTTTTTCACACCTGCCTAAAACTTTTGCACAGTACTGTATATATATATATATATATATATATATATATATATATATATATATTCTACTATTTCTGACAGCTTGAGACATTTCTTTTTTTTCTGTATGTAGTGGCTATGAAATGTATATTCAAATTCTCCATTTATCTACAGCCACGCCCTCCAGTTGTCTGTCATTTTTTAACAACAATTACTATAAATATATACTGTAAGTCACCTCTAATTTACTTGCCATTAATTTGAACTAATTTGCTGTTTGTTTAATCCCAAAACTTAAATTGCTGCTGATTGCACAATATACTGTACATTTTTACAACAGTTAGCATGTTATCCTTTCTCGAGGATTGATTTTTGTGCAGGCTTTGCAAACAAAAGTCTGAGGATATACAGTATTTAGCACACTTCCCTTTAAGTACTAAAGGGCACTTGTTGGAAGATAGTGTACATTAAACTAATGTTTGATGAATACAGCCCAGTATATCTGAAGCAGCATTGTATACAGTGCTTGGATGGGTTACCTGTACAAATAAAACTTGGGCTTCCTCCATAGATTAGATCGTCATTGTCTGGCAATATAAATGGACACCTCCTCTGCACTTCCTCACAGTATTGCTTGCAAGGTATTTTCTTACTGCAGTGAAATTGCGTGGTTTCAAAATACTGGAAACACAGCCAAGGTTTGTAGACAGTCTGGAAAGACAGGAATTGAGTGGGTGTAAATTAGGTTCATACACATTAATTGAAGATTATTGTACCCCAGGATCATGGGGATCAGGATATCGATTCTCATCCGTGTCAATCAGTCGCAGAAAAACCCACTTACTGTAAAAAAACAAAACATAAAAAAACATGTATTTAATATGTAATAACTTTCATACAATGCAAAACACTACAGTATTTCAAAAAATAAATGATAGCATATATTTGTTTAGAATCCATTATTATTATGCATCTGTAAACATCTTTTTAAAGGTAATGACAATAAAAAAAGGTGATAACAATTTATTACACTATATATATATATATATATATATATATATATATATATATATATATATATATATATATATATATTTTTTTTTTTAAATTAAAGACTGGAGAGAAATAAATACCAAAGTATTCAAGCCCTAATTAGAACAGATAATTCAATTAAATCATTTGTATAATCCATGTAGAATAAGGAGGCTCTTTATTTGCTGTTAGAGGAAGAATTTTACTCCAGCACTGAAGAGAAGGGGAAGAAGTGCCCATACAATAACAGCAGACATAAAACAGTAGACCCAAATCAAGGGCAATGAATGTAGGAAAGATATCTGTACCTATATAAAAAAAAAGTCAAACCAAACTTCATAAATCATATACATTATACATTGTATATTCCAAAAATGTAGTGCTTTATGGATATACTATGCAATTCTGAGATGTATAGGTTGTGGGGTTGGAACAATAATCAATTATCGTGATAGTATTGTTAATTTGTTTGGTCTTTTATGGGTCTGAAGGTCATCTAAAGCTAAAAAGCATCACTGCTAATGAGATGTTTTGTTCATCTCCCGTCCTGTAGACAACCGGTTTGTGCATAAAGAGTTGCTGGAGGGGGGATAAGTTCCATGTAATTAAACTGGTCATCAAAACTATATGTTAATTTATTTATGACTGTAATTGCGCATTGGAAAATGACCCTCTGTTGTCAGAGAGAACTGGTACGGCTTACATTTTAAAAGTCAGCGACCAAAAAGCAGATAGGAAAAGAGGAAAAACTGTGTAAGAAAGTACTACGGAAAAATATACAATTCAATGGAAGTTAAAACATGATTTAAGCTAATCATGATTAGAGTGACTATTTATTATTGGTATAAATCTCATTTGTTAATTTTTCTTAACTGAACTACAGCAGAGCTTGTGGATCACATACTTAAACTCATGCAGCTACAGGGGGCAGCACAGGCCTGACTGTTTAGTTCAGTGCCAACTGGCTAGACGGAGGGAGGAAGCTTGTATGTCTGCAGCTGAAGCTACTGTATAGGAAATTGGATTCCTGACCCTGTGGTCAGGAATCCAATCCAATTCCAATCCTGCTGGGAGCACTCCGATATCTTGGATGCAAACTGGATACTGTGTTCAAAAGACCGCTGGAAGAAAAGTAACTGTTATTATAAAACTCTGTATTGGTTTAGAAAATGTTAAAAAGCTACAAGCAAAAATATTATTGCAGAAATTTGCATTAGCCTAAATAAGGGGCCCAGTGAACTACAAAACACCAACATAATTCAATAACCTTGATGGGGCCTCTTGGAATGCACACGTAGCTAAGTTTCTTATCAGCGGTTACAAGTTATCAGTTCTTATCTGTAAAAGTACTAGGATTTTCATTGTACCAGAAAAATATGTTTTAACAACCAAGGCGAAACTCACTTGCAGACCAGGTGTTCTAACTCATGGGCCCCTCGCTTTTATATTTCTTATCTTAACAAGCAAGGGGAACTCCATGGTACAAAAACATATATTATTCGTTTTAGAGAAAACCTCATATAGCCTTATCTTAGAAAAGTGGGAGAACACCTGGTACCAAAAAGTATATTATTAATTTTAGAGATAAAGGCTGTCTAACAAACCAGATGTTTAGGTTAAATTAAGCCTTCTGGATGCACGAAGGAAGAGAAAAACATCCTATACATATTGGAGCAAAATTCCAATTAGTTATCAGCCAAGCTTGTTAACACAAGTCTGTCTGGTCCATCTTTTGAAGACCTCTTTGCGAAGCTGACTGCTGGTGATGTATTCAGAGCCTCTGGTTTGATGACTGTCCTTTCTTTGTTCTGTTTTATATTTTGACATATTTCTCTGCAGGAGGGTAAGCATAATCTTAAATTTATATCTCACCTATATTTAAGTATGATGCTATAGGATATGATTACTATTATTAGATTTAGAGATGTTGTTATATTGTTTGCATTAGTGTAAATGGGTGCCTTAGACTGCCTGAGGTGTGTATAACCATAGTGCTTTATAGTATTAATGCTGTTAGTTTGCAAAGACATCAGACTGCCTGGATCTGTGATCACACGATCCATTTAAGCGTATTGAAAACCATCTTCTCTGTTCTGTACTTCAACTGTATAGCAGGCAATTCTACAAGTGGTAATGGTGAAAAAAAGATGAGTTGATAAAACAATCCACTGAAATGGTACACAGCTAGAGCTCTGTCCAGATTGTACTTCTGTTAGTTAAGATATAAGGTCTTTGGGAACAAAATACTTTTCTTCATAACTTTGAACCCATTTATTCAGAAGATGAAGTGCCATATAGCATGCAGTAGAGAAGACGAAAAAAGAGCTTCTTAAGACAAACTGCTAACCCCTGCTACACACAGATGGAGAAGATGTAGGGGATGGCAGCTTTACTGTAGGAATCCATTTCAGCTGACAAGAAATTTGATGTAGAAAGATCACTGCTGCCAAATTGCATAGTAAATGGAACATAATATATATATATATATATATATATATATATATATATATATATATATATATTGTGGCAGATTAGGTCTGATTGTAGTTAGTAGTGTGAAGAAAAGGTTAGTTAGTACTCCATGTGGGAGTTAGGTTTTTGTTTTTAATTTTTCTTTTATTTCTTTAAATAATAAAATTACACAAAGTGCTTAAAAACTTCACATTCCTGCATCTGGGTCTGTTTACAAAGGGCAATCGAAGAGAAGGAGATCACTGATTACTAAAATTAGTAATTTATTAAAAGATAAATTTGCAGATACAAGGTTTGAAGTGCAGTGACTGTAATAAAAAATAAATCACGTGGTTCCTAACATAATGAAATTGAAACCACCGACAACTAATCTCTAAGAGCTTCTCTGTGAGTGATCCTGAGTGAAATAACAGCAATCCAGCGTTCATTTAAAAAATAATAATTTATAAGGACGTGTCTGGTACGTTGGGCAGCACTGAGCAAGCGTTTTTGAGGACATGCCATGTATGTCCAATAGCAATTAAGGGGTTAATAGTATTGTAACGGGCACCGACGGCCTGGACCTGCTGCCCACTGCCAGAGGCTTCAGACGCTGCAGCTGACAGAGCCCTGTCTGTGGACAGCTGAGCGGCAGGGGAGTGGGGTATGTAAATAAACACAAAGGGTGCTGGGATTATGGGGTTTTGGAGAAAATCCTGTGATTCTAGTGTATTTGTGTTAGTAGTTGTTCATTATTGCTGTATTTAATTGTTCTGTTCTCTCCAATGTTTAGTTCAAGTGATCAATAATGTAGCACTGCTGTTGTTGTGTTTTGGGTGTGTGTCACCCTGGGAGTGAGTGCAGTGCTGCGGGGTGGGGAGGGGCTGCCTGTGACTGTGCTGACTGTGCTGAGAGGGTGTGAGTGGTACTGAAACCACTCTGATGGCTGGTATTCACCTGCTTTTAACAAAGTGCTTTTGAGCCGATAGCGGTGTCTGCTGTCTCTCTCGGGTATAACCCAACAACAGCGCTACAGTAGGTTTTCATGACTATTAATAACCAATAGTTGGATCACAAAACCATTTACATTTTTCACACACACACATAGCAGCAGTTCCGGTCAAGCATTTGACTGAGCAAGCACCTAATGCCTAAATAAAGTCAGCCGTGTGAGGCAAGGTAGAAGCCACAAGGGGGCAGACTGGCTCTTCCAGAAGAGCCAACTGAATAACACTGGAAAAGGTTCAGTATTTATGTCAGTCTCAATTGTTTTGGTCAAAGCTGCTCTAAAATTAGGGATTGATTGATAATTATTATTATTTGCTTATTTATTATTTGCTTATTTAGCAGACGCCTTTATCCAAGGCGACTTACAGAGACTAGGGTGTGTGAACTATGCATCAGCTGCAGAGTCACTTACAATTATGTCTCACCCGAAAGACGGAGCACAAGGAGGTTAAGTGACTTGCTCAGGGTCACACAATGAGTCAGTGGCTGAGGTGGTATTTGAACCGGGGACCTGCTGGTTACAAGCCCATTTCTTTAACCACTGGACCACACAGCCTCCTTATATTGAGTGAGTGTATTGATGTTTCTGTAACAGCATTACACATGTGTAATGCTGTTACAGAAACATCAATACATGTGTTTAATTTGGAGGAAAGAAAAGCTGAAGGTATTTTCCATCCATCTCATTTGCTTTCCTTTTGTACCTGGATAACTCAGTATTAAGTGGCAAACAGCACAATTAACAAGTTGTGTTGGATGTATTATGGCATTGTGTGCACTCCTCAACAAGTGAAAAGCAATACGTCTGCCTGGTTTCACAAAGCCAGGGTTTGATCAGAAATGCTCACAAGGTTACTTATTTTATGAGAATATAATAATAAAAAAACAGGAAAATAGTTCTACAATTACATTTAGCACTTTCTTGTATATTCCAAACTGTGATAATTCATAATGCTACTGCAGCTCATTAAAAAGTTTATTAGAATCTCAGTAACTAAATAGGCATATCACCTGCAAACCAGAATTTCTTTATGAAGATGTTTTTTGTTTTGTTTTGTTTTACAAGAAATACAAAGCATTATTTCATAGAAAATTTTAGGTTTTAAATGTGCCTTTGCAGTGGAGGACTGCATAATAAAGAATATGCCTGAGGCTTTCGATCTAAACAATGCCGTTGCTGTGTGAGGTTACAAATAATATGTTAGTGATATGCCTGCATTCCTTAAAACAAGCTGCAAATAAACTAAAATACAGCTGATCTATACTTTGTACTTGTGCATTGATAATTGCCATAATTATTACGAATGCTAGGATTATCCGAGTAATCTGCACATCCCACAGTCTGGAAGATTGATTAAATAACTTAAAACTGTCTCTTAATGGGAAGCAGTTTATAACTATGAACACAGTCAGGTTGAAAGGCATGTTCCTGCGAGTCACTGTACAGGTTTTGTGAATCGAACATGATAATGTATTTGATTAAAAGTAGATGGATATGATTGATTCCGAATAACCCAGGCAACTTTGAGATAAAAATGTTCTCTCCCACTGAGGACAATCAACCAGGGACTGATTTGCTGTGTTTGAGTGTGACTGATTAACATCTTATAACTGATAAGAAAATCTTAGATGTGAAATACTAGTCGTTTTCTCTTTTCTTTAATATGGTTTAACTAAGGGCATCAAGCCTCCACTAAAAAATGGATAACAAATGTAACCCCTGTTATGGAATCTACTTGCAATTGCTTTCTGTGTAAACTGCAAAGTGACTACAAAAAACCAGCAGTGAAAGAAATGCAACCCTGATAATCCAAAGGGATATGGAATTGTTTTTGAATTGGGCAGACTTGTGGCAAACTAAATGTAATGTTAAGAAATACACTGCATAATAGATGCAAAACTTAAGTATTGTGCAAAATGAATGGGAATGAAACTAATCATAAGAATCTGAGGGAACTTGGGTTTATAATGTACTCTGCTTCAGACATTCTTACATTTCCTAAGTATCTTGTATGCCATATTTTATCCACAACTTGAAGTATTAAATCATAAATCACACAGAGCCAACGAGAAGCTTAAAACCTTTTTGCTGTCACTATGAAGCTAACCAAATAACATCATTTCAGCTTGTGTAAAATTGGCCCTTTATTTGTACAAGTACAACAAATATTTGTATAATCAAATATGTTGTCCCAAAATCTATCAAAAAGAAATTAAACATTAAGGTGAAACAAAAGTGCTAGGAAATGCACAATCAGGGAAGCACTAGCTTTAAATATGCTTTCTATTATTTCCTTGTTTATTTTTACCATATTTCTAGATGAGGCTCTACAGGATGCAACAGCACAGCACAGCACATCTCGGTTTCATGGGTGCTCTATTGTTTTCCTACAGGCTGGAACTTCCATGTGCTGACAAATTGACAGAGATGGATTCCATTCATTTTGGGACCACGCAAGTTTTGAAATGTGGTACTGTGAACAGATTCAGCCAGTTGATAGCTTGCTAAAATATCGCTGGTCTCCTATTTATAAAATGTATTCCCAGTGTTATAACATTCTATAACTAGAAGATGTTGTAAAAGCACAAAATAAATTATGCCTCCTATTTCCCAACATGCAGATAAAAACTGTCACTGCTAATGTTGTTTAAGTATGCAATATGGCCCAGCTGGGTGTCTGTATACATTGAATATATGGATGCGTTGTGATTTGTCTCGTGCCTTCAGCCCCCGAGAAGTCAGTATATTCAATGTATACGGACGCCCCAAAGGGCCTTATAGCATTTATAATCCAGGTAAAATAGTGGATTTGAAGGGGAAAAAAAACAAAAAACATAAATTGTGTTTAGGGTAAAAAAAGTATTAGTTTTTTTTTTTAAATTAAATATCCTGCTGCCAAATAAAGTAGTCCCATGTATAACTTAGAACTACACACTAAATTAAGCTGAGTAAATTAATTTAATTAAAACACTTAACAGAAAGTAAATCATTTTTTTGATATTGTGCACATTGCCATTGAAAGGATACACCAGGGGGCGGAGTTGAGACAGCACAGAGTTATTTTTTTCTTCCTGTCAGTGCAGACACACTGTTTGAGCAGAACAGACATGAGGAACCTGTCAGAGACGGGTGGATAATGTGCACAAGTGTTTTTGTGTTTTTCTTTAGCTAAAATATATTATGCATCATTTAAAGTGATGGGATCGGGGTAGGTGAGCATAAAGACTGCGATTTTTTTATTTGTTATTTTTTCTGTTTTGCCAGTTCATCTAATTGTTCTTCATCCAAATCGGCATCTACTTACTACTTTGGGATTTTTTGCAGGTAATTGGTCACTCAGTTTCATAGTTACAGCTGTACATCTGTAAGTGAGTGTAAGCAAGATGGCTGCCGATACTTAGTTTAAATTCTGTGAGGCAGCGTAGTGATTTAGAATATGTGACAAGGCTCCAACTGTCCATATCCATCCAATATATGGACAGCTGGAACCTCGCTCGACCAATTGCTTGTTTCACGTTCCATTATGAGCCCTGGATTATAATACCCTATATACAACAGAACTTTGCAAGTACATCAGAAAATAAACGCAAACCAAGTTTACCAGCTATCTTCAAACCTAATTATTCATACCTAGGAAAACAATGAGGAAATCAAAGAACCACCATTTCCAGATATAATTGTGTCCTAAAGGAGTAAGATAATTATAAGTGTATTGAATAATTTGTCAGTCACAGATGACTGCCTCAAGCCACTATTCAACTAAACTACAAAGTCTGTAATCATAGATCATGTCATATTCTATTTTCACTGAAATATTTATGTAACATTAGGCAAACAATCTTTCAAAGCACATTTATATTTGACTTAAGATGTATGGTAATCAATTTGATTTGTAAGAAGTTCCCAATGTAATTTTTAACTTAAGTAACATTGACCTAATACAGTTTAATACAATAATTAAACTGTTCCAAACCTTTATTCTTAATACCCATGATTTCATAGACAAAATGCACAAAATAGAGAACAAACCAGAAAGAACTACTGCAATTGACAAGTAATAAATGATTAATTAAGGCTCCAGCCGCGGGTGTATACATAGGGTGATCATGGGTGTTAGTTAGATATAATGGTAAAGGTAAATGTTGGTAAAGGTCTGTGTGCAGTATTTACATCCGTGTTTATTTACATTTCGTGAGTTTTTGTAGAACCTTTTGTTTTGGCCAATGTGTCGTTTATTTCCTGTCTTTGGTTGTTTATATTATTTTGAATTAAAGTGTGCATTAGCGCGTTCAAACCTGCAGCTTCCTTAAGGTGACCAGATTTTTAAGTCCTTAAACTGTGACAGTATGGAAATATTGTGAATAACTTCCAAGCTACAGGGATGCCCTAGGGTTTTTATTTTCACTTTAATATCATATTGAAAGTGAATGCAGAAACTCATGGTGATATTCAGAGTGGAATCTTTTACTTCAAAAACTTTGTGAATAAACGATCTTATTATCTTTGTAATTCCATTTCTACACAACAAGTATAGTTATTACATTACACAGCAGCAATTCAATAATATCAAAGTCCAAGATTCTATTGTATTGCTGATTACTGCTACACATCTAGTCCCTTTTCTGCCAAAGAAACTGGATCTTCTCTCTTTGATTTCCACTTTCCATCTCGTTTCATCTCCATCTCTATGCTATCCTCCAGTGTCCAATCTGCAAACCAGGCCCTTCCTGTATGAAAACATTACATATCTCTATTTCTATTTATAAATGGTTACTTCATAGAATCTATTTCTCAAAATACATTTATGTCAATAGAAAATATGTTTATACATTTGGCATATTTTCCAGCCCCTTCCATTGTTGTGATGGGCTATTTTGATGCACAAAGTGTTCAAACCATGACAAGCTTTAGTGCATTTGCGTTGTAAACATGACACGGTAATGTGACACGACAGCGTTGATTTCTGCAATTGTCGCCTATAGCTACACACGAAGCAAAGCTGTTTGCACGCAGATATACAAATATCATGGTTAAAGAGAATAGTTCCAACACAAACTGTACCTGTATGAGCTGTTATTGTTAGACTCTTTGGGCAGCGAGAATGATGATTCAGACGAGGATAGCCACCAGTTCGTTTTAGCAACATGGATAAACCTGCCCACGATTGATTGCAAATATGAACGTTGGCACTGTACAGCCGCTTTTTAATGCTACTGTACTGGTCGTTCAACCTTCCCTTTAGTCACACAAAGTGTCATTGTACTGTAATAAGTTAGATATGGCAACACAGCAGCCTGCATGAAAATACAATATTCTGTTACCGGCACAACAATGCTCTAGGAAAAAAATGGGATGAAATGAGCATCCCAAGAAAGGTTCTGGGGACATCTGGTCTCCTTAAGCTTCCTTGTCTCTGTCTCCTTCCTGGTGGAAACAGCTTGGCAGTGACGCTGATGTTTTGTTATTTTATAGAAATGTTATTTAGGAAACATGGCTTAGGGAATTGAAAATAAGTGCACACACTTGCAGGAACTGCACAGCCAGAAGATGGTAACAGCATGGGCTGTAGATGGATATGCTACGGACTGCCTTCCCAGCAGGTGTCATTTCTAGACAGTGATGTTTCATAAGCTTCATCACAGGGGAGGAAATATAAAAAAGATATTTAAAGAAAATGCTCTTCTAGGTATGAGATATAACTTATTGTGATGGAGAAACAATTTATAATCATTTGGAGTTAAAAAAATCCAATCCTAACAAGCCAGCCTTTTTTATATAAAGAAATATTCTTTGACAAACAGAAGAGGGTTTTTTTTGCAGGTCTGTTTCTTTTAAACAGTCTAAAATATAACGTTCCAGTCGCAACGTCAAAGCTTAAAACAAAACAGACACTTTCAAGTAAAACAGGACAGCCTCACTTACAAAAGAGAGACATGACAAGATTCTTATCTTACAGCAGATGTTGTTTTACACTCTCCAGCTGTGACAGCCCAGAAACATTAATTTGGCAATAAACGCCTTAACTGGTAATACATATCTCACTGTAACACCTCCACTGGAACAGATGGTATTTCCTTGCCGGACAAACATAGGCGAATCAACATCCAACAGAACGTGATTTCCCTGGCTTGTGATTGCTAATCAGACAAAATAGGCAAAGGATGTCTCCTTGTGGAGCTACCACAAATGTTACAATTAATGTTAATAGGAATAGACATAGAGGACTAAAAGTTAAGACTTTTCACATTATCTCGATTTAAAATCATTACGATTTTACTCTCATATCCCCAACAAATGCAGACTGTGACAGGATAGCGTCACAGCCCAAGTAGGAATTAGAGACTCAGAGACAGAAGCTGCAGTGAAGCGCTGTTGCACATATTTCATTAACAAAAAACATGAACAAATAAACAGGCACAAAATAAAAAGGTACAGAAATGTACACAAAAAACGTCTGCCAGGCTGGGCATTCAACTTCACTGAACAGACTCCAAAACACAGTACAAAACACACAGGTCAAACTCACCAAACTCCCTTCTCTCAAACACCAACCCCAAACAAAGGATTTCTCCCTGCTTTTATATATGTGGCCACTCCCCAACTAGCAACAATTACCTAATTGGGGAATGGTCACCTGCGATTGCTGGCAGGAACAGATTTACCCCATCCCTGCCAACCTTACATTCCTGCACACACAGGGGCCCTGCCACAATCAACATCAGCACATTCCCTAGATAAGACAGAAACTATTTACAATGACTAATAAAATAGCCCTATATTTCAAAAGAACCAGTCATAGTAGTATGTGTGCAGAGAGTGCTGCTGTTCATTGGAAATGGTTTTGCTTGCCTGATTGGCTGGAGTCATGTGTCCTCCCACATTCTGCTAAGGATAGAGTTGTGAATCTACCACAGACTGCGGTGTGCATAATTTGGAAAACAACGGGGTGCCGTTGGAACTCCCTTTGGGACACTGGAAGTTCGTCATATTTCTTTTCTTGTTTGCGTTGCCACGGCAACCGTAGAAGCCATTTTGAACTACCCGGAACTCTGCTTTTGAACTTCTTTGAAGGCTTTTTAGTAGAAACCAGGAGAAAAAGACTTTTGCAGAGCAGCAAGGTGATCCGAAATCATTGTTTCTAATACTACATAAAAAGAAAATATAACACTACTTCCGGTATGATGGCTGCATTGTACTCTATGGAGGAGTGTCCAGTTGACTGTGCCTGCATCCAGGAGCTGTGTTGTAAACTCAGACGCAGTTCCATTGAACACTATTGTGTAAACACGTGTAAACTGGTACATACAAACCTGTAAAACCGAAATGTTTTTTTTTTCTTTTTCTAAAAGTAATATAAAAAAAAATAATATATAACATGCATTTCATATTAGGCACATAAGTTGTTATGCATCTGAGTGCAGCTTGCCATATTACAATCAAAATGACTACTTCCAAGATTAAATAATTCCTTCTGATATATTCCCAGTTGCATTTCTGGAACAACACGAAGAATTGTTGTCTCCCAGGTACATTGAAAAATAAGGAACTAGGCTTTCACAGAGTTGGCATCTTGACAAATCCACAATCATAGCAATATCTGTCTCGTAGTCAGTCTACACACAAAGAAAGGAGAAGGAAGCGTGTCTTGTTTGCTGCATTTACAAAAAAAAAAAATAGAATATTTTACGTTATATTAAAAAAAAGATATGTATTGTAATGCATGGGTCACATTGACTCACATGGCGGTTCTAGGTAGAACTGTTTATAACTTTATCATTTTTGCAATTCTGGCTATCAAATGCCATCAGGATATTTAATTAATATATTTAGGAAAAGTCAAAAATGGACATACACATAGGAAGAGTAATTAACATTTTAAATGCAAAAAACCCATGCCGGTTCTAGTGTTAAATGCTTATGATGATATTTTGCTCATATCTTGATTATTCGTTTTTGTAACTTCTGAATAAAATACATTTTACATGTTCTATTTCGATTTCTGTTCAATAAAGCACTATCAAGCATTCAGAGGACCTAAGGCATAAAATAAATTATTAAACTGAGCCATATCTCATGTTTTTTAAGTAAAAACGAATGTTCACAATTACTTAAGGAACCCTTGATCTCGCTTGAATAAGAACTGTAATTTTACTTTGAATACGTGTATCTGTGGTGGACCAATTAAACCGGAGACATAAAACATAATAAATAAATATGTCTCACATTATATCCAAGTACCAAACAGTTGAATGTACATTTATACATTTTTTCATCCCATTATATGTGTCCGGTCCTCAAATTTTCAGTACATGCAACATAATCAAGGACATAAAACATTACTGTGTTACTTCAGCCATCTCTAATAGCACTTATTATGTTGGGAAACATTCCAAATTCTTCAGGGCCATGACTAAGAAGAGACTTTTTTAACTTGACTTTTTGCCCTCTGTGTTGTTTATGTCTGTACATTTCAGCAGTGATCTATGAATGTTCTGTAAAATCAAGCATACATTTTCCCTTTCATAGTGTGAGGGCTGTAGTTCAGAACTAGAGAAAAACTCTTCAGACTAATCCAGAATTCAAATACTGGAGGCTGTTTTACATTTCAGTGGTAGGTGCCAGTTTCACAAGATGCTGCAAAACAGATTCTTAACCACAGATCAAAACATAGTGTGATTTTTGTGCAAGTCAAGAGAGGTATTGTGCAGATATAATATTGAATTATGGGCCATTCCATATAAAACTTATTGTGCATTGTGACAGAGTGAAGGAATTCAAGCTGTAAATCTCCCTCCTGACCAGAAAGGACGCTGTGTAAGGTTGGCTAGGTGCTTCTTCCTAGATGGGCATCCTCGACAGTAGGTGGAAACTGGAAGGTGACCATATTAGGGTGAGCGCGTAGCTGCATGTACACAGAAGGACTCCACTGCAATCAGTTACGGGGCAAACAGTGATTGGAGAAATCATGGCGCCGGGTTGATTGCAGGGAGAAGTTTCGTGGTTCAAAGGGGAAGCAGCTACATCAGTATGGCCCCTTACACTGAATAACTAATAAGCTGGAGTGCTGTCTGAGTACAGAGCCAGGGAGCTGCAGCCAGCAAGCCAGCACCAAATACCCCAGCACCAACTTCACGGGACTGCACAGCACAGCACAGCACAGCACAGTACGGCAAGCACTGGAAAATGACCCAAGCACATTTCCGCGCTCAGACATGGATTGTTAATTATTGTGTATAATTAATATTATGATTTGGAGACTGCAATCTCGCTGTTTACCCCCCGATACCATTGTTGGTAAAGAGGTGGATTGTTTTAGTTTGTTTAAAGAATAAAAACAGATCGACCACTAGATTTTTTGGGGGTGGGGGGTGCTGGTGACGGATCAGTGGCTGACTGTCTGCTTTTGCTCTTTTTGTGGAGACGAAATAAAATAAATAAAACAAAGAAATAGTCTGGGTACACGAAAATGACATTTAACAGTGAATGTTTATATGTGATCTGGTTTAACATGTAAATTATTCAAAAATAATATATCTACACATATTTTTTTGTAAATACTGAGAAAATTAGTTTAATATACTTTTTTGTATTGATTTTCAGTTTTAATAAAATCTTCAGTTAGTGTGTGAATGTGATTATTATTATTGGTCAACATTATTAAACCAAAGAAGCGTCATTTTACAGACGCTTTTTACAGAAATACAAAACCAGTGTGTGACTAAAATTAAGGTGAAGTAAAGAAAGCTAGACATACAATCCATTTCCAATTGTTCTGTTATTTCTTACCATGTGCCATCTTTCTTTTTATTGTCTTTATAACAACTGACACTGGCATCATAAAGAACATTATATTTTTCAACTTTAATAATTAAATTCTCATTGATGTCCATTTCTCTTTTATTTCTGTGGTAATTTCTGTGTGAACGAGACAGTGACAGTCTGACAGCCTCTACGGAGTAATGACGTGTTGTGTATAGAAACATAGAAGGCTTGGCAGACAAACTGTCAGTTTGAGACAACAAGGCAATTCTATTTTTGGAGTAAGGGGGGAGTTTGCGTAGCAGCTACAGGAATATAGAATGGTTATGTACACCTCTTCATGGTGACCCCCACTCCCCCAAAATGAAATAATACACTTCGACAGTTGTATTGGATTTACTGCTGTATCACGTATAAAGGGTTTCGCAGCCTCGCAAACAATAACAAACTTTTGCACAAACGTGAGAATCCATTGCAGGGCCGTGAGACTCTCAAAATTGTGAAAAACTGTGAGTTTCATGGGTAAACCTTGAGACTTGACATCCACGTGCATCTGAAAAGGAAATAATTCTACAGATTGTAAAAACTAGAATATAATTATTTGCTTCAACTCGCCTCCCAATTTGTCAGATCCTATCTCCTCAAGGACAGTGTAAAAGCATAAAATCACGACTAAATAAATTTGTGG
The DNA here is from genome assembly GCA_030684275.1 of Acipenser oxyrinchus oxyrinchus. Taxonomy (NCBI): domain Eukaryota; kingdom Metazoa; phylum Chordata; class Actinopteri; order Acipenseriformes; family Acipenseridae; genus Acipenser; species Acipenser oxyrinchus. The sequence continues at coordinate 44,059,302 of CM060253.1, forward strand.
CAGCAGCAAGCAAACCAATGGGTTTTGCCAATATGCACTACTGATGATTAATTGCTACAGCACAGAAGGCAACAGAGACAACAGACACCACAGCACCTCAAACTGCAATACCGTTTGTTCTACTTTCCAATATATATTTTCCCTGAGATGTAACCTTTGTTGCCAGCACCCAGGTGGTTCTCTTCCAACCAGCCTGTTCTCTGTGAGCAGACTAAGTTCAGCAGGTAATGTGGAAAAAATTGTATTGTTCAGTTAAAGTGTGGTTTACTTGACATATTTATATTCAGATGACATACTGCATACAATGAGAGGAACAGACACCCTTGACCCTACAGACAGACCCATTCTGTTTCTAAACTGCTGTATAACATACTTCAAGAATAAGCAATGCAATATATCAACTACTTTCAATATTTCTCTTATCATAGTTCTATATTGTTATCCCATATACAGAAAGTGCCAGATCTAAATACAGCTGCCCTAAAACATCTAAACCTGACTTTTTCCACTATTTCCACCATGTATTTTGTGATTTTGAAAGATACTGTACAGCTACAGATACCATTTTAATAGTCTTTTTCAACAACCTGTCCTTATAAAAATGATATATATAAAAGGAAAAATATTGAGATTTTGATTCATTTTCTCAATGTCTAACTGGCTGCCATCTTGTTTGCAAGCCCTTGTTGTTTTTCCATGTGTGTTTGGCTCCTAACTCCTAATTTTAAAAAAATAACACAATATTGTGACCTTTCAACTCCATTGGCTCCATCAGCTTCATGGTGTTTATACTGTAGAAACACAAGCCAATGTAAGTATTTGTTATAACTTGCAGCTTCACTGAATAACACATATAACTTTGGCTTAGAGACCTTCATTAAATGACATTTATATGAAAAGAAAACTATTAAAATGCATTAGGACTACATATTTTGCTTTTTGTATGGATCACAGATGCATAGAGACTGTGATAAGCCAAGCACATCAGATTTCAGCCCTGTTTCTACTAATGACTCGCTCACATTGAATCAGCTCTCATCAGGCACAACTAAGGTTTCTAGAGGCTCATCTTGACCTTTCCTGCACATATGCTCCTTGACTGCAAACGTAAATTTTATTTGTCACATTTGAAAACAGCATTTCCTCTGCTCTGCTAAATACATATACAGACCCATATGTCTCTGACATTTTAGACAGGTTAAACCTCCTTTTGTAAAAAGCCATCTTACCCCACACATTCTCAGCTCAAACATTCTAGGAAGAATGTACTGCAGAAAAAATAAACAGATTAGCAAACAAGGTCATATGCACCTGGATACCATAAAACCGGTCTAATCCAGCCCCTCTACAAACCGGTATTCCGTATAATTAGGTGTCATTTGTGGGTCCTGCTAAATCCCTGTTGAAATGAATGATGTGATACTCTCTACAGTCCGGAAGCTGTCTATTCTGGAATCCGGCATGATTCGTAAATCTTGACTGCCTAAAATCAATTTTAATTGAAAACATTTAAATGAATAAAATATAAAGTTACAGGGTATACCTGGGCATTACTTCTACTGTATGTGTTGTAGTTTTTAAAGTGTTCAAATAGTATGTCATTTATACTTATTTTTTTGGGGTACAGTATTAGTTTTATAGTATCTCCTGTAAACCTGCACACTTTATAATCTGGCACTATTTACCAGACCCAATCAATGTCAGATAAAAACAAGTTTGTAATGTTGCCCTTCAACTATATTATTACCGTATTCCTTCGAATTTAAGACGCCCTTGAATTTAAGGAAAAAATAAAACATCAAATAAATACTCATTTACAAAGATATTATTATTTATTTCTTAGCCGACGCCCTTATCCAGGGCGACTTACAATTGTTACAAAATATCACATTATTTTTTACATACAATTACCCATTTATACAGTTGGGTTTTTACTGGAGCAATCTATGTAAAGTACCTTGCTCAAGGGTACAGCAGCAGTGTACCCCACCTGGGATTGAACCCATGACCCTCTGGTCAAGAGTCCAGAGCCCTAACCACTACTCCACACTGCTGCCCTAAATTATGTATATGGAGGCAGTTTACGTCCATCTGCTGTCACACAGACCATTACAGTTATGTGCTGCTCATTTCCAGTTGTGATTGTTTGACATATCTGTACTTCGTAAACATACAAAATCAATACATGTCTACAAGTGTTCCTTGCTTGATTGTTGTTTATACATGTGCATGAATAATGAATTAATTTTCATTTAATAAAAGAAAAGCCAAACAGTAATGTCGATAATGCCACTCCTGATCTGTAGGTTTTGTAAGCTGGTAGGTATGCATTTTACTTTTCTGATATGGAGTCTAGTGAGAACCATCGGTTCTCTGTCTTTCAGTATAACTCTTCGATTAGATCGCACTGTCCTATCAGATGAAAACAATCTTTTGTTAATATTCCCAAAAGATAAGACTCAATACTTCTCTCACAGTATTAGCTTAACAAGCTGTAAGTGTTTAATTGCACATTGTTCTTTGATAGGTTATCTATCAAAGAACAATGTTGCTTTGGACCCGATACAGGATCATTATAAAAAATTATATTATTATTAATGTACTTCACTAAAATAACACCCCCTATTATCCCCATTTGCCCCTAAGTCACACACTTACGCAGATCAATAGCTGCAGATATATACACAAACAAGATAAGACACTTATATTATTATTATTATTTTGCACAGTTACTTGTTTAACCACCCAAAATGTTTAACCATTCAAAATGACAGCTGTTCCATACAGAGTGCACTGCTGGCTGCTGTAATGTCAACAACAATGACATATGAGTATTGTAGGAGATGATTAATCATTGACAACCTGAATAATTCATTGAATGAAATATAAATAAGACATTAAGGGCAAAATTGACTATACTGAAACACATGTGTTGATAGTAAATGGGTTATGTGCTTCAAGCAAAAGGGGCCCTCAGGAAATGCCATATAATGATCAGGAAGCATCTGGCAACTTTGCCAACAACAAAACTTATTACTGCTCCTTTTTGGAAATGCAGTTAAGGACCTGAACATGAACAAACAGTATTTAGGAAAAGCTGTTATCATTGCAAAAGCTAAGGCTCTCATGACTGGTATTGTTACCGAATATGGAAAGTGCAACACAGAATACCACAAAGCCAACCTCTGCAGCAGAAGCTATCTGAGGAAGAAGTGCTCACAGCATGGGACACTAAGGACATTGGAGAAGAGAAGTCAACAGGCCACGTTCTAGGGTGAGAGAGATACCCTGCCGTGTATTAAAAGAGACTGTTTAGACGGACATGTCTAAGTCTACTGAACTACAAAAGACTGTGTTAGGACACATTTGTGATTGAAGAATGAATAAAGGGGACAGTGCATAAGGACTGTGTTGTTGATCCTGTTGGGGACTGAAGAATCATCATGAACTAGACTTCATAGGACAATTCATCTCATTAAGTTCTACAGAAAGACGACTGTTGAGTCAATGTTGCCCTAGGACTGCTGAGTATAAACTATGTTGCATTGTCCACACGAAACCCTAATTACATTAAATATAGTTTCATTGAAAGGTAATTGAATAATTAGTTACACAGGTTGTGAAAAAAAACTTTTTATGAACCATGATAAGTAACTGTATGTTAGATTACCTCATGTATGCACATGAAGAGCTTCTAAAGTAAACTTGCTATTTGGGTGCTCAAACAGCTCTGAAAAAGTAGTTTGAGATTTCAGGACAACATTGTTAGCTGCCTCCAGTTTTGAAAGAGACAAATTGTATAAAATCAGACAGGGCCAAGTTCAGGTCCAATAATAGCATTGTGGAAGACAAGGAATACACAGCAGAACATTGGCGTGCAGGACAAAAATAAAAAGTATAAATATTGCAGACGACTTCCTCTAATACCTTCAGGGAAGATGTGGATGGAAATGTGAAGTCAATTCTGTTAACAGCCCATAAGTCATCACCTTTTTACAAAACAGTAATTTGTCCATTCTTGGAAATGGAATGCACAAATCTGTTGTTTCTTCCACCATAGTTCAAAACTGAATTGCAACAGAGAAATGCAGATTTATTTGTAATTTCACAGTTTTCCCATGCTTTTCCAGTGGTTGTACTACAGTATGCATTTATCACAGCTTACCATGGTTTGCTATGTTTTTTAATATGCTTTACCATACCTCTTTGGCAGTACAGTGCTTACCTATGCTTTTAATAGGCTTTATTATTTACCATGTTCAACTTTTTACCATGCTGTTCTGCATTTTTGTCCAATTTTCGTAACCTTTACTACTCATAATGTAGTCTCTGACAGGAAAACAAAAAAAAATGACATTAACAAATCTACAGGCTGTTTTACAGTATCTGTACCAAAATAACTTGGTGTAATTTTTACAAGTATAAAACTATATCCAATATAGTAGATTTTGTATCCCTGTGATTCAATTATAGGATTGTGCAGAGCATGAAACATCAAGGCTATATCTTCACAGGAGCAAAGAACAAAGTTTGAAATACACCACCAGTGATCACTTACTCTATGTTCTTGTGGGTTGAAACTTTTCTTGGACAATAGGTTCCTATTTGTGTGACACAGCAAAGAGTGCAACAGTAAAATCATGGAATAGTCTGGAGTTTAGCTTTTTACAGCTTTGGCCCCATTCCAAGACAGCAAAACACATTAAATATTTAGCCTTTAATATATTTCAGTGACATATGCAGACAGCTATATTATGTGCTGTAATTGCAGTGTTGCCTGCTATGACAGCTAGTTTTATTTTGTTACGCTTTCTACTAATGACATAATTTTATGATCTTTCCTTTTTATTATTTTTATGATATTAGTGCTACATCAACCTGTGAAGACTAATATTTGAATTTCCTGGAAAACCATAGGCAAATGTTAAAATGAAAAAGCTATATTACATACTACAGTAGTATTAATTAAACAAAGACATCTAGAAGCTGTGATAAATCCAAACAAGGTCATACCACATTAAAAAACATGAATGACAGTCAGGACATATAGGTAATGGCCAAAAAATGGAAAAACCTGGGTAAATGAGGGACACCAAATATATTGAAAGCAAGGGCTTCCACACGGGTGTGGCTCATGCGATAATTAAGCAAATAACATCCCAGCATGCTTAGGGTCATATATAAAAATGCTGGACAGGCCTGGTTGCTTATAATTATGGCTAGCATGGCTGCAAGAGGAGACCTCAGTGACTTTGAAAGAGGGGTGAATGTTGGGGCGCATTTGGCAGGAACTTCAGTGACCAATACAGCTCTACTTGCTGATGTTTCACGAGCAATGGTGTCTAAGGTGATGTCGGCATGGAACTTCGAGGGAAAGACATCATCAGCAAAGGGCAACAGTGGGCAGAAGCGCATACTCCAGGATCGTGATATCCGTGCATCAATTCGAAGTGCAAGGCAAAACAGGCGAGCAGCTGCAGATCAATTGACTACAATATATATATATATATATATAAAGAAGATATAAAGAAGAAAGCTTGTCTGCCTGTCTCTGTTCCTTTATGCATTTGGACCCCGCAGGAGCCAGCGCAACCAAACTTTCATCCAGGGGAAGGTTGAGGGCTATGTTTGGATCCAAAATTTTGACCCCTGGGGTACTTTATTTAGTAACCCCATTGCTGGATCAACACAGTAGCCATGTACCTCAAATTAAAGAAACCCACAAAATCAAAAAATAAATAAAAAGAACAAAATATTTAAAACATTTAAAAAATTAAAAAATGGCAAAAAAATTAAAGTAAATAAAAAGGGAAAGATTGGTAACCATAAGGCTACTGTTCCCCAATTTGTCATGCATGAAATGTATATATATATATATATATATATATATATATATATATATATATATATATATATATATATATATATATACACACACACATTTCCATTGTCTTTTAAAGTCAATTAAGTATTTAATTAACTAGTAACAGTACTTGGCTGAGTAGATGACACCATGGGTTGTCAAAATTATGGGCACCATACTGTTGCATAATATACAAATGCCTTTTCTGCAAACAGATACTGATAGTTGTATCTGTTTGTTATATCCCAATGGTTAACTCTGTAATTTAAGTTTTCCTGCGTCCAACCCACATCTTGTATTTAATTTCTGTTGAAGGGCTATCTAGAAATCTAATTAAGTATCACTGTTTTATTAGCCTACTGCTTTCACACTAATGTTGCATTCAATGTCTTTATATGGGTTGCGTGGCACTCCGTTCCAACACTCTGTCGTGTAATGAAGTCATTGAATGTCAAGTGTAGTCATTCAGCCATTAAACAGAGAAACGTGCAGTCATAAACATCTTTAAGAAGAATACAGATATAGGCATGAATTCAAAACTTTTAACATAAAGTTATGGCTGCAAGGTCTGTTGTTCTGGTGTTTGAATGTCACAGACTTGTACTAGGATATTTGTATTTTTTTACTGGTGCTGTTATTAAACAATCCTTTCTTTTATAGAGAGAGGACATGTATTGAGAAGAACCAGCCCCCTCCAGCCTTATCATGCAGTGTTGCGGTGAAGGATCAAACAAATGCCTTGTGGTATTGAGTGTTTACATATAAAAATGAATAACTATCAAAAATTCTCACTTCAGTAAATACAGCTTTCTAGACCCGATAAAAAACAAAAAAAAATCTTACTGGGCTGCCTCTTTATTAATATATTATCTTTATATGTTATGTTACTCAAGAAAAAACAAACGAACAAACAAACAAAGGACTCTCATGGTTATAATGTGGTTCTGCTAACAGGTCCAGACATAAGACATGTGTTTGGATTTGTTTCACTGCATTAGGAACATTACAATTTAATTAAGATTATCAAAACGGAAATTAGATCAAATTTAATTTCAGTAGAAGTATCACAACTAATTTACTTCATTATAAGATCATCTGCTTTGCTTCAATAATGTCTGGGTTGCTGACTTCTTCCATGAGGTAGTTTGTAATCATTCCTGAAATATCTTTGAAATATATAGCTGTAAATACATCATAATATACTGTAGTACCAGAAATAGAATGCAGATTATAAGGTTTTGGTCCCACAAAAAGACAATTATTATCTTTTTAAAGTTCCCCATGGTATGTTTCAATGGTTATTTTGCAGTTGCAGATCATTTTAGTTTTTTTAAAAACTGCTTTACCATATTTGTATGTGCTTACCATGCTGTAGTGATGTCATGAAGTAATGTGTCATTTTTCTTCATGTTTATCAGTGTTGAATTTCAGTTAGTATCTCAGCATTCTGTTACAAACCACAATGTGCTGTAACTTTGTCATAAAACTGTAACCTTCCAGAAAATGCACAGTGCTTCTATTTGCAATGCATTTTCATTGTCTGGAAATGTTGGTATTTGTTTGGTTTCAGTTTTATATTTGGCCAGCATATTACAGGTTGTCAACTACTTGAGGAATGGCCTATACCTCTGTTCTAGCAGAATTTAATGGAAATAAATCATATTGGTGTCTGCAGATACAATAGATGCCGCTTATTAACAACCTCTCAGTTCCAAGCAAAAAGTTGTCATTAACCGAAAGCCCCCGTTTTCAATTGTATTTGGAACAACTTATATATTGTAGTTGTACAAATATGGCACTGAAATGCATGTGTTTTAAATGTTAGTGTTAAAAAATTAACATGTGAAACATGAAATACCCAAACATAGAACTGTTTACTTCCACGTGTGTAAAACAAACAAAAAAGAAAGTATGCTTAAATAGTACAACACAATGATGAACTACAACTGTCCTTACAATGAGTAAAGCAAACATAAAAAATATCAATTCTAAATAACACAATTTTAAAATAAGAAATTGTCCAACATTGTCTGCTTTTTACAATGTACCACCTCCCGCTGTAAATCCATTTCAATTTTGCGTGCGGCTTCATAGCCAGTTTCAAAGTCACGATTCTGCATCAGTCTGCCAGAAATACGCAGTTGCGAAGTCAGTGTGTTATAAAAGCTGCATGAAGTATGTGCATAAATCATGCAAGTGCGCTCTGTAGCACTGGCAACTGGTAATAAAGTTGTCAATAAGCAGTGTGCAGTTGCTAATATCAGAATTCCACTAACATTAAAGTCTATAGGACAGTACTGATTCCTGGGAAAATGTTGTTAATAATCGAAAGTTGTCTTTATCAAGGTTACTAATAACCGGCATCTACTGTATTTAAAAGTAAGAATACAATAAGTTACTTGGTTTCTATATGTCTTCTCTAGTCTTCCATTTCTTCAGACATCAGTAATCACACTTTGATTAATAAATACAGAGGCGGCTGTCAATGTTTGACATACCTCTCACAAAACATTGATATTGAAGTTTGGTTTCTATGGACGCATGCATTTCGGACTACAGATCTGTTTAGCAAAACTAAATTGATTAAACATGTTACATGAAAACGTCTAGACGCAGACATTGTAACTAAGGACCACCAGTACCATCAAAAAGTTGGTCACAGCGACCTAGACTCACAGTAGGTGGTTGAATTTGTATCAAATGCCAATGAAAAGAGTCAGAAGTGAGGACAATAGCATCCAAATTAGCCCCAAGGTGAACATATAACTTTGAACACAACCAAATAATAACAAGAGGGAAAAAATTGATGTCCAGAGGCCATATATTCCCCTGCTGTGGCAGATGGTACTCCTTACAGAAAAATACAAATATGAATGAAAAGGCCATTTTATCGCTGTAGGGCATCAAGCTCTTGCCAGAATTCTAATATTGATGCTGTCACTCAAAGCGACTTGCCTGTCCAAACGTTGTTCAAATTCAAGGCAGATGACTGAAATGTTGTTCCCAGCTAAACTTGGAATATATGGTAGGATCTGCACATTATGAATGTGTGTGTGTAAGAGTGTGTATTTATTCAGAAACCAAAGGAAAGGTGAGATAAAATAAGATCAAGCATGGCATAGAGAAGGTTTCAGAATTACTGTCCTCTGTTGTTTATAAATGAATTCCCCTCATATTTGTTTGGTTGACCCTGTCAAGGGAGATTCATAAATTTTTATTTTTATTCTTCTAATACTTTTTTTGGCAGTGTATTTCCTGGCTACAGTATTTATGAGTACTGTTTGGGCCCCAATGTGTCACCACCGGATCCAGAAATTCCCACCTAATAATCATCTTTCTAAATTCTATGCTTCCTGTCTTCTTGAAAATGTATTTACAGTACAACATTTGTATTGTGAAAGTATGCCAATTTGTGTTGTTGCCTAATAATATATTAGATGTGACATAGTCATTGTATTTATCTTGCTCTTATTGTATTACCTGTACTGTAACACTTGAAATGTATTTGCTTACAATTGTAAGTCGCCCTAGATAAGGGCGTCTGCTAAGAAATAAATAATAATAGTCATTGCAAACGGAAATCATTATTTAATCATTATATAGTAATTACCTAATTAGTGTGAAATCATTAGTCGAAATTGGTAATTGCCATGAAAGTAATATGACCTCTTGTTACACCTCTTCTAGTTAGATTTGTGCTTACTGCAAGAAGACATTTTTAGGACATGGCCAGAGGGAAATTATTTGAGTAGAGTTCAAGACAAACGACTAGAAAAAATAAGAATCAGATACATCTGAGGAATAGAACCTAGACAGATGAAGGCCTATATTCACCCCTTTAAAATAGCAGTCTAATTTAGAAAACATTGATGACAGTAGGAAAAAGCCTTCAGAATGTATATAGCACATATTACAAAGTATATTTCTTACAATATCATTTGTAATATACGTATTTGTAATCTGAGAGCGCTGTTTATGAAACTGAAGGTACAATGCAGATTTTCTCTTACATTCAATTGCACTAACAATATAATGTTGAGACATTGTAAAACCCTGTAAGAAAGACAGAATGATAAGCTTATCAACAGTGGAAGCAGGAAAGTTATGTGGACACCCCCATTACCGTTGAGACAGCATGAAAATCTTTAAAAATCATCATTTTACAATATTATACATGTTCTTGGATGCTCAGTCTCTGTCTGGTTACATTCTTGAGTTGGATCCTCCTAGACTGCTGGCTGCTAATCGCCAAGAATGTATCATATTTATAAAGTTATTTTATAAATACGATACATTCTTGATCCAATAAAATGATCCTTCTATTGTCAGAAAGAAACTAGACTCAGATCTCTTTAAAATGAAATTAAAACTGTAACCCAACTTGGAGGTCATTTACATATTTACATCTCTTTCTAAGCAAAGTCTAAATGCTATTTGAAATTTTCATGATCAAAGCTCTTTATTAATTTGCTTCCTTTAAACAGAAAATGCCCTGACTGCCATTGACGTAGGCAGCTCTCATATCTCCAAATTCCTAATCCCATGAACTGCAGTATCATCCTTTTGACCTTCCACTGTTCTGCATGTGTCTCCTCTCCATCTGCCCAAACCACAGTATGAAGAGGACTTCGCAAAGTAAGCCTTGAACAAGTTTCTTCTAATACTGCACATTGCGAGAGACCCATACTGGCATTGCCAATCGGCTACTGTAAGTCAGATCTGACCATTTCACATGAACAAAAGCAGCCAAGTTAGATCCGCTGTTTAAAGATATCCAAATGGACAAGTTTAACAAAACACAAACTCCTTCACTGGCTTTAAAAAGGGGTGATGGACATTTTTTCTGAAACTTACCGATGGAGGCTCCACAGCTGCATTTATGTTAGGGTTCCTGTGAGAAGTCTTATGCACATTTGGTTGACAAACAGGAAGTATTCATTTTGAGCAGCTGTGGATCTAACCATGGATCTTTTTCTGAGTTCAAAACCTGGAGGCCATGATAGTGAAAGTAAGTGTTCATATTGTCATGCCAAACAAAAAAATAGACAGTTATATAGGAATGCAAATATCAAATCAATTGTGATTAAAATACAATGCAGGAATACACACCCCAGCAGGCAGCATGGCTTAGTAATGTGCTCTGTTGTAAATGCTATAGCCTGTTCAGGAACACTTTAATGTGCCTATATTTTTAGATGTATCCCAAAATTCTCAAAACAATCAAAACAGCATGTGCATTGTGTCTACAGCCAGTGCACATTATTAATAGAAGATGCTGGAAGCTTTGGTCACTATATTCCTTGTACTCTATGTATTAGTGTAATACTGTATAGATCAGCACACAGAATATAGGTTTTGGGATTCAAGTTTGTTACCAGTACAATAAAGGGCAGCAGTGTGGAGTAGTGTAAAAATAATGTGATATCTTGTAACAATTGTAAGTCGCCCTGGATAAGGGTGTCTAAAATAATAATAATAATAATAAAAATAATAATAAACAAGGTTATTGTTTTTGAAAATGTAAATCTTATTATAAAAATACAATCTTGGTTATTGTTAATTTAAAGGAATTTAAGTGATTCCCTACTACAATACACAAATCATTAAATACTTCCTTAAAGCCAGTCATAACTTATTAATTTTTCTTTGTTCCTGTGATAAGGTTTTTAATTAATATGTTGTGGGAATACCACATATTACAATACCACGTCCAGATATTTATGGCTTTTTGTTTTAATAAATTGAGTGCATTCATTTGCTAGAATAATATTTTTACCACCATTTTGTATTTTGCAGTAATTCATACAGAAGTTCATATCTGTGCAAATTTGTTTGGCCTTTGAATGGGGCTGACCTGGCATAGTTCCATTCTGCCTCAATCCAAACAACTGTTTTACTGCTGTTTTTATAAAACAAAACTTCCTTCAATTTCCCTTAGAGTAAAGCTTGTTTTAAAAAATGAGAATATAATTTTAACCCTCCAGAACAGCTGGGCAAGTCCTTAACAAAACCTTCCTTAAAACAGTCCTTGGAAGGTTTGGGTAGCAAGAGCTTTACTTCAGGGTTTATCTGATTTTCATTCAGATCTCGATCTACAAGCTGTGGTCTTTAAAATCCTTTCATTCATCATCAATCTGAACGTTGACCCCCATTTTGTTAATGATTTAATATATATATAATATATTGTTAATGATTATATATATATATATATATATATATATATATATATATATATATATATATATATATATATATATATATATATATATATATATATAAAGAGCTCACCCACTCGGGTTCGTTGCCTTTAAAAACTGACCCAACACACACAGGAATGGATTTTTCTGCGCTGACGCGCTATATTTTTAATAAATACAAAAACAAACAAATACAAAACAAACACCTAACTCCGATTTGGAGCACTTACTACACAGGTAATTTCCCTGACTAACTTGCAGGACGGCTAAGCCGATTACCTGGCACACAAACAAAACCATCCAGGTTTACTCAGCACTTACTTTTTCTGACTGCTCGGAAGCAGAGCACCTCATCTGCCTCCTTCTACTCAGCAGCCGTGAGCATTCTGACTGCTCCTCTTTTATACCCTGCACCTGGTTCTAATTCCCAATTACTGCCCAGGTGCAGGGGATAATTGAATAATAAAACAGTTAAATTAAACAAAAGAACAATTAACAAAACTGATTAACTGAAAAAGCAAAACAATTAAACAATACAAAAGGTGCCTTTTTCCCATTTTTCTCTTCAGGGAGGTTTTAACCCCCTCCCTGCTGTCTCACACATTCCACTACCTTACAATATATATATATATATATATATATATATATATATATATATATATATATATATATATATATATATATATATACCCTCTGTTTTCTATTAGGCACTTTGAAAGAAATCCAAGGACTTTTGAACTAAATTCCTTGTAATGTTGAGAAACACCCTGACACATGCAAAGCCAGCAGAGTGATTGTTTGATTAATTGCATGACCTCCTGAAATACATATTGTCATCTAATCAAATTAAATGTGTTTCCTTCAGAGATCTCTGCCTCAGACATACCTTAGATATCATACCTTGTTGAGGCAGAATGGAACTATGCCAGGTCAGGCCCATTCAAAAAGCCAAACAAATTTAGGCAAATATTTTTTTCTGTCAAAAAAAAAATGTGCCTGAAATTGAAAATGCAACTTCTGAAATTGAAATGGAACTCTTTTGAAAATAAAATCCCTTTAAAATCTCTGTTACTTTTGTTACTACATGTTTTCTTAATGCTCATCTAAACGAGTACAGACAGTAGGGCAACGTGTTCATTTGGCCATAACATTTAGGGTTTATGCTATGACACTAAACACTGAGCTCTTGGTATAATATACTTTATGCGTACAGTATGTGTGTGTGTTACAATCCCATGTGGAAATATAACCCAAAACTGAGTTTGTCATATTTTAATTATCCACAATGAATAATTCATCCAGAACTCCGCTGCCCGCCTGGTGTTCTCTCTGCCTCGCTTCTCCCACGCAACTCCACTACTCTGCTCACTCCACTGGCTACCGATCACCGCTCGCATCCAGTTCAAGACTCTTGTACTACAGATGCCTTGACCAGACTGCACCCAGCTACCTCCAGACCCTCATCTCTCCCTACACCCCCACTCGACCTCTCCGCTCCGCCGGCACTAGAAGACTGGCTCTACCTCCTCTACGCTCCCCTGCCTCCAGAGTCCGCTCCTTCTCCACCCTCGCTCCGCAGTGGTGGAATGACCTACCTACAGATGTCAGGACCGCCCAGTCCCTGACCACATTCCGGTGCCTCCTTAAGACTCACCTCTTCAGACAGCACCTGTAGAACTCCTCTGTTTCTCCCCTGGGACACTTTCACCCTTCCTTAAATGTGCTTTACTTACTCTTATCTGCCCCCTATTTTACTGCATTTAATCCTGTACTTCAGAGTACTGTAATCTGCCTAGTGTTTAATCTGTAGTATTTGGTATTTAATCATATCTTGATGTAACTATCACGGTCACTTTTATCTGCTGTATTATTGAATTGTATTTTGTCACACTTGTACTTGCTTGAACTAGTCATTGTATTTATCTTGCTCTTATTGTATTATTACTTGTACTGTAACACTTGAAATGTATTTGCTTACGATTGTAAGTCGCCCTGGATAAGGGTGTCTGCTAAGAAATAAATAATAATAATAATAAAATAACAAGCAGATTGGGTCATATTTTTAGCCTGGGATCATAACAATATTATATCAAGGCAGGGATTCCAATCAGGTAAGATATGAAACACTACCAATACAATCCCAATTGGATCTGTGACTGATACATACTGATTGGATTTGGGAAAAGGGATAGAGATATGGAAATGTGAAATATAGATCTGCTTTGCCTACTGAGTGACAAGCACAAAAAAGTGTGTCATAGTTTCAACATAAAAAATGCAAGGTCTCTTTCACCATTCAAGTAATCTATTGTAATTCCCAAGTCCAAATGCACTGGTGAGTGGATAGCTGCTGCTACTACTGCTACAGAAGGGTAAAAGGGTGAAATTAGTTAACAATGGTTCTTCATCTGGCTTAAATTTGACTCCAAAAGACTGTTAGTCTTTGCAAAGAAGATTGATTGAATCAAAATGTTATTTTGACCTCAGCTCACATTACCAATGCATCATGCAGACCAATACAAAATATGTTTTTAATACTGTATATGTTGGATGCAAGTTGAAAATTTGACCCGCTGCATCATGGGTTGGCCAAACCGTCTGAGGATTAAATATCTGCAAAAGTTTTCTACAAGTCTTGAAGTTTGGAGGTTTGGAAGCAGGCATGACGATATGAAAATGCATTATTCATTCTCACTGTTCTCTGCTCTATTACCCTCATTGTTTAATCAAATCATTCATGTATTTGTCAAAAAGATCTGGAATCTGAAACAGTATTCATTCTGCTTACCATATTCTCACCCTCTCTCTTTCTCTGTCTCTCTGCTTATTTGTAAGTGTTTTCTTTTGAGAAGAGTTTCTTCACATAATTGCTTTTTATATTAATGCTTTCAACTAGCAGTCACCCTATAAAGCTTCCAAATGAAAAAAGTTACATATTTCTATAATTGTAAAATAGTTGATGCAACACTGCCTTTTACTTATATTTTACAATCATGCTAGTAATTAAAACAGCCGTTGCTCAAGCAAGGTTAAAAGAGCAAACTGATGATATTCCCAAAGGGAACATCTTCCTTCCGTACTGCCCATTTTGACACTAATGACCCATGTGACACATCCGAAGTTATTTGACTCTATTAAAATGTGTGCTAAGACAGTTGTTAATTACCCCTGAAGGTTCACTATGCTAATTACAGCAAAGAACAGTTTCTGCTCCAGGAATCCTGAAGCAATATGTTCTGTTACATTAACATTATCTTATTTATAGGCATTTATACAAGAATGAAAACCAAAAATCACTGCAAACATTTATGTTACAAAACCAGTACAGTCCTATCAAACTTAGCGGGTCAGTGTGTGAATGAAAATTGTAGTAATACAACCAAAGACAATACTAGACTACCTGGGGGGTTGCTACAGTAGTAACTCCACTGCTAATTGTCAAAGCTTTTTAATTCAAATTGTTTTTGAAAAGAAAAAAACACCAACCACAATTCTAAAATGAAAACAAAATAATACTACTTAAAAATTAAACTTAAATTAAATGTCTGGGTTGTTAATTTCTGATCAGATTTTTTTTTCATGAAATTGTGCAAATGACAATTTGCAGTAAAACGTTTTTGAATCTTGTCCCACAGTCTTTTCAGATCTCCAACACAGTTTCTATCAAGTTTTAATTAAAATACAATATAATCCTTAATATAATAATCGAATCACATTTTACACTTATCTTACAAGATTTTTTTGTTGTTTGTTTGTTTTTTTACTGTTCAAAGAGACTACAGCTTTGAATAAGAAACAGTTTTACTTAAATAAAAGTAACAGCAAAAATATGCTACAGTAAATTTCCCATTTATATGCATGGTATTTATGCAGTTATGTGCATCATGACAGGGATAATAAAAAAGGGTCACAGTTGGGTAGTTACCCTCAAGAAAATAAACTAGAAAGCGTGTATGCAGACTTCAATGAATCACATTATGCTATATAATGTCATCAAAAACAAAGTATGTATTTCCCCAGATTTCATCTGTGTAGCTCATGTTTTAACTATTTCAATGAATTATTCAAAATATGGACAGAACTCAAAAGAAAGGCATGCCATTTTTGCCTTCCGGCCAAACACTTAGTTATAGTTTTAATGATAAGCCTACAGTTTTTGCAATCAGTTTGTATTTTATTGTTGGTGGATGAATCATGTAATGTTAATCATGTGGTTAATGTGCACTTTTTTTGCTCATTAGACTGTGTCATTTAGTTTGATTCTCTCCTGTGTGAACACATCACACACTGCTTTTGGTAATCACAGTAAAAAGACACAGGTACTGGATGCAGTCCTTTCTGCAGAAACTTCCAAGAGGAGAGACCAGCAAGGAGGGTATCAGAACTGCTATAAGAGTAAAATAACATTCTGTATTAAACTATAAAAGATGTCCCCATGCAGTTTATAGGGGAGAGAGAACTTGTACCCCGTTTTTGCTGATGGAAGGTACACTGAGTAATGTGTTTCTATAGGAGTTGGGTTCTACTTCACTGCTGCAGTACACAATGCAGGTGGACAGCACGCTGTAAAAAGGACTATGAAGACCAGTGCTTCTAACAACTAAAGTGGTGTTCCTGAAGATAGTATGTTGTGATTGTTGTTTTTTGGGCTGTGTCATGGAGGTTCCACCAAGGGATTTGAGTCTTAATCATTAGCATTTAAATTAAAAAGCAGAAAGAATAACTCCTTCCTAAATGTACCTGATTTCTTGTCACTGCATACTTCTGCAGTCGATGTCTTTGAGTGAATGTGTGTGTGTGTGTGTGTGTGTGTGTGTGTGTGTGTGTGTGTGTGTGTGTGTGTGTGTGTGTGTGTGTGTGTGTGTGTGTATCTCAAATAACCGCTACTGTACTAGAGAACAGTGACCGATGTATTGCACTTAGACTTGCAGCAGAGCTGTCTGGAGTGACTGCTGTTAAAATGAATAGCCATGCAAGGGGAAAACGTCCAGTAATTTCCAATGTCTCTGGCTAATTGCCTAGTCTGATATACAACTTTTCAAGTAACACTGTTTCTATTTTCATTCCCTTTGGCCAAGAATTGCAATATTTAATAAATCTTTACTGGGGTCTAATACATTTTTTAGAGATAGTTCTATTGCAAAACACAGTCAGGACTTGTTCTGCCACAGATTATTTGTATCTTCTGTCTGGATCTGTAAACAGAACTAATGTAGCTTTGGCTCAAGAGCTTCTGGAGACTGACAGGCCCAAGTCACATCTGAACATCACACCAAATGCCAGTTCAAAGCTTTGATGGAAGTTAACAATTACACTCCACTGCATTCCTGCTTGGAGCAGGAATCTTTGCAGTTGGTAGTTTATGTCTACAGCCAAACAGCACTAGAAGGAGAACTTTAAAACACATTTTTATTATTTTATAATATGTGTATTTTCAAGAATGCAGTATTTTTTGTTTCATGTCCAGTTATTTTATTTGATTCCATGTCCTGTTATTTTATTCCCTTCAACACCTCAAAAATATCAGCGGGCAGAGTGAAAATCCACCTAAGAAAACCCAGCTTCTGAAATTTCTGAGTTTGTAAACATTCTGAGCCATGGAGCTCCTCTCAAATGACTGGGCCTTTCCACCAGCAGTTGTAATTCAATGACACAATTTTAAATGTATTTACTTGAATTCCATTTGGGAATCCTGGAGGCCTCTCTTACAAACACAGCTCTAAATACATTTATTAAGCATATCTCATTGTTAGCATCTCTCATAGAGATGCTAACAAACAAAACTGACAGTCCTCCACAAAGAAACAGAAAGAACGCAAAGCATAAAAAAACTATATACAGCACAACAATTGTGTTGCTAAAACAAGCTTTAACAAGCTAAAACAATATATATATATATATATATATATATATATATATATATATATATATATATATATATATATATATATATATATAACATCTGCCTCCTAACAAGAGGTGAATCAGACTTTCAAGGAGAACCTTATAGAAAAGGTTTGCCTAATCTTAGATAACCTTGGAATGTATGGAAGAACTGTATCCTTTATTCAGGCTTTCTGTCTATGTAGTAGTATGTTCCTCCCAAGAGACTGCCAAAGGTTAGAACTGAAGTACACGCTTTTCAATTAGTAAAAGAAAGGCAGAGAAAGGTGTCAGCATGGGTCGCCTCCGCAATAACCCTTACTATTATTTACAGTTCCACTGACATTCATGCAAGCTACTGGGGAATACGGACAAAAGGTATTCATACAATTAACACTGTCAAACTTTCAGATGCAAAGGAAATTTTTAAGTATATGTACGGATTGAAACATAAAGGACTGTGTAAATACTCTGTAAGCATAATTTATTAATAAAATGAGCATGCATTATACAAATACCTTTTCGTATTCAATACTCTTCAGCTAATTTCTTTTTACTGGACCTCAATGTGGAATCTATCTTGCATTCATTTCAATCCATCAACAGAATGACCAGGTGAAGTGACCTCCTGAAAATTACGCCACGTTGCTAAACAGATCCAGAGATTGATCTAGGAAAGTAATGACCAGAATCCAGCTGTTTGATATAGGGTTAAATCAACTAACAATACTGCCAGCTCTGGCCTGGAAAACCACTTGCATTGCTGGAATTACTAACAGGTTTGTATTGATATGTGTAGCACCTTAATAGAGTATTGTACTGCAGTTATTCCACAAATGAGTTTGAGTGAAACAACCACAACACCCGACGAACATTAATGGAGTATTCTGTTTCATATAACAAGTGTAAGTTAGGAAATATGTTTAAACCTTTTATTAAAAGCTGAATTAAGAGAATTACTTTCCTTAGATCAAGCTCTGCATCTGCTTAGAAACACAGTGTAGTAATTCAGTTGTTGGACTTAACTGAATGCAAGATAAAATTCTAAAATGAGAACCGTTTAAAAAAAAAAAAAACAGTCAGAAGCATCGAATATGAAAAGCTTATTTGATGCTAGATCTCTCGACACTTGCTTATATTTCTTTACATGATCGTTAAACACTGCATCTCAATTTCTTTTTCTATCTGCACAAAATAATATTTCAATTTTATAATGCGACTGCAATGAAAATAGGTCCTTAGTGCTTTCTTTCTTCTTTTTATTACTTATTAATCAAGGGACTGGCAGCCTTGGGGTCCAAATCAATGCAGAACAACTGAGCAACCTGTAGGGAATATACAGTACCATACATATAGTCATTACTTTTTACCAATGTTTTAAGGAGGAAAGAGTAATGACTGGTAGGCTGTGTAGGGGATCAATAATACCCTGACTTTTCACCCTAGTTTCAATCTCACACTACAGTGATTATTAATCATGCTGATCTAGTGTCGTAATGTCTTAACCAGTTTCTTGTGGATCTGCGTAAGTGTATCAAAACAGCCTTAAAGAGCCAATACCACGTCCATATACTGTAAGTTATAACAGTACCTGTAAGATGTATTTGACCTTGCTGTAGAATTGAGAGCCAGCACACTAAGTGTAAATCGCCCCTGATGGTCTGCTTAATTCACAGCTTCAGCAAAAAACACTAAAAAAGGAAAAATGTATTTTTTAAACAAAATCTTTGAACATTTTTCAGGATTTTGACAGGAATAAAGACATGTATTTATATTTGAATGCACAGTAAGAAATTTAGCTCAGCTTTAAGACTTGCAAAATTCCTGTGAATTCTAAACAGGATTGCCTTTGTATTTACAGTTTATACATAGGTTAAGTCTATACACAAAAGTAAATAAAATAAAACAAGATCATTTCACTGAGGAGCTGTTGTTGCTGATAGTGTTAATGAGAAACCAATTTTATTGATCTGATCTCCTTAGTAACACAGCAGTCTTTTGAAACTGACAACAGGAATTAAATGCTCAGCTACATGACTTCTCTCTCCCCTGTGAGTGCCTAGTTTCCTGCCATACTGTAATTTGTAACTTCCAGTTCTGTTGTGTTCAGCATATTCTAATGTACGGCATAATGGTGTCTGTATTAGTGTGAGACAACTGTATACATAAATGAATTTCAGTGTCAAGGCAAACAAAACTATTCACTTCAAGTGTTCAACACGTGTCCCTCTTGCTCTGAGCCTGCAACTGAGGTGATGTCAAGCTTCAGAAATAACTTTGATCACCCAGTGCTACTGCTGTTTTATGACATTTGTGACAAAGATGAAGATCATCTGTATCACTGGGCAGAACTGTCTTATATATTTATTATCTTTTTTATATATTGTTTTGTATTTACTGTGGCCAATTGGGTATTTATCCCCTGTTTCTCCCCAATTTGAAATGCCCAATTTGAATGTGACTTCAGCTCTGTAAAGGCCGCCACCCACCAAATGCAATGCGACAAGCGAATCTGAAAACTAAGAGTACCTATACTGTTGAGAAGAACCTTTCAGACCCCAGGCAACATACTGAAACGTGAACAAAAATAGGATTGAATCCTATTTTTCGTGAAAATGTTTTGTGACAGAAAGGGTTGAGCAATCACAGCTCTCCATCCAAGCATGTGTTCTACCACTAATAGAATCTAAATATGAAGGGCCAAATACTCAAAGACTGTGCTAATTCTAAACTTTTATAAGGTTGCTTACACACAGTACAATACATAAATACATAATGCACATACACATTGTATATGTGAATTTCACTTTTAGATGGACTTGCATAAGGAAAGGTTAGGAAAGGTTTGTTTTAAATCGCAGGCACTTCTTCCCAAGGCATATATTTCAAAGGTTGTTAAAATTCCAAGTATGTTTGATTGTAGTGGATTGAGTGTTTAAATGTATGAATATCACGGATGTACTTGGGGTGTGTGATTTACAGATACGGATTTAAATATATGTGGAAATGTCGTTCATAAAGAGAATCATACACAGTAGATGCAGATGCATGCTATGGTAAGTTACAGTATGCTAGTACACCAGAGACAACTTATTTATTTATTTTTTTATCAGCGGGTGTTAAATTAAATGGAATAAAACTGATAATTGTGCAGATGAGAGTAAATGAGGGAAAGTTTTGTCTTGTGATGTTTAATTAACACATTTTTAACATATTTCATTTGACTTCAACGAATACCTTAAGATTTAAAACAAGCTTAAGGGAATTACTTGACAACTCTGAGTATCTGCACACCCCTACCAGAGAATAACCATGCACATGACCCCCTGGAACACTTTGCATCTAGTGAATGTAAGAAATACGCCAGTAACAAATAACACATAACAAAAGGGCTAGCCTATTTCTTACATCCAGTAGGGGGAGAGTGACAGGCTAATGCCAGTAATTGTTATACTCTGTTGTACCAGATACAGTTAGGCCCTGTCCACACTATGCTTTTAAATCATATTAGTTCCCTTTAAACCGGCTTAAAAGTGCTAAATATGGTTTGCGTCCACACTACGCAGCCTTTAATACCATACTCGAGAACCGGACTTGAGACCACCTCAGGGAGTAGTCTCGAGTCCGGTTCTAAATTAGATCGCATCAGGTAGCGCGGTTTATCAGAAGTGTGGACGCTGTAATACCGAACTACATTTTGTAGTATTCCAATATCCCAAACTGCTTTCTGATAAGTTTGGCGAAATACTGGTGCCTGAAAGACTTGCTATCAGTGTACACTCTGCAATGGGTATTCATTTTTATGCTTAAAAAAAAAAAAAACTGAGGACATCTCTAGTGGGGAAAATAACAAAAGCACAACGTTAAATTAGGCGACTGCAAAAATGAAATGCGAGTTAAAAGAAGGATCAGGATGAACAATTCACGTAATTTATCAGCTCTATTTGAGATAAAATTAAGGGGTCCAGAATTAGGTGCAGGCAAGATATGAAGGTAAAAAAAAAGATTGTTTTGTAATTAACAGCTTTTTTTCTGAGTTTAATTATGAAAACAGAATCAGCTCAATTTGTTTAAAGGGATGTGACCTGATTAAAAATAAACCCGAAAACTTCACGCGTTACTTGTGTGTGTTTGCATCTACTTTTTCCAAAATTAATTACTTATTTTTAGCAATATGCTCCTCTATTAATATGACGCATAACACATTATTTTAAAATAAAATGCAGTGCATGGTGGGATACTATTGTATTCATTTCCACTGTTCATTGCTCTGCTAGGAACTGTAACCGAACTATTCTAAAAGTGTGTGGATGCATTAAGAGTACGGTTCTTGAGATCGGTTTTGTAGTCTGGACAGGGCCTTAGAGGGTAGACATGATTCTAAGAACTAGATTGAGGTACAGGGGTGCTTTACATTTCTAAGTTTTAAAAAGTAACCAGAATATGACATGAATTTGAATTTAAAAAACAAGCAGCAGCACACATCAACTCTGATTATCTAACCATACCAAGCTGCTCTTTAAATGACACTTAATTTGTACAGCCTTGGGAAAGAAATGTGCCCTGTTGGCAGCCATTTAAAACAATGGCATAGTGATAATGCTTTCTAGTTTTGTATTAATGCATTTTTAAGTTTTCAAGATAACAAAACAAAACCCACAGAGATTCAGAAAAATAATATGACCATTAGTTTTACTTGAGAGTTTAGGTCTGTCTGAACTGTAGGCTTAAATATGATATATAATACAATACATTGCATCTGAAAAAATAAAGTCTTGGTTCCTGGAAGATCCTCTTTGTTGTCCACATAAATAATTAATGCTGTGATTACAGATATGTTTAAACTTACCAAGTGTTTAGCAGTGCTGGTTAACTGGTCATAGAAAGATTCAGTCCCCTTTTTACAAAATGCAACTGTCAAAATTGTACAGAGCTAAACCATACATCTTATATCTACTTCCAAACCTCATGGCTCCCATATCTTTTAATCCCTGGATCTTTTATATCTAAAGGTATAAGTTACATCAGAAGTGACTCAAAGAAGAAGATAAAGGCAGAGATCAGCAGAGATACAGAACACGGACATGAGCTGATTTCCCCTGAAGGGTCCCAAGCAGCCCTGTGTGAGTGCAGCCTGTATACAGCATTACAGCCAACTTTGTTCATGGGGTTATAACGTATGAAACAAGTACATCATTTGGGGCTAGTGCATTCAAGCTTAACATAAGGGAAGCTCAACAGGCTTCATGTCGTCATTTGCATCATTACCAGCCAACTGGGATTTTATGATTTCCAAGTTTTGGACATGCATGCAGGTAAATAAATAAATAAATATGCATGTTGTTTTGTTTTCTTTTATTAAACAAACAAACAAACACAGAATACTGTACAAATATACATTTATGCTAATACCCTCCAATTAATTCAATTAATTCAAACTGAACCAGACAGTCTGAGAGAGAATCATCTTCTAGTAGTAATTGTATGATATATTAGTACATTGTAAATACAATGTGTCTACATGTAGTTAATGTACCAATATATTTTTGGTCTATCCATTACGTTTAAGGTCTTGGGTAATCGTACAACGAATGCCAGAATTTATTTATTTCACAGCTTCAATATTAGTTAAATACCTTTCACTACCCCATGGTCTTTTTGCTTCCTGTATGCAGAAATAATTTACATCTAGCCCAGATTTATGAAATTCTTATTAAATTATGGCCCTGAGGAACTCATATTGTTTTATAACTATAGTTGCACTATTTACACTATTAACTAAAGATACAAAATATACAAAAGAAAGCAGTCGATGTTGCTATTCCTAATGGCTTTAACACAATCCTAATTAGAATATATATATATATATATATATATATATATATATATATATATATATATATATATATATATATAGTATATATATAATTTTTTAAATTAACTTCTCTACAAAACAGAAATGGAATGGAATGTGCACACACACTCTGCAGAATCTAACTATCAGTAAACAAATCTACAGATAATGTATCTTAGTACTGAGACAAACTTTTCCATTGTCTTTAATTTTGAAATATCCATGCTTCATTTACAATAATAAAAATGGCACCAAATAGGAACGTGTTCTAAAAGACATTACCCAAAACTTAATGTGCACCATACTGTTCAAAACTCACCAGATGCTAATTTTGTTATTAAAACAGCTTGAACATACCAGTTTTTGTATATAAATGTTATCTTCAAGGTGGATATAGCTCCAAGACAGATTTGCCTCTGAGGCAACTCTGATAAAAGTGAACACAGACTAATGACAACACACAGGGGTGAGACTTGTTTAATCGGGGTGTGCCAAAACTTGTATTATCTGAGTAATTATATTTAAGAAATTTGAAGCTGTTAGGTATTAATTAAATGGAATAAAATGTGTTAGTTATTCAACACAAAACAATGCGGCCCCTTGGTTTCCCTTGTTTATACAATTACTGAGATTCATTGAATTGGCAAACAACACATTGAGGAACTGCTTCGGGGACAACATTAACTGATATGGGAATTCAAACTAGAAAAAATATACATATTGTATGACCCATCTTAATTCTGCCAACACCTGCATCACTTGGTTAAAAACCACTCATACTGTAAATGTCTGCTTACAATTCATTTATTCGCTGTCAATTATGTAGAATCTGGTAAATCTTAAGTTTTACCGGTAAGTGTCAATATTTACCTTGTAGGTGCTTTTCGGACATTTACCGGTTAATCTTATGATTTGCAGAAGTTTATTGGTAAATGTACAGAATTATGAAGAAATATATTGCTTTTCAGACATTTACCGAAAGCTTTTTGGTAAAGGCACTTGGTTATTCTTGAGATTTGCTGGTAAATGTCCAAAGTAAAGCGTTATCATGTTTATTTTGAGATTTGCCAATATTCAGACATTTACTGTAATATATAATCAGGATTCCAAGTACAAACCAGTACTGTACTTACAAATGTCATGCGAGTCATACAAAAGCCTTCTTAATTAGTATAGGATATTTGTTCTGTTCCTGTACTGAGAATACAGATATGCACAAGGAACGTAAGTAGTTTCACAGCTGACAAAGCCTCGCAATGGCCTCTGCTTACTATAAACATGTGAAACACTCAAGATTTCATTCTGACGTCTAAAACTGATTTTGTGTCTCTTCAGTCTTTGGGGGTTGCCTTATACTTATATGCTACCCAATGTTTTATAGGCTGCGTTTGCGGTGCTCCTCTCTTCTTCTGCATATTCTGCTAGGGGATAATAAAACATGTTGCTGTTGGTGAAGTGGAGGGAAGGTCCTCTCTCCTGCAGAATGCACAATCAGGCTGGTGACAAGGCTAGAATTTCAATGTGCTTTGAGAGTGTCGAATGGAATACTTAAACAGGAAAGTAACTAAGAAAGAAGACATGCCAAGCTTCAACCTTGAAACATGTTGACAGTGTGATGCAAATGTCTGTGAACAGCAATTTTAGAAGAGGCTCAGTTAACATTAACCTCTAGTATAACAACCTGGTCCAAAAGCTTGCAGCCAAACTGTCCCGCTTTCTTTTTAGGTGCTTGTACCTAATTAAACTTCAACATCCTTCGACCCATTTTGATCCAGTAATATCCCTGATCATAATTTTACAGTGCAGAAAAATGGCAATGAATTGCATAATGAGTATGTTTATTTTATTGGACATAACTAGGGCTTCTGTTTCTCAGTTTTTATTCATTTCCTTTTTCAGTGCTTATTTTTTAGCTATTTTCGAGTTTTATGTAAATCTGTTTTTTTTCGGGGCTTTCGCTTTTTATATACTGTATGAAATTATTGTTTTTGCTTAATTTCCAAAATGCTTGGTCAAAATATGTATAATAGTGCTTGACAGTACTTGCACACTTAAGTTGTACCTTCTTTCCTTTGCTGTCTTCCACAATGAAATCCTTATGGTCACGGGCACATTCTTCTGGGGGGTTGTGTGTGTAAAGGCATTTTTTTACATTTCGCCACACTTTGCTATTCTGTTTTAAATTCGACCTCTCTAACGTAATATAGCTTTAAATCTTGCGAACATGCCTTCTAATTGTAATCTCGTTTTAAGTCTCGCAAGTGGAGTCTCCAATAGAAATGTAGGAATTTGCTGCCACTCAATAGTTGTGGTGGGTTTAAAATATTCAGAACTAATCAATGATAGATACAAGTCAGGAAGAAGTGACATTACCCAGCTGCACTGGGAAAGGGAGGTTTTTTTTGTAGTCGTAGTAGTAATCGTAGTAGTTTTTTTTTTAATGGGAAAGGGGTCAATTTCCACAGTTTTTCCGGTGTTTTCCGGTGTTTATTGGCTATACACTGATTTCATTTTTTTTGTATCAGGGTGTTTTATCAGATTTTATCAGTTAAAGCCGAAAATAAGAAGCCCTAGGCATAACTAACGCACACAGCCTCTCTCACAACAGAAACAAAACTGTCAAATAACAAAACAAAACATAACAGGCTCAATTTTCATGAAACGCAGACAAGCACCCTGAACAATATGATTGTGAAGACAGGTTGTCCACCACACTGCCACCAATAGGCTAATAAGAGACTGCACTGCTTTATTAGATTCCGATGGTTTCATTGGAATGTATTTCCAACAACTAGTATTATTTGTATTTGTATGAATGAATATTTCAACCTCTATTTAAATAATAAAAGTAACTGTATCAATAGGCCTATATCAGATTCCTTTTGCGTGCTATACAAAGTAAAATTAAAAATAAACACTAAATACAGCAAATAGACTTGTCTCCTTTTACAGTGGAAGCTTATGACTTCATAAACTTAGTGCAGCTGTGATTTTTTTTAGATATCTTTGATTCGTGGCATGTAGCTAATTAACATGTTCTTATGTGTTTCAATGCCTTCTACTCGTGCTATATTCATACATTACAACCAGACCAAGGCATATGTCATGGGACTGATTTTGCTCCGGTCAGTTACCTGTGGTCACAGTCCCAGTGTCTGGAGAAATATGCTCAGGGCTAGACTGTGAATCCTGCTTTTGGGCCCCATCCTTTCGTCCTGACAAGTGCTACTTATACATAGGGGGCAAAACTAACCCAAGGAGCACAGCCACACAGTCATCGACCTCAAAAAACACAAAAAATAAGAAAAAAAACCTGGCTAACATTATATATAATTGTGCCATCCACCACTATCAACAACAGCTGTTGCATCATTTTATTTTAAACCATTTTTCCTGCTGTAATTTAATTTACTTATCTAGATTTCAAATAACAGCTGAAATGATTTCCAAATCAAATATTATTATAAAATGTAAAAAGTTAACCTTTCTGTGAATGAATGAAATACATTTCCCAGTGGATTAATACAGCTTAAACATTAGGAGTCACTAAATGAAAGCTATGTTTAAGTGTGCATACAAATGCAAATGCATTGTGCAATTGTAATTTAGCATGTTAATATTAATATAAGTCTGTATTAGCAGATTAGGTTATTTTCCCTCAATATGCATTAACTCACCATTTGTTCAATAATGTATACAGTACAAATTAAATGTTATTCTAATGAAAAAAAGAGCAATGAAAACAAATCATTAATAAAAATCCTCTTGTCAACCTTTTAACCAGCGTATTTAGCCATGCTGAGTTTATCACAACAAAGACATAATACAGGTACTATATGGGATTCACTTTTCCCTAAAATACATTGTGCATTACTGTATAATCAAGTAGAAGCTACAACTAAAAATATTCGAGTAGTTGCACCGCTAGAATACAACAACAACAGATATTTTCATTCACAAGCATCCTTCACAATGCCCAAAGCCATTTGCAGAGACAATACTAAAGAGAGAGGTATGTATTTTATAAGGCTTATAGAGTAGTCTACACTCTTGACCAACAATGGTTTATGTACAGATGGAAATTAGGGATGTGTCGAAACTCATATTTTCTGAGTAATTACCATTAAGATATTTGAAGTTGTTAAGGTATTAATTAAACAGAATAAAACATGTTAATAACACAAAACAATGTTTATAGGATTATAAACAGTGTTATTGTTGTGTTGTGACAGTGTTATTTAATATAGAAACTGTCATGATCAAACTAACTAAAACTCATTTATATTTTATGTCTTACCTTCCTCTTATTCTTTGGTTATGATTTTTTTTTCAGTTTTGTGTTTCCTTAGTCATCTGTCATCTCTATACTGTCATTTCTACAGTGGATTGTGGGATTACAGCCCTGGGCAAGGTGGTATCTCTGATACATATCCCAGTTTCCACAGTAGTAGCTCGAGTCACATTTACGTGACAAATAAGTTGCACTTGCTAGTTTTGCAACACAGTTTTATTGTCAGTAAAAATATCAGCACCCCGGATGACAGGAAAATTCGTATCCAATTGGCTTTTAAAACTCTTAATTGTAAAGGTGAGGGAAGGGCAGTTCTTCTTGTTTTGAAATCAACACATTAAGACATAGGTGTGTTTTACTTTATTTAATACCTGCTGGCAACTACTTCACACGCCTAATAACAATAAAGGTTTGTGTTCCACAGTCCATACCTTTTAATAGCAACTGAATGCATGGCTTCCATCATATACAGGGGTTACAGTTTTGTTCAATGGCTTTCAGCACCTCCACTATAAAAAATGTTCCAGCGCCACCGGTCCCTGGAAACTCTTCTGTAAACATCATTGTATTCTGAAGAGAATATATTTGTTACAGGTGATTCAAAAGTTGAAAGTGTTAAGTAATAAACTAGAGAACACAGATATGCAGTCCCTGTAGGCACTTAAGGTCACAGAACTATCAAAGTCAGCTCTGGAGCAAGAGTGACATTTCAGAGGCACAGGAGCAGTGCGAGATTGCCATTTTCAATTTTGCACTGTGAGCTAGCTAGCCTTACACTATCACCACAAACAAGAAGATCAAGGGATTATTTACTTTATTTATTAAAAAAAGGTAATGACCTTGGCAGACAAGCATTGCATCTCATTTTCAAGGGTGTCTGTGGTATTTTCAAGGTGTCTGTGGTATTATATAGGCTAAAAGCTATTTTTATCTTTTATCTTTACAATAGTAAAGATAAAAGATAACAATAGATAGAAATAAGTCTGTTATTCCTTGGTTTATAACAAAGGAAGAGAGATCCAGTCCCAAAATAAACTACTGAATAGAGAAAGCATGACTGACAACTGTAATAAACAGATTGTCATTGCTAGCCCATTTGTAAAAAATTTTAAAAAAAACCATCAAATAATTTATTAATTATGTTGCACATTAGAAAACGCTGGTATCAAGGTATGAGAATATGTTCTTTCACCACAAAATAATTTGATCAGTCCAGTTTAGTGTCCCATGTATGGACCTTTTCCTTTTCACAATGGAAAACTAACAATCATTTATCAACATTTAATCCATGGTTGCAGGTCACTAACAGCCTATCTGACAGACCCTGCCATCTGTTCCTAGGCAACAGTCAAGGACAATGTAACTTCCAAACCAGCAAAGGGCCTCTTTCATTAATGTTATCTTTATAT
Organism: Acipenser oxyrinchus oxyrinchus; assembly: GCA_030684275.1. Taxonomy (NCBI): domain Eukaryota; kingdom Metazoa; phylum Chordata; class Actinopteri; order Acipenseriformes; family Acipenseridae; genus Acipenser; species Acipenser oxyrinchus. The sequence goes on from CM060253.1 coordinate 44,088,799, forward strand.
TAAGTGCTTTTGGTTAACTGCTGCTTAAAACTAGAACATTGTTTTCCAGGATGTGATTACTATGTACATGTCTTAAAGCTACAACACTTTCTGTTGAAACAATTAACTACTTTAATACTGCTTTAAAAAAAGGTTATTTTTTGAGTAAAAATCAGAACCTTTTTAAATTCATGGAAAGTATATATAATGCAGTAGGGACATCTAAAGTTAAAACATTCAGGGGTTTATTCAGATGATCTAAACTTTGACAGATGCAAATACCACAGTCTTTTAATTCACTAAATAGGACCCTCTCTGGAATATTTTACTTACACAAATGCACTAAAGAGATTCACATGTCCTGTTTGATGTTTCATAACCTTGATTTTTAAATGATTTTGGATTATTGTTTTATTTGCAACAGATTGATTCACATTGTATTATTGCTGTCATGGTGGATTGCATTAATAGGGCTCCTAGCAGTGGAACCCACTCTGGTCACATGACCACAGTATGATGGCCATATTAGGTCACAGGTCAAAGTGAAAAGTAAGGTTAGACTTTGATCAAGGGCTTTCCATAGCATTGAAAAAAATAACAGTCCAAATAGAGGCAGTGACCGATTTACAAAAACATATAAGCTCCCCTCACAGGGATGCCTAATGACGTTGTGCTAGGTCAATTACGACTGTGTTTAAAAAGATTTGGTAGATGTTTGACAAATCATAAACATACAGGCTGTTGGCTGAATGATAAGACAAAGTCCTGGTTAAACTGACTGAAAAACTGTATAAATGTCACTCAAGAGATGGATTTCCTGAACCAGAAAAAAACTGTCACAGCTTAAGACTTTGCTCTAAAATAACGTGATGAATACTAAGGATGTAAGGTAAGTGGTAAACCCATTACATACTTTCTGGTTTTAAAGGGGTTAAAAACGACTCTCATCATTATACTCTTATTATTATGTAGATCGATCCCGAGCCGAAGACAATGGCACTAACAAAAGTCAAGGTCAATTACAGCCTTCACTGAGAGGGCACTGTCGCTATTAGGTTTACCCTGAACTTGGAATGATTCGCTGGGTACCCTTCAGCTAAAAGTTTTAGGAAAATAGACCCAAAAATGTTCATAAAGGATTGCATACATAATTAGAGAAAAAAATGTATTAAACCAATAACGTTTTACCTGTCAGAGTTGCTTATAGTTCATCTGGACAGTGCCAGATATCTGAACGGAGCAATATTACTGAACTGTCCTTGTCTTGGTTTGTTGTTGTTGAAAGATGTTGTCTGATCTCCAGTCCAGCTGACAGGCTGTGCTTGGCTGACCTTGCAGTTGCAAGTAGAAAACTAGTTACTTTGCAAAGTTGGCTGGTTTTGGTGGATGATAAAATACATTTGGACCAGTTGTGTCTTTGTTTAGTACTTGCTGTCCAATATATGTGAACTTTGCTTTCTTTATGGTAACTGAAAATGAAAAAGCTGGCACTTGCGTGGATTCATTTTAAGTTTGATTCACAGTTGGTGATGTGATTTCCCAGTGGCCATCTACCATCTGATAGAAGCCGGCTAGAGCTGGAAGCTGATTGGCTGATGGTGCAGAATTGTTTTCTAATACCGGTTTATCTACACTGTGCTGGCAGGTTAAATGAAACCCCATTGGTTTAAAATGAAAATAAAGTCTGGAGACTAAACGATCTACAGAAGAATGGTAAGAGATTTGCAAGAACGTTATTCTAAGATAAGAAAATGTTTTAGTGCTTAATACCAAGTATCTTTCATTTGAAATTGTTATCATTCTGTTTTGCTACAGTGCTGTTTTTGTGGTATTAAACATGAGACTGGCTTTTATCAGTAGCAAATGACAGGCTACTTCTCTTCAACTGGACTACTGGCAATGCCTTCACCTTTTCATTATGTCATACTCTGTCCTTCAGGCAAGCAGCAGCACCCCTAAAGTTATAACCTTCGCTGAACACAGATGCTGTATGAATAGTAAAGAAGACGACCGCATTTGCTCTCATTTTCAATACAGACTACATCAACTTGAACTGAACCAGAATTGTAAATATGCATATGATCGTACATGTCAGGGGAACAGTTAATCTGTTAAACAGTATGAACTCCTTAATTATAATCCATCAACCCGAACATTTTTTTTTTTAAATGCTGCTCCAACAACATTAAACCATAAATACAGAATGCGGTGACTGCAATGCTCACATACTGGTACTTCACACAGTGTATTATCTTTATCTCTAGAAGAAATTAATCCCCAGGCCCTATAAACATTTATCTCAATATATATTACAGTGCATTCCAGAAAGCCAAGGAAAGTAAATCAATGACCATAATATGATGGATGGGAAAGTAAGCAAATGGTTACATGTTGGTGAAAAGACTTTTTTGCCCTTCACTTAAAGATATACTGTACAGCTAAAGCGGTTGTCAAATGCTAAGTTAATGTTTTCTTTGAGTCCAGCCATCTAGAACACAATTGATCATATAGGCTTTCTCTATTCCTGAAGCGTATATATTTGAAAAGGTCCACATACACCATATACTGAAGATTCTGTTTCAACAGCATTATGGCATAAGGTTACTTTACAAATATACCAGGTGGTGTACTGACTGGGACAGGAGATTTCAACTTATTTGATCATAAAGTCTTAGCATAACAAATACTGTCAGACAGCTTGATGTGCATTTATTCACAACAATATCATTAGGTCATTCCGAGCTGTAGGCTCAATTTAGTGAAGATCATAAAAGGCTATTTTAGGATATGCACAGATATAAGTTTAGCAAGCAGAAACAGATTTACAATAGCATATACATTCAGTATGCATTCCCTTTCTGTGCACATCAAGAAAAAGGGTTTGAAAACCAACATACCAAGGTTTCAGTATGAGATTATTACACCCATTAGAACATTTCATATGAAAAAATGCACTAACACACTGTTTAAGTGTGAGAGTAACCCTTGAGGCATACAGCTGATAAAGGATAAGGATAATGTATTTTTGATCTCTACTTCTTTTTCTACCTTGTAAACCATCTGTACCCACCTTTAACACTTTTTCACAGCTCTAAAGTACTTAATTGACATTTTTTGCTATCTCTACATTGATTAGTTTTACCTTATATTTGTCATCAATATGTTGAAGGTCAAATCCAGAACTTAATAACCCCCATACTCTGGTTAAAATGCTACAGTCTATAGTTTGCCTGTAGGTTCTCAGCTGCTGTTGAGTACAATGCAGCATCACAGCTGACCTTTTGAGACACACTTTATTATAAATTATTACATTCTTGGCACTGGGAATCCCGGCTAGCTGTATTATTTTTCTACTAGTGATGGCATGTCCCCATTATTTTAATGTCATCTGAACCTAATTACAATTTGCGTCAGGGCATCAGCTGTTAAAAGCACTGACATATCCAGTGTGCTTATATCAACAGTCAGCAGAATTCCTACAACAATATCTCAATTAGAAAAGTCACCTAAATTAGTGTAAGCCAAAAGAACTGAAACATATTGAAACTGCATATGGGAGTGGAAACAAGCCAATAAATTCTGCCAAACCCCCTCCATCTCCATTAAATATTATGATTAGTAATTACAGCTGAATCTTTATCTTTGGTGACTCTGATGCAAAAATCAATTTTACAATAAAACTGACTTTTACAGTATAGCTCAGAAAAACTAATTTAACTTATGCTAAAATGATTTATTTCACAATGGAATATATATATATATATATATATATATATATATATATATATATATATATATATATATATATATATATATATATATTAGGAACATTTTCACGAAATATTTGTGAGCAACAACTCCTTACATGTCTATCACCATCTGACTGGTACCTGAAAGCACTCCAAGACCACCTCCTCCCTACAGCTCACAACCATTTTCCCAATGGTGATTTCTACTACCAAGATGGCGGAGCCCAAACAAGTGAAGAAAGGTTAGAAGACAACAGTATCACACCACATCAATTTTGGCCTAGAAATTTTGGGTCTGAAAGGACAGGAAGTCAGCAAAAGTCAACCATGCAACCGAAATGAACTGGAATCAAGTGAGAAGGCTGCATGAAGGTCTTTAAAGGATAACTCGACCCTTCAGTGCCTCATTGAGCCCATGCCTGAGATGATAAGGAAGTCTAAAACACAATGGAATGCACTGCAAATACTAAGTACTACTATTATGGTGTCTAGTAGACTTTTGCAATATAATTTTGTAGCTTCTTTGATTACATGGTGTTAAATAAAATATCTAAATTATGTTGTTTTTTAATTAGTCTAATCCTCAATTCTAGGGGGATGCAAAACATTTGACCATAGCTGTAGTACTGAATATGCTGTAATGCTGAAAATACCATCTCCATCATGAGCACCAACTGGTCTCCCATTAAATAAAACTCCAGGCTAAATAATTAGATTAACACTTTCTTATATACATACACACATACGTACTGTACACACTGATGTACGTAAATAAGAGAAAGAACCTGGAATTGTGTGAGTCATGGTTTAGTGCTAAATTTTAATTTACCCACCTCTTTCTCACATTGTATCCCATGTTTCCACCTTTGCAGATGTTTCATTAGGAGTTGGGTTATCTTAAAAAACCTTGACAAACTACTCAAAAGAGAGTTTTAGTTCTTTAACCCTGTTGGTTTATCATCACAATGTGGAATGAGCAAAGCAAGGCTGTCAATGAAATAGTGTGACTTAATAAACTGTAAGGACAACATATTTTATAAAAACAAATGCACATATTTTGAAGTTATCTTAGGCAGTCTAGGTTATTATTTCACACATTTGGTGCAATGACTGCTACAGTCTAGGCATTTACTTAAAAGCAAACAAATGGAGACTTGTATTGACATTTTTCTGTTATTTTATTGTAATGCCTACAGTATATATATATATATATAGTACATAAACATAATTGTGCTGAATAACAACAAAAACACATTGCAGTGTGTATTTTGTAGTGGCATTTTATTTAAAATAAGCAAATATTTTTGTTGCAAAACATTTCAGAAGGGGAGCATTGGCTGTACCATAGAAATAAGTTTTACAGGAAACTGCTGTCCAGAAGCTTCAATAATCCAAGAAACCAATGTCCAGCAGCTTGTATTTGAAGAATCACTTAACCGATTACAACTCTGTCTGGCCTTTGAGCTGGAACATCATTAAAATGAAGTTCCAGTTTTGTATTGAAGTAAATCATTCATGAACTCTGCCATTGATGCATAAACACCATTAGTCAGCAGTTGGCACCCAAACAGAGCTGGTAGGTGTGAATAAACAAACACGTGAAATACAACAATGATATTCCCCGAAGCCCCCCAAATCATTTTCTGAACCAATGATCTTTAAATCTAATTCTGATTGCATTTTTCATGACAACTTAACTCCAATGTGAAAATATACAGTACTTAATTCAACAAGAAATATATGTATACAAAAATGTATTAACACCCTGCCCCAATACCATTTTCTGAGTCACTGGTCTTTTCATCAGATACTAAAGCAATCTGGGTCCAGATTAAGATTAATCATGGTTCAGAGTTACTGTTGCAGACATCAACCTAACCTCAAAAATATAATGCTCTTATGGCATCATTAGTGTAAGTGCTCCATTTGAGAAGACACACAAAAAAACAGTTACTTTCTGTTGACTAATCTTTTAAAGCTGGAACACAAAAAATATCCCAAATTACTGAACAAATGCTGCTCCTAAATTTTTATTTTTCAACCATAATGGGTATTATGTACTCCACAGGCTCAACCCATGAGCCATATTTGACAGTAATAAAGTAGCATAAAATGATTACAGAGTAAAGCTCTACTGGAACAAAAGGGAATTCATTCATTTTAAAAGTTCAAATCAGTAATTCAAAGTAAACTTAAATGAGTGAACCAACCAATCATTTAAAATGCATTTACATTTCTCTTATTCCCATTAGTATCATTATCACTAGGACAATAGGACAATAGGATTATCAGTCCTTCCTTTCAATTTTAAGTGTGACCTGTCCAGAGCAGCCATGTCTCTGAATCCCTTCAGGCTGTCAGTTACACTACAGTGGAAACTCACATGGCTTCCACAAACTGTAAATCCTTTTTTTCAGGCTCTGTTTACATAAGCTAAACATTTTTCCTTCAGAATGACTGCTGCCTGAAAAAATAAGGGTGTACCGTCTGGTTTCTCTCAACAGAACATGTTGGGTGTTCATAGCTGAGTGCAATCTCCTGTCATTTCTCAAATTTAATGTTTTTTTCTGTTTTTCTTTCTTTCTTTCTTTCTGATGCTAAGCAGAATCTGGGGAATTAACTTAGAACTACATTTACATGCAATGCATAAGTCCATTACTTATTCACAGAGAATTGATTTCTACATAAAATGTGCATGGGAAAATCTATGCAATCTGATTTACTTTTACTGTGATTGGTTTCATAAAAACAAAAGGTCAGGTTTCATGGTGTTCAACAGTTTTACACTTTCTTTTCAGGTTCTTGGGCAACATTTCTTTCACATTTCACTTACCAATAATATCAGTACTATATTACACTACAGTACAACCCCCCCTTTCTGATTATTTGTTTATTTAGCAGACGCCTTTTATCCAAGGCGACTTACAGAGACTAAGGTGTGTGAACTATGCATCAGCTGCAGAGTAACTTACAATTACGTCTCACCCGAAAGACGGAGCACAAGGAGGTTAAGTGACATACTCAGGGTCACACAATGAGTCAGTGGCTGAGGTGGGATTTGAACCGGGGACCTCCTGGTTACAAACGCTTTTCTTTAACCACTGGACCACACATGATGTGTGTATATTGCAATCATTTGATCAAATGAAATGGCAGCTTCAATGATTGGCAATAGATGGAATCATACAGTTAAATCACAGCAGATTGCAATATTTATTTATTTATTTACAATTGCATGTTGTCTCGCAGTGTGTTTATAATACTGTAGCCTACTTGCCTATTGTTTTGAAATTAAATTACGACTGGATTATGTATACATATTTGAAAGTTCTGTAGCAGTAGTCACAGTCGACAATAATTGTGTTTGTATTTTTGTTGCTGATCTGTCTTAAATGATCATTATATTTTACATAACAACATTTTTAAAAGCAAAAAAAGACACAATGGCGAAAGACCCATAAGCATCAGATGCATTTAAGCCTGTTCCTTTTAATTATGCACAAACAACCATCCCTTGCCAAGGTTCAATTCAACCCAAATAATGTCTAAATAATACACAAGCTCACCCTTCTTTCTGGGGTCCAAGCTTTGCTACAGTATAGAACGGAGAATTAACATAAAAAACTGACAATGCAACTTATTCAACATAACCCACTTCAAAATAAACTACTGTAAAGATTTATTCATAGAGTAAGAGTTGGAAGTAATGAACACACATCCAACGAGTCTCACTATATATTTCAAATATTGAATTTCAAATAAATGAATAGTATTTTGACAGTGCCTCCACTGCTTATGTTGTTTTTAACGTGGTGGTGGTGAGAACGCAATCGGTCCTTGTGGCAAAGTGGTGAGTGGATACAGGTGAGTTCAGCGCAGGTACAAATCACACAGACAATTACTAACAGGTGCAAGGGTGTTTATTCATAAACTACTACAATGTCCAGAGCCTTAAGGCAAAACACCTGTAAATAATAATACTGGAAGTGATTACAGTGGCGTGTATCACTTCAGTTTTGTAAAATTCCACAGGTTTGACCTGCAAACCAAAAAGTCCAGTTTTATCACCCACACAAAACACACAGACACAGACACTGTTCCAATGGTGCGTGATTTAAGTCCTTGTGGTGAAAAGACAGTTCTCAGTGGAAAGTGAAGTGCTGGTGTCCGGGTTTAATGCTGGCCTGCGGCTGCAGCTCCGGATCGTGTTAGTAATCTTTTAGACAAACGAAACAAACAAACAACGTTTACAAGACAGACTAACAGAACACTGACGGTTTCTATATGCAGGGACTCTTTTTAGGTTCTTTCCTAACCATTCACAAAAGGAACCGATCACATCAGCTATGACCATTATTTATATGCTCGCTCATGACCCCTAGGTTAACGAGCGCATCCGCTCCTCCAATCCTCAGATGCCACACCATTTACCGTCTGGGTCACTGAGTTTGGATACCATATCTTTGCCCCTTTCCTAAATGACCAGCCTCCACCTACCCTACGGAATAAATTGTCGTGCCATTTAGTTAAGGGTACTCTGTTCCTTTTACACAGCGCCCTCACAGGTCAAGAGGGAGATCTAACACCAAGAACCATTCAATCTCTGTCACAGTCCTGTGCAGGACAGGGCTGGCACTGTTACTTGTTTGCTTTTTTTTATAATGTTGAAATGTTCAGTATTGATTGACCAGAATTTTTTGTTTTGCCTCCTCTGGAGCCCCCTTCAGCAACATAAAGGTCTGTGGCGGAGGGTCCCGCCCCTGTGTGTATTTTTGTGTTATATGTTGCATGTTGTGTGTTAAATGTTGGTGTATAGATATTGGTACACAGGATATAAACGGGTCTGTGTTTCACGAGTGTTAGTAATATAGATTTGTATTTAGGCACAAGGATTGCATATCACTTCACGTGCAGGTAATATGTGATCACGGGTAGAATGCACAGATTAGTTCACATGCAGTTGTACCGAGATTCCAAATTGAATGATTGATTAGCAATCGGGTCTTGGTACAACTGCATAAAAGGAGCAGTTTTCACTCACTCAGGGTTGGGTGTTCGTGTTGTAGAGAACGGGAGGAGAAAGGAGTTTTTTGTCTTAGTAAAAGTAAGCAACTGCTAGACGTGCGGGTCCTACCAGCATGAAACTATTTGTTTATTTATTTACTTGTTTGTTTGGCCCTGTGCCTTGTTGTTTGTGTGTTTTGTTTAAACTGTTTATTTTATTTTGATTTAATAAAGAACAGAGCGCAGTCGCGTCTCGGTTTACACCGCAGCAGCTTGTCTGTGTATCCTTCCTGGTCCGTGGACGTCACCGCCGAGCCATCCTGTCACAAAGTCCAATTTGTATCTTGTTGGGAGATGTAGCCAACAGGAGGGGGTTAAAAATCTGCAAGACAGGGCAACTGCAATGGCTTATTTATGCATGTGACAGAGCACATGTGCAGTGCCTCTGCTCTGTCACAGTGGATTAAAAAAAATACCTGAATCAATATGTATATAAATTAGTGCTGGGACAACCACAGGAATGTCATGTTCGGATATTCACTCATAATTTAAATCTTTGTTTGGATATTCGTTCGTTTTTCAAAAAGTAATGAAAGCATAGACATAATTTACATGGGGGACACAGGGGACATAGGGGACATGTCCCCGTCACTTTTTCATTATTTTAGATAGAATAATCTTTATGCATGCATCAGCTATAGAAACTCCCCCCCCCCCCCAACACACACTTTTGAAACCAAATTTACACCACTGAATAAAAGCCATTACTGCTCTGAATGGAGGCAGAGACCACATAGCAGCAGGGGCAGGGGGCACGGCCGTAGCTCCTGTGTATGTGCCTTTATTTTCCAGCAAGACCTTACAATATGTAACATGTTAAAATAGAAAAATATCCTAGGAGTAAAGAATAAGTTGTGTAGGACTTACTTTATCCAATTCAATTAACTACAAAACAAAGGATGCCAACTAGCAGTTCAAGTTAAACGTTGTTTATTCCCGAAATAAATACTAATTAAAGTTGACAAGGCATTTTATTATTCTTTTTTTTCATTCCTTGCCATTGTCGTTTCTTCACAGTAACAGTGGCCATCAACACGTTTTCATAAAGTAATAACATGAGGTTTACTAGTGCCTTTTTGTAGCTTAAGCAAAAGAAAACTTTAAAAAAATTAACTTTAAACACTTCAAATAAAACAAACGTGGAAATGACGTATAGTGAAGGGGAAAAAACTCACCGTTTTGGTTCATGTTTATTACATTCCACATAACAGAAAGTCACATATATATATATATATATATATATATATATATATATATATATATATATATATATATATATATAGTACTGTGCAAAAGTTTTAGGCAGGTGTGAAAAAATGCTGTAAAGTAAGAATGCTTTCAAAAATAGACATGTTAATAGATTATATTTATCAATTAACTAAATGCATAGTGAGTGAACAGAAGAAAAATCTAAATAAAAATCAATTTTTGGTGTGACCACCCTTTGCCTTCAAAACAGCATCAATTCTTCTAGGTACACTTGCACAAAGTCACGGATTTTGTTGGCATATAGTCAGGTGTATGATTAAACAATTATACCAAACAGGTGCTAATGATCATCAATTCAATATGTAGGTTGAAACACAATCATTAACTGAAACAGAAACAGCTGTGTAGGAGGAATAAAACTGGGTGAGGAACAGCCAAACTCAGCTAACAAGGTGAGGTTGCTGAATACTGTCAAAAGTCATACACCATGGCAAGACTGAGCACAGCAACAAGACACAAGGTAGTTATACTGCATCAGCAAGGTCTCTCCCAGGCAGAAATTTCAAGGCAGACAGGGGTTTCCAGATGTGCTGTCCAAGCTCTTTTGAAGAAGCACAAAGAAACGGGCAACGTTGAGGACAGTAGACGCAGTGGTCGGCCAAGGAAACTTACTGCAGCAGATGAAAGACACATCATGCTTACTTCCCTTCGCAATCGGAAGATGTCCAGCAGTGCCATCAGCTCAGAATTGGCAGAAAACAGTGGGACCCTGGTACACCCATCTACTGTCCGGAGAAGTCTGGTCAGAAGTGGCCTTCAGGGAAGACTTGCGGCCAAAAAGCCATACCTCCGACGTGGAAACAAGGCCAAGCGACTCAACTATGCACGAAAACACAGGAACTGGGGTGCAGAAAAATGGCAGCAGGTGCTCTGGACTGATGAGTCAAAATTTGAAATATTTGGCTGTAGCAGAAGGCAGTTTGTTCGCCGAAGGGCTTGAGAGCAGTACACGAATGAGTGTCTGCAGGCAACAGTGAAGCATGGTGGAGGTTCCTTGCAAGTTTGGGGCTGCATTTCTGCAAATGGAGTTGGGGATTTGGTCAGAATTAATGGTCTCCTCAATGCTGACAAGTACAGGCAGATACTTATCCATCATGCAATACCATCAGGGAGGCATCTGATTGGCCCCAAATTTATTCTGCAGCATGACAACGACCCCAAACATACAGTGAAAGTCATTATGAACTATCTTCAGCGTAAAGAAGAACAAGGAGTCCTGGAAGTGATGGTATGGCCCCCACAGAGCCCTGATCTCAACATCATCAAGTCTGTCTGGGATTACATGAAGAGAGAGTAGCAACTGAGGCTGCCTAAATCCACAGAAGAACTGTGGTTAGTTCTCCAAGATGTTTGGGCCAACCTACCTGCCGAGTTCCTTCAAAAACTGTGTGCAAGTGTACCTAGAAGAATTGATGCTGTTTTGAAGGCAAAGGGTGGTCACACCAAATATTGATTTGATGTAGATTTTTCTTCTGTTCACTCACTTTGCATTTTGTTAATTGATAAATATAAACTATTAATATGTCTATTTTTGAAAGCATTCTTACTTTACAGCATTTTTCACACCTGCCTAAAACTTTTGCACAGTACTGTATATATATATATATATATATATATATATATATATATATATATATATATATATATATATAATTAATCTAACATATCACATGGAGCTCTTTTTCTGATGAGACGGTAAGTAAGTGCAAGGTATTTTTGTCATTTGTAGCGAATATGAACATCTCTTTTTTGTATTCGAATACATGTCAAAAAATATTAGTTTGAATATTCGGATATTTGTCCCAGCATTAATATAAATTATAAATGTATAAAACACACAATCAGTTTTCTGTCAATGTAATTTGTTATATACATACACATATGTGTAAGCTATTGGGAATGGTACACACACAGTAATAAACTCCAACTCCACAAAAATACATTCAGTGGGGCAATCATCCAACAGAACTTGAATGGGAGTATCTTTATAGGCAAAGTCAATGTCAGCAGAGGAGATGAAACATAGACTAAAGTGGATGAATCCCATACCTTAAACTGAAATGCAATGTTAAAAACCAAAGAGGGAATAATTTATTAAATTAGTTTCAAAGTAAAAGAAAAAACGTTTGTGTTTCTTTTTTATTATTGTTGCAGCACTCATTTTGTGAGCAGCTTAAATATTTTGGACAGGCAATGTATCAATTCAAGGAAATACAATCCAATATCCATTACCATTAAACATCACATCAGTTTATTTCTGTTTAATACAATTTCGGCATTGTACAGTCCCTTCCTGAATATAACTTTTGGCAGACTCCATGGCAATAGTTCTGATATTTAATCTTGTAAATCATGATTAGCTCTTCTGTAGGCACATTTATTAAAGAAATGATAATAGCTGCAGGTTTCGACACAGTTTGAAGATGCCACATTAAAAATGAGAATGTTTTGTGTCTTTATTGAATAGCGTTCAGGTGCCTGGCTGTTATTTACTGTAATTACTTTTATGTTAGCCTGCCCTTTGATTGAACCAACTACATGCTCACAGAAACCTCTCTTTCTGTACTATGCAATCCTGGATATACGGTTAGCCTTCAACCAATATACCTCCCTTGTAGTATTAGTCTACAAACCCAGCACAGTCTTGAAAATCTTTAATAACCCAATTATGTCAACTGGTAGTTTCTTCTTTTCCATCTTAATACCCAACACATATTCACAGAGTTTAGATAAAGTTAACTCCTTGTACTGCATACAGTGTAAAAGACTAAGGGCTCCATTTATGAAGCCTACTTGCGCTTTTAAGTAAATACCACTGAGGTTTAATTTGACATCCTGTCCTGTATTAAATCCCAGGTAAAGCACTCAGGCACTGCCAGTCAGCATTAACAAAGGGGTTGTTGAAAGGGCTTCTGCTTCAGGTTTGCTTTTGTAGTAACCTAGTCAAGCCGCACCACTGAAAAAGTGGGTGTACCCATATGTGTTTCTGCCAAAAACTTTTTTTTTTTTAGTTTTCCTTGCTAATATATAATTATTTAGCTGTGTTCTTTTTATATTATTTTTCCTTTCCAATCATTCTAAGTGGTGGTGTCTTTATCAAGTCTAGTGCATCTATAATATAATATCTATAAAAGCAATATAGGGCAGCATGGGTATGGTGCAACTATTAATGACATGAGAGAAAGAAAGCTAACAGAAAGTGTAACATCACACAAGCATATACATACATACAAGTAAGTTACAAGCATCATTTGAAAAAAAAAAGTCTCTTTCGTTGATTTCTCGAGACTTCAACACCCTGGACAGCAACAAGGGTAATCTGCTTGTTACTGTCCAGGGTGCTGAAAAAAATCTGTTATTGATTACTATAACTACTTCTTATTCTGCTACTACGACTACGACGACTAATAATAATAATAATAATAATAATAATAATAATAATAATAATAATAATAATAATATATTTATCAACTTTTTTGGGGGTGGGGTGGGGGGATCTAGGTTTTTAATACATGATCCACAAAAAGGTCTCAACCTGAGATAAAACAATTGGGCACTCTAAATTAAAATAAAAATAAATAAATACATGAAAAATAAAAATAAACACAAAGGCGTCTGGCAATATTGTACAAATGAAATACTGGCACACTTTCACTTATGACTGCAACTCTATACAGTTGCAAAAGCTGCTAATAATATTAGTGCAGGCACTAGTCAATTTGCCACATTTGCAAATAGCACAGCTACAGCTAATGACAGCATGGATACAGCCATTAATAAGTTGCCTCATCCTTCTCTGTAATGATAACAGCACAAGAGATGCTTCAGGTGGCAATGATCTAGATTCAAGTAAGTCAGCACACATAGCAAATGCCCTGGTAGAGGAACAAGAAATAATATATTTAGGGAACAAAATTAAAAGTCATGTAATTTGTTATACAAGTTAAACAAAGTTTAATCCAGTGTAACAATTATTAGCGTAATAATTTGCTTAAAGAAAGATGCTCATGTAAACATGAATTAAACTAGAAATTAGACTGAGCAAGATACGACTTATTGTTTGCGTGGTCCCAGGTGTGTGTTAATTATGACAATATGCTAATGAGAAATGTGTTCTACCATGGCACGTTATCCTAACGAGGCGATCCTAACTTATGTAAGACAGTACCTTGATAAAGCAGTAAGTTACGTTTAATGCATATGGCACTCTGTATCAGAAAAGATCAGAATAAGCTACCAAGCCAATTCAGGGGGAATATTTTGCACTTTAAATGCTATTTCCTCCAATTAGCTGCTATTAATTATTATAGCATAATTCCTCCTGTTGCATGTTGTGTGGGATTACAGTACTGCTACGTGGTGGTGAAATAGGTTACTTACTGCAATGTAGCACTGCAATGGTTAAAGCTGTGATTTGAAATGTAAAGAGCAGGTGCCAGTTTCACCAAACACTAGGGCATGCTATTTTACATATACAATGAAGGAAGCAACTGAAATTTAAACGGAAACTACCATATCCGTTTGTCTTTAACAAATAACACTAATAGCAATAAAAGAGACCGAAAGCAAACAGTGCTTTAGGGAGCAACACCATCACTTCTTCAGCTGTTACTCTTTAACCCTTTTTTATCCTGGACACACCCACAAGTCTTTCAAGGAAAAAAAACTGGATTTATATTTCCTACTTCTGACCTGATTTTTTGTGAGCATGAATTATTCACCGCTTTCTAAAAGAAGAATATTGTCCCTCCATATATACTACATTAGGTGATTCAGGATAGAAAAGGGTTAAAACTTAATTATTGAAATTGCGAAGAAAGGGCTTTTTCCTTTGTTTTCTAGCTCCTCCTCACCCATCTACCTCCTGTTGAGTCTCCTACCATTAGGGCTCCTGCCTCTGTGTTTCAGTCAGCAAGGAGCCAAGTGAGTGAATGCTAAGTGATTTGCAGCTGAATCAGCCTCAGTCAGGGCTGAGATAACACTTATGTGTGGATTTGATTCTGCGAGCATATCTACACCCAGAGATATTAGACAGTTACAAAGCAGGAAAGAAAAGGCAATTGACTATCGATACTGCTCTCAGAACTACATACACACTTCTCGATTTACAGAATTATTTCCCTATGGATTGAGTCAGGAAGACTGCAGTCGACGAAGGCTTTACCTTGAAGTTCTGTGGCCCAAGTCGACGCTTGTGGTGCTAATGAAAGTCAAGGTCAACCAACAGATAGTTGAACCACCATCACAAGTGCACTATCACTATAAGAATATATTTCTTCTCGTTTTATATTTTAAAAAATGGCATTTAAAACCTGGAATTACTGCATTGCTTTTTGGTCTGTCAGGCGGTCCCTCCCCGCTGAGAAATGTCCATACCAATAAAACGTTATTGTTTTCATGGTTGATTTTAATGTATCTGGGCATTGTCAGGTGGCTTGTACAACGAGCAGTTTGTGGAATCTGAGCTGCTTCTTGTTGTTGAAACCAGTAGCAGAAAATCAGGTGCTAACCTATTCTGATCTGCAGTACAAGAAAGTTGACTTGACAGTGGACACTGACAGGCTTACGAAGCTGGAAATGAAAAACATTACACAAATTGATTTGAATCACAGCTGATGCACTGACATCACAGCAGGCTTCTATTGTCTGACAGAAGCCATCTTGAGCTGGAAGCTGATTAACTGACTGTGCAGCTTTCTAACTGAAAGAACAACGTCAGTCTATTTAGCTACTGTAAACTTAATTCAACCATGTTATCTAAGACAGGCGGCGCAACATTGCAGCTGATTACAGCATGTAAATAGTGAGTTTATTAAATATTCTTCATCTTCTATATGGAATCATTGATACCACCAGTTTTGTTTGTTTCTATGGTAACAATTATCCGTGCTTCAACCATGTTTTAGAATACCCCACAGTAGTGTCACGTTTCATTCTGAAACCTTATTTCACCTTTATTTTCAAAGGGTTGCAGATGGCCCTCTACGAGAAATAGGTAAGCTGTCTAAACCTTTGTGAATCAGCTGAATTAATTCACATAATGGCTTTAGCTCCCTACAGCAGGATATTAAAAAAAGATTATTAAAAATACAACTTTACAAATTTTAATTTTCCATTATTTCCCACAAAAAAAAAAGATTAGTTGAAGATCTATTGCAGTCTGCTCTGGGCTTCTGTAGCGGACTAGAGTGCATCTGATAATGTCATCTCTAATAAATTGCACAGAAATGTCTGCTGTTTCCAGCTACTGTAATAAAGTTTTTTTTTTTTTTAATAAATTCCTGCTGCTCTAGGGCCTCATTTATGAAAGGGCACCAAACATTATGGTACGCCATAACTGCAATTAGTCTGCACATTCATGATTTCTGTATTTACTATTGCAATTTTATTCATTATCGTGCGAAATAGTGGGCATATTATGGCGCACACTGATTTTATTTTGCCACACTATGGTAATCAGAATGAATATGTGATTTGTATGGTAATGCATGATAATATAGTTAAATGAGGCACCCCGCTCTGAATAATGAGATGAGCTTTATTCACACCTGTGGCAAAGTGGTAAAGACGTGCAGGTGAGTGCAGTGCAGAGCGGAGTAATCACACAGACAACGTTTGTACAGGTGCAAGGGTGTTTATTTAATTTAAAAAATGTCCAGAGCCTTAAGGCAAACCTGCAAATAATAACAGTGTTGGAAGTGGTACAGCGGCGTGTATCACTTCGGATTGTAATCCCACGGGTTTGACCCGTAACCCAAAGTCCCGTTCCGTCACCCACACAAAACACAAAACACAGACACAATTTAGACAGTGCGTGATTTTAGTGCTAGTGGTGAAAACAAAGACAGTTCCTGTAGTGGAAAGGTGAGTGGTGAAGTCCGGTTTTTCGCCATTCTGCGGCTGCAGCTCCGGATCGTGCTCAGTAATCTTCAGTGACAAATAACACACAAGACACACAGTGTTAATACACAGACACGAAAACACTCACGGTTTATTCACAGTACGGGCTCCTTCGGTTATTTAACTTAACCATATGCAAAGGAACAGATCACGTGACGCTACCCCTATTTATATCCTCGCTCATGACCCCTAAGTTAACGAGCGCATCCGCTCCTCCAATCCTCGGATGCCACACCGTTTACCGTCGGGGTCATTGAGTTTGGATACCGTAGCTCCGTTCCTCTCCTAAATGACCGACTTCCACCTACCCTACGGAATAAATTGTCGTGCCATTTAATTAAGGGTACTCTGTTCCTCTTGCACCGTGCCCTCACAGGTCGAGAGGGAGATCTAACACCAAGAATTATTCGATCTCTGTCACAACACTGTATTTACTAAAGGGTGATAATCGTAGTGTGCACCTTAAAGTGAGCGATAATTAGTTTGTTTGGAAACCAGGCTTTAACCACTGATAGGCGCACTATTTAAACCTATTTTTCTGAGCTGAAATCTATCTGGCATCATGGAGGCATTACTTTGCAGCTGGCTCTTTGAGCTAAAATATATATATATATATAGCAGTGAAAATTTCCTGTAAATAACAGGTTATATTAAGTGTGAATAAACGTGAATGAATGTTATCATTTTTAGATTTTATTTTATGGTTCATTACATTGGTACAAATAATAGAGTGGTTAAATAAAACACTGAACCAAACAAGGTATTATAATTTAAAACACCCTCCTCCCTAGAATTTCTAACTCCTCTTTTAGCTTGCATTGCATTTGCCTGTCCCTGGAGGGCTGCGTCTGTTGATCGCTCATTTTCGGTTAATGTAAGCCGCCTCCACCTTTCACAATAAGCCACTGACCAAAAGATATGTCTGAACTGCTGGTGCTTTTGATATCACAGTGGTGATGGGTAATTGTGCACGCTATGGTATGTAAATTAGCCAAATAGTCAACATGTAAATGAATGCGTTCTCTGTTAGTAAATGAGGCAGTAAATGCAGATGCATGTTAGGCTCACTACTTAATGTGCATGTTAGAGCTACTTAGTGCCCTTTTGTAAATGAGGCCCTAAGCGTTTAGATTTAAAACAAATTCCCCTACTCCTAATTAATGAAGTATATTTCTTTGGGGTCCTCGAGTGTCTCACCTGGTAGAAGCAGAGCCACATGGTGCGCAGGGTGAGTCATACAGCGCAGGTTCGCGTCCTGGCTGTGTGAAGTAGGCCGGTCTTCGTTGGGGACTCCAAAGGGAGCGTCACATTGGCCACATGGTTTCTCCTGAGCCATGTGGGGAAATTCTGCATCGAGGAGAAAAGCGATTGGGCATACCAAATTGGGAGAAAATCAAGGGGAAAATTATAATTGGACACACTAAATAAAAATAAATAAACAAGAAGTATATTTCTTCACAATACCTTTCAATTCCAGCAGTTCAGCCTTTTATTTTCTGAACTTTGAAAAACCTCTGAAGGTACAGTACAGCAGAGCAGCTAATCCAAAAACAGTCAATCTTCAGTAAAAATAAAAATAATCTTCAGGAAAACTTTTTCAACTAGAAGTACTTTAGTCAATCTCTTTATTTTTTTCACATCAGAACAGCTGTCTAACCTTTTTTGTGTGCCTCTCTATGTGCTGGACAAAGAGGGAGGAAATATATAGCTGTGACTTTCACCTGCAGTATAATTTCAGTGAAGCAGTATTGGCCTGGTACAGTACTGTATTTGTTACTGTAAGTACAATTCTAACTGGAGGACTTTCCTGCAAAGAATGCTTGTGATGCAGCCCAACATGGAGAGGAGGATTATGGATTACAAGTAGGACATGGATTTTAAAAGCCATACTGTGCATACAATACCGTTCCTATTACTTTATTCATTTTACTTCAACCTTTACTCAGAGATGAACCATTTAATTTATTGTGAGCCGTGAGTTGCATACAAATTCCATGGGATACAACATACCACTAGGCTACGGAGAAAACAAAAGGAAGGTTTTAAATGACCAGTCTGGTGGACAGTTTTATAAGGTACAATAAATATTGCCATATAAGCTGACTTTCTAGGTAATATTCCACAACTGTTTTATTACAGTGCTACCCATGTTGCATTTTTCACAAGTAGTTATTTTCCAGCCAAGCTCCAAATGTCCCAGGTCTCCACAAAGAAAACAAACATGGGTCAAGCAGTAACAAGATTATGGTTATGGTGACATTTTCATAAGGTAATTTAAAATGATCCTCATCATTTAAATGTATATAGTGCATTTCATGCATCTCAAAAGACTTTAGAAATATAAGATAACAAAAAAATAAAAACAATAACAAAATTAGTAGAATAATGAATAAAATCATATTTAAAAAATAAAAGTGATACAGAAAAGACTAGAGAGAGAGTAAGATTTATTTTGTGTAATCTGATATTACACGCTTGAAGTGGTAAGCTGGGGGTGAGAGATATACATCCTTTTTGACCATGGAGTAAATCTTTAACAATCACCAAGATGCACCATGGTATGCTCCTTCACCAGGCTGAGGTAGCCAGTTCAGTCGAGCAAATCTGTTTTCTCCTGTTTTCTTTAATTTATGTACAAGCATGCAGATCAGAAAGGATTATGGAAATGTTGCCTGTCTGTTTCTGGCATATGCAAAGCAGGTTAGTGTCAAAGGGCTGTGTCATGTTAAATAATACATGTGGTAATATAAGCCATAATGTATAGCATATATTATGCTACAGTGCACATATCAATAAGGTCCTGGTAAAATGCACAGATCAATATACCATGTTTCTTATACAATGAAGCACACAGAGTGCATACATATCCGTGTATGAATACACAATACAAGGATATATATGACTGTACTAATCCTTTAGTTTTTAAGTCTGTGTATGCATTAATTTGAAAGATAAGGTTCCTACAAATGATCAAACATGATAAAAGCATAAAGATGGCTTTCAAAAGGGCTTATTTTCCCTTCCCTCCAAACTGCTTCTTTCATCACTTTTTTTCTCCAGAAAGACTGCATAGCTGTGGCAGTTTTCCCAGAGATCATTTACCCATCATTGGGAATTCAAAATGAAGAATTAATTCTGAATCCCTGAAAGTATATATATATATATATATATATATATATATATATATATATATATATATATATATATATATATATATATATATATATTAGTAAAATAATAAAAAAAATCTGGAGAGATGAAACATTGTTATTATGACAAAATCAAGTGTCTCAGAAGGGATTCATATAATTTTAATTAAAACAAACAAACAAAAACCACCAATACAGACCTTGCTTAAAAGGCCTGTAGATAGGTCTGCTGAATTATTATGAGAAGGGTGTGTTCTCCCAAAATATACAAACAGCAGCGGAATCATTTTCTCTGTATTGCCTCTCTGTAACTAAAGTATTATTGCTGCTGTTTACCCTGTTAACCTTACTAAACTTGTTTGTGGAGAGAGTTTAAACACAATGAGAGGTCAGTAAATAAGAAGACCATGACAAGAGGAAATACATTATTTCACGAGAGACAGCTACATGACATGCTGTATAAAGCTGCAAATGCAACCACCTTTAAACAAACCAGACAGAACAATTCCCTGAGGAGCAAATTAAATTGTATTTCTGTTCTACTTAGAGAAGACACCACAGGCTGCTCACTTTCAACAAAAGTACGCATGAATTTATGCAGCAAGGCCATTTGTTTTCTGTAACCATGGAATTAAAAAATAAGTATGTGCTCAAGTATTGTACTTGCTTTTTAAATGCCATATTACACATACCTACATTTCATTAGTTTTAGTATCATTTAGTTGCAGCTGTTTCTGTCCCCCCGAAACTGCATTTTTTACAAATATTTTCCATCAGCTAACACCTACGATCTATCAGTAAGGCTGTATTTGTTTCAAGTTTATCATAGATTTCACGATTTCTGTGAAATTTACCTTTTGCTGTGTAATATGCAGTTCCCCATGAAAATTCACATTTCTGAAAGAATAGTGTAAATACACATATTTTTATCAGTTAGAATAAATACAGCAAACATTTGCCTTATTAACGCACTACCTGTTACACTGCATTTAGGAACCTGGCAACCGGTTTAGTTTGCCTCAGGTGTTATACCAAATAGTGTCTCCTAGCAGTATTTCACACTTGATGCCAAATACTGTCTCCAGCACAATTATAATAATAAAGTAATAATGTGCAATATATTGTATAACCGTATTGATTGGATATTTTAATTGTTTTACATTCTTTGTTTTTGAAGATAAGAGAATATTGTACACCTAATTAGTGCATTTACTACTGTAGCGGAGAATACCATGTCCATTCACATTTTAATGTGTGTAATCAGGATGCAAAAATAGTTCTCACTGACACTTCTTTAGAAATATATTTTTCTATAAAAAAAAAGATGTTCTTTAATACACCTAAAGTTCAGATATATGAAGGCTGAGATACTAGCAACATGTTCTACAAGAATTAAAGATGTACTGTATATGTTTGGAGCAAAACCATTGAAATGTGATTCAAAGATGGGGGAAAAAAATTAACTGGGCATGTGCAAACTAATTTGCATGCACTCTGACTGCTAATGACACACTTTTCATCCAAAGACACTATTTGGCATAACACTGGTAAATGATCAAACACACAGCATAGAGCTGCATGATTTCTTTAAAATGTCTTCTGCAAAAATGACACCAACTGCATCAAAGATCAGAAATATTTCTGCCAAAGCTTTGTCCGGTACAAGAAGGGGACATTTCACATGTCTGTTGTTATTTTAACATTCAGTTATGTTTTTATTTGGTTGGAAAATTTAGCATTTACTGTTTTTCAGGTAAGCATTTAAATATTTAGGAACATTAGTTGTATTACAAATCTAGAGAAAATGCTCAATTTTGAATGTGACAACACTGTTTTTTCAGCTTTGATACATTATGTTTAATAATGAAATATTTTTAAATACCTATTTTTTTTACCGTTAAATAAGCCGATTTTTACTACAAATAAAATCCAGCCCAATATATCAGCAATTAGGACTATTGGTCTGAAACAGAAGGCAGCTGACCCCAAAAGTCAGATTCTTAAGGTGAAATTGGACCATTTGGGATGTTGATTAATGTATAATCTCAATTTAGCAGGGTTTTATTAGCATTTTTAATTGATATTGATATGTAACAGGACACATTTTAGGGGGTTTCAGTGGCAAATTAATTTTCTGTTACTAAAATCTTTGAGGGCATCACTCACCATATTGAATGACAGTGACCCTATAGACAGTCAAATGATTGTGGAAAGAAAAAGACTGTGATATTCATCTTCTGTGAATGACTTTCAAAAGATTACTCCACAGTTGAGCTGAAGCAGTTGTCTGGAATTCGAATGGCCTCAAACAAGCCCTTTGGAGCGTGTACAAAGTTCTTGAGATTTTGGCAATGTTTGTTAAAAAAAAGGCTTGTATCTAGCTTCCATCTAAAATTCCAACCTGAGGCTGAAGCTCTATAAACCGCACAGCTCATCTCACGCATCTCCAGCTCGTCTGCATTCAGTAAGTTTGAGATGCACTCAAGCGTGTTGCCATGGTAACAGGACTGTTTCGAGAGACAGGACTAAATACTATAAAGTATAAGTAGAGTTTTTTCATTGAGTAATACCCCAGGAAAAGTTTGAAAAAAATTGAAGAAAATATATTTAAAGTAAAAAAATAAATCAACATCAAATGAAAGAAAATATTTTTTAAATGTAAAAAGTGTATTCTGTAGACACAAGTCCTGTACATCATGTGAGTTACCTTCTGCAATGAATTGTTTGTTTATTTTGTTTTTCTTGGATAGTAGAGTAGAACATGTTTGCAACTTTGCTTTCTGGCACAGCAGTTTTATTAATTAAAAAATACTCAGATTGAATCAATTACATCTGTGCTGCTTAAGATATTTAGGCCGAAACGAATGACAACTGATTGTCTGTTAATGCAGACAAATGAAAAAGGTTTAGGTTTTACTTTATTCCTTGCATGTGTGTACTGTATATGTACATGGTGGTGATAATTTACATTATCACCACCATGTGATAATTTCTAAACTAGACTATAGATAATCAAGGGGTCTAAATTAATGTCTCGAGAATTTGTTTATCTTTATTATTATTATTTGGTGGGTCAATCAAAAGTTTGTATTTAAGTAGTATAAATTAAGCTTGTGCACATCATCAACAGAAAGCTATCAAAAATCAACAGGTTCCAACAGGAAGCCAGTTCTCTAAAGATCTTCAGTGAAGAAGCACTTTTTAACATGTGTTGCCCAGGAGACAACAGGATTTCTGAAGTCTCAGACATTATTAATGTGTCAGGAAGGAGGAAGGGCAGCACAAGCCTGGGCAATTTGAAGTGGTGTGCTCTCTTTGGTCCAAGGAAGCTAAGTATTTGAATCTATTATATTTGAGCTGATATAAAGTGGTTAAGAGCTTCCTTACCTTTCCCTTTTTTCCTGCCAATTGATAGAGTGCTGTGTGGTGCTGTGTAACTCTGTTGTTTCTAAAAAAGTGATCACTGAACATCACAAAAATATTCATTGTACAATCCTCCTTGTTAATGTGTATAGAAAAGCAAATGCGTTGAAACATATTTCCAGCTATTAAATGTAAGTCAGACTGATTCTTTTCATGTAATTATTCTAATAAATATATCATTCATGCCCAAAGCTACAGACAATACTGTTTTCATTTACTTCAGTTTCAGATTAACCTTATTGACACAACTTTCCAATAAGAACATTTGGGAACATCTTTAACAGCGAAAGACAATAGAACTATCTGCCGGTGTGGTCATTAACCAATATCCAAGGAATTACATTTATTCACTGAAGTAGTGAAACTGGTAAGGCAAGGGTACCCTCATAAGCCCCTTTCACACTGGCATGCTCTACCCGGGTCGGACTCTACCTGGGTCAGGACCCAGTGTCATGCGGGTCGGCTGCGTGATTTCACACTGCTTTTGATAAAGCAGAGTTGACCTGCGTGACAGCTGCAAGTACACAATGCGCGTATCAGTGCCTCGGAAGCAGCTTGTTACTGACGCTTCCATCCAAGCTTCTCTGGATTGAACCGTCAGCTCAAATGTTGATTAGAGCAAATGTTTCTTCATCCCTGCTGCAGTCTGGCTCATGGTGTGTCTCAAGCAACAAAAATATGGCTAAACAGAATAAAGAGAAATGTTCCTTGCGGAAGTGAAACCTTCATGCAGGCATGAATGTTTGTTATTTCGTCAGCTTACGAACAGCCATCATGCATTTTGTCTCGCTCAACCTGGGTCAAAGTTTTTATGACCTGGGTAGCCAGAACCTGGGTTGGGACCCGGCTAGGAGTGCCAGTGTGAAAGGGGCTATAGATTCCTGGGTTTGGTGGTAGCGGTCACCTGTTCCCTAGGCTACCATGTTGGCCCAGCACAAGATTACATATTGATGAGCATTCAAAGTTAACAATGTATGCAATTAGTGAAGAATATATAAATACAGCACAATCACTAATAACAGTAATTTAATGTTAAGTTACCAGACCATGTTACGTCAAACTAGGGATATTTTTCTAAGCATGATTTCTGTTTGAAAGACTTGCTTAATGCAGTTCATCACACTTTCAGGATTAACCTGACATGAACTTATCTCAACAGCTGAATAACATCAGAATCCACCACCTCCTACTTACTACAATAATCCCCTTGTACCTTATATATGGATGCAGCCATAGTTCCATCAGTGAAACTCGCCACCTTTTCTCCCTGGTGTTTCTGATGACTCAGTGCTGAGTTTAGAAACAGTTTGTTGAGTTTTGAAAGGCTTTAAAATAATACAATGACTATGTATATTTGCCTAAAGAGGAACCTTTTCCTTATCTTTATTTCTGCCTGTAATGGGTGTTTATTTATTTATTTTTTGCAAATGTGCTTTCAAAACAACTGCACAATTTCTACTATCACTGTTGATTGTTAGATAATCCTAAACCTAACTAAAAATATAACAGTTAAGAATGAAGCCTTGCTGTTATAGCCTAACTACTGTATAAGACCTTGAACACTTTATGCAAACTCTTCTAAACCCCTCATTCAATAACATGCATTGATTAAAAAAAATCCCCAAATGTCTGTAAAGATTCAGCAACACTGTATTTTGTAAAACATTGAATCACCTGTTTGGCCTACATTTGGTTTCACATAACCCCATTAGCACTAATCGTGGATTACCTAATGTTAACTTTGGTAAGTCAGTGAAACCAAATGTTTGACAGTTAACAATGGATTATTAAATGTTTTAATTATTGAAATAATTATTCACTTTACTGCTGTTACATTTTTTTTACATGGTCAGCTACAAAAAAGGACACATGGCTTAAGGCTTCCAACTATTTCTTGGTTCAGCAGTATTAAACTGGCTATCATAGACTGGATGAATAGTTCACAAGGTTTAAAAAGCAGCTTAGGTCTCTTTTTGCTGTGAACAGGAAATGCTTTATCCTTTGTAAAGGTTATCTTTTGTGGCTGTTCATGTTATAGATAAAGATTTTGAATTATAAATGTTAAGATACACAGAATGGATCACAACCACAAAGTT
Organism: Acipenser oxyrinchus oxyrinchus; assembly: GCA_030684275.1. Lineage (NCBI taxonomy): Eukaryota > Metazoa > Chordata > Actinopteri > Acipenseriformes > Acipenseridae > Acipenser > Acipenser oxyrinchus. The sequence continues at coordinate 44,114,428 of CM060253.1, forward strand.
GAACGTAGCATATGTTCATTAATGTGAATGAATAACTGCATTACACCTACAGTATTCTGGACAACGATGCTCTGTGCCAATAATAGAAACCCATATTTCTTCAGTGGTATGCATCACATATTTATTATACCTAACATACTGCATTATACTTTATTGTACCGTGCTAATACTGCCATTTTATTTTCAACTGGAATAGCAAAGCAAACATAACACATGGATTAAAATCATCAGTAGCACTCTTTTTTTTCAGAAAGGAAACACACACCCAATAAAGTTAACAAATCAGAAATAAACAACTCAGACGTTTCATTTATGGGCTTGTAGGTATTTTTAAATTGTTTCTTGTTCATTTTAGAATTATACTTGGTGTGTTTGGCCTATGGTATTACAGGCTAGTTGTACTTTATCAACAATACCAGCCAGTACTAATCAAAAGGCTTAGATTAAAGCAAGTTACCTCATGACTGAAATGACATGTATGGCTAGGGTTAACTCAGATAAAGTATTACTGCCAAATGAGTACTGACTGGAGCAGACAGTATGCATGTCTGATGGCATGCGATTCAGTATGGTTAGAAACACAATCATGTTATTCAGGATGTATTACTCCACTGGAAGCAAACCCCTATTCGGTCCTGGGAATTACAGTTGCTGTATCTTTCTTCTTTCTTCTGATGTGGTTGTATGAAAGACTAAACCTATTACAGTAGTACAATGCCATACTACAATTTACTTCAAATTATTTTAGTTGTTTGCCAATTCCTGTAAATAGGTAGGTTTACTTAAACAGAGATGAAAACCAATATTATTACATTACATATCTATGTTTATACAACAAGCATTAAGGGATCTAGCATCATATAACTTTTTTTTCATATTGAGTGAATCCATGACAAGTTATTAATAAATGTGCAGCTTTAGAAATATAGAAGCACTGATTATGTTAAACGTACTGTATACAGGTATAATGAATCTAGGCATTCTTACAAACAGACATTCAGTAACAGTATTAAACTAGACATTCAGGTTGCATTTGTCAATAACCAACTGCTGCTAAAGCCCCCAGGGTGATAAGGAAATGGCAACTGCTATTCTCAATATATTTAAGAATATTGACAGGCTATGGCAGAAGTTGTCAATAAAACAATACCCAAGTGCCATAAAACAGAAAAAATAAGCTTTCTTGGTGGCTTCAGAAATATCCCCTGCTCTATATTAGTGCTAGTTTCCAACAGGTTTGGCTCAGCAGGGAGGCTCCATGCAGTGGAAGAGCTCCCAGCATTCAGCCAGCAGCCCATGCAGGCCTGTAGAGAAGATTAAGGGGATTTGAGTCACTAATAATACAGGGCTGATTCAGATCTCTTGTTCTAATGTGACAGCCCTACTTTAACGACCTCTTGCAAGCCGGAGTGTAAAGGATGTGTAGCCTTCAGCACTTTTGGACAATGTTTACCCAAATGGGAAGCCAGCTTTTTGCATGGATGGTGCTGGCTGTAGTTCAATGCATGTTTAATTGATTATTGTAAGACTGTCACTTGTACATATCGACCCACTAATACTGACCCAGTACAGCCATATTTATTGTAGAGATATTTTTGCACACTTTTACTGGACCTAACATTTCATGTGCAGATGTGAGCTGTCCCAGTTTGGGACCATTGAGGACTGAAGTGATTCTATTTAACAGAGATTTTAACCCCTTCACTGCTGATTGTTAAAAAAAAACACACACACAATATTTACACTTCATTGTTTAAGAGGACAAGGCTCCCAGAATGTTTTCCTTAATACAACTGCAGCAGTGTTTCCTGTGTGAAAATTATGCATTTTATTTATTATGATATGAAATTGAATATTGTGGAATGAAAAAATGATGTGACTGAAGTCATTTTCTTTGAAACTCCTAATAAACAAACACATCGTAATTAAGATTAGAGCTTCTGATTTTAAGTTTTAACCATTAAAAAACAATAAAACACCCCAGATATAATAACTATATAAATCGGTGTATAGCCAATAAACACCAGAAAACACTGGAAAAACAGTGGAAATGGTCACTCAATTCACATTAAACCACACCTTCCCCCAAAAAAAAGTTTCCCAGTGCAGCTGGGCAATGTCCCTCCTTCCTGACTTATATTTATTATTGATTTGTTCTGAATACTTTAAACCCACCACACTGAGTGGCAGCACATTCCTACATTTCTATTGGAGAATTAAGAATGGAGGCTTCCAAAGATTTAAAGCTATATTACAGTTAAGACACTGAGGATTTCAAACAGAATTGCAAATTGTGGTGAAATGTAAAAAAAAAATTGTTGTGGAAGACAGCAAAGGAAAGAAGATACAACTTGTGTGCAAGCAATGTCGAGTTACTACTATACATATTTTGAAGGGGAATAAATGGACAAGCATTTTGGAAATTAACTGAAACCAATAATTTCATACAGTATATAAAAATCGAGCCCCGAAAAAAAAAAAAAATACGTAAAACTGAAAAAATAGCTAAAAATAAGCAAAAAATGAAATTAATAAAAAACGAAAAACGGAAGCCGTAATTAGGATTAATACTGTTTTTAAAATAAGCAGTTGCATTCATAAGGAATAACAAATCATAAAAGTTAATTAATACAACTGGGAATATACAGGTTTCAACATAACTCTGTCTAGGCATTCAGCATGCTGTATAACAGCAAACCCACACATAACATGAAGACAAGTGTAAATAATACATGTTGTATACAAACAATAAACAAACAAAAATATATACAGTACCGGTCAAAAGTTTTGGAACACCTCCATTTTTCCAGTTTTTATTGAAATTTACGCAGTTTAATGTCTCAATGTACTCTGAAATTAAACCATAGAACAAATAAACAATTGGAGATAAAAAAGAAATCATAGAATCGTTTTGTTTAACAAAATTTAATCTAAATTTTTGACTCATCAAAGTAGCCACCTTTTGCAGATATAACAGCCGAACACACTCGTGGCATTCTTTCTACAATGGAAATCAAATATTGTTCAGAAAGTTCTTCCCAACACTGTTGCAGAAGTTCCCACAAATGTGTTGCACTTGTAGGTTGCTTTGCTTTCACCCTTCTGTCCAGTTCATCCCAAACCAGCTCGATGGGGTTTAAGTCTGGAGACTGTGCTGGCCATTCCATGATTTGAAGCCTACCGTCTTGTTCTTTTCTTCTAAGGTAGTTCTGACATAGCCTGGAGGTATGTTTTGGGTCATTATCTTGCTGTAGGATGAACCCCTGACCAACTAGGCGTATACAGGAGGGTATTGCATGGCGCTGCAAAATGCTGTGGTAGCCATTTTGGTTCAGGGTGCCACTCACTCTGTGCAAGTCGCCGACTCTGGATCCAGCAAAAGAGCCCCAGACCATCACGCTTCCTCCTCCATGTTTGACAGTTGGTGTCACACACCGAGGAACCATCCTTTCGCCTACTCGACGGCGTACAAAAACCCTGCGTGATGAACCGAAGATTTCAAATTTTGATTCATCGGTCCATAAGACCTTCTTCCAGTCTTCAGTAGTCCACTGGCGGTGCTTCATGGCCCAGGCAAGCCTCTTTTTCTTATTTTGCCATCTTAGCAATGGCTTTCTTACTGCCACTCGACTTGTCAAACCTGCAGCTCGAAGTCTTCTCTTCACAGTTGAAACTGAGGCTTACTTCGACCAGTGTTAAGCTGTGCTTGAAGCTGTTGTCCTGTGAGCCGCCTATCACGCAAGCTGTTGACTCTCAGAAACTTGTCTTCTGATTCTGTTGTGGCTTTGGGTCTGCCAGACCTCTTACTGTCAGAGTTTCCTCCAGTTTCCAAGTGCCTTTTGATGGTGTAGGAAACTGTACTCACTGACACCTTGGCTTTCTTTGCAATTTCTCTAAAGGAAAGACCTACACTTTTAAGGGTTATAATGGTCTGTCTGTCTTCCTTTGTTAATTGCCTTTTTCTCGCCATTATGATAGCAATATACCACTTCCTGCAGTACAATACTGTCCAAATAATGCTTAAGAGGGTGTAGTAACACAGTCTGTTCCAACACTGCTTTTATACAGACAGAGGGTTTGTAAGTAATCAACAAAAGTTGGGACACCTGTAGGAATTGTTAGCATCAACTTTCAAGGCTTAATTTACTTCCATTGCTGCAGAACAGCTGTAAGTTGTTAACCCATTACTTGTTCCCTGAAAAAGACCTTTTTGTATAACTCTGAAATGTACATTATTTTTCAGTTTTTGGTAACCTAAACTTTTTTTTTTAACCTCTGGCAGTTTACCGCTTACCTTTGTACCATTTCAGGTTATTCACTGGACTTGAACTGCTTAAATTTCAATAAAAACTGGAAAAATGGGGGTGTTCTAAAACTTTTGACCGGTAGTGTACATGTTTATGAAATTATAAAAACATATAGTAATACTAAAATAAACTTCAGTTGAAAGCATCGAGAAAGACTTACACATTTGCTTAAGTGTTAACAGCAAAGCCTTTGCTGGGGATCAAGAATATTTGTGTTTAAACTGGAAAAACAAAAGCAAGACAAAACCTATGGCAGGTTTCCATTGCTTTGAAAATATTACTTTTTTATTTTGCGGGAAAGCTGTACCTGCTCTGTAGCTCAATTCAGCTGCCGTCATACATTGTTATAACTGCACAACACCACAGTTTTGTTATTTTGTCTATGAAATGCATGCTGACATCAGTATGTAGATTTTTTTTTTTACTGTCATTAATTGGAAGAACACTGATGCCATTATAATCCACAGGGGAAAGATTATTCTTATTGACACAGCTTTACACAACTTGAGTATGAGTATGTAAAAAGAACGTAGGTTACTTACCTTCAGACACTTCTTAATAACTTGCACACAATGCAGTACTTTTCATTAGGGCAAATCAAACAAAACGCAAGCTTCTTATCATTCTCGCTTTTTAGCTCCCGACTGTGCCATGCGTAATAAGCAGTACACACTTCAGGGAATTTGAGTCTGTTCAGCAGACTTGATTCAAATGTTAAGTATGTCCTTCAAATCTAGTGCACATGAGGATGCAAATATTTAACATGACATACCAGCAGAAGCTTACATTTAAAACTTATGTTCTCTCTGTTATACAAGTATATATATATATATATATATATATATATATATATATATATATATATATATATATATATATATATAAATGAGAATTTTATAAAGGTGAGGGCTATGTCCTGTAATGGAAGCACTAAGAAGGTGAATTATAGCTATAATAAATGATAAATGAACCCCACCACCTGCATTTTAAAAGTTTACTGTGGTACAAGCATATTCTAGTGTAGTAAAGCAAAGTAAATGCATGGCAAAGCACTGATAAGCATGGTTGAACACCTTAGCAATTTTATAAAGGTCAGCCTGAATAAAAAGTGTAGTCTTTTATTTACTAATACTCCTAAGGGATCTGTACTGCAGTCCATGACCGAGTCCCTGTGGAGTCTCTTTTTAAAACAATATGCAGTCTGGGGAGAACACGATTTGAATACTAGCAGTGTTAGCTCTGTGCTGTGATGTGCCCTACTTGTGATCGAGTGATTCAAGTTATATTTTTGGCCAACATCTTCATCATTCCTAAATGAGTCAAAGATGCTTGAAAAGGGTATAAACTTAAACAATCTATTGAACTGGTGTTTTTTTTATAATGTGTTTGCGTATTTTATCAAACTTGGATAACTGGCTGTTCAATAAAACTAAAATGATGAAAGCCTATTGTAAGGCAAAAGGTTACTGTCAGTCAGGCTCTCCTGAGCGGTCATGGGCCCCTGACACAATGTTGCCTTTAAGTTACAGACAGCAGGTGAATTTACAAGCAGTGTGCAGTCTGTATTCATATAACAGGTCCACAGGAATTCAAGCAGTGCAGTTATACACAGTGATCAGCACCCAAAATAATAAGCATTAAACAATATTTCCTAAACTTCCAGTAGAATGCTCTAATCCATACAGTTCCCCGTTTTCCCATAAGTATACTAGCGCTTATACTAGGCTCAGCACTCACAGGTCCATCTTTATATTGAAAATATCTATATATTAAAAAAAAAAAAAACCAATATTTTACCAGGTGTTTTTTCTTCCAGAGTTCCATGTTTTGTTTTTTTTATGGATTTATTTTTTAGATTCTCAGCTAAATTTAAAAAAAAAAAGATTTAAATACTGAAGCATTTTTTCCAGATTTAATTGTCATGTTGATTTTAAATGCTGAATTTGTGATAAGCGTTTTCAATACTTTTTAGTATGTTTTTGTTAACATTAATGTATTAAGCTATATCTGGGGGAAAAAAATGTTGTGTTTTTTTTGGTTCAATCTAGGAAATGTTACGTGATTTAAGTTAAATCTGGGAACGAAAAAAAAAACATCTGTATAAATATTTGTGCTTTTTTTTACACTTGGTGCCCTATATATTCAATCACACCCTGCCGATTCACCTACAACTTGGCTGCAGAACATTGTGATACAGGTAAGTACAATAGTTATTTTGAATTCTTTACATCTTTCTTTTTCAGGAACAACAGCCTGTTACACAAAAAAGTCCACAGGATGGCAGTCCAAGTAAGAGTCCAGTTAATTTGATTATTAAACTAATGTTCCCAGTAGAACACAAAGCATTATCTAACCATCACTGATAAGGCTTAAACATTTTATTGTATCAGATAAGCAATGTCACTAGGATACAGGATTACAATAGTCTACAAACACAGGTTTCTACCTTACTGGTATCTGTGTTGTAATTTAGCAGTATGAAGCTGGGTTACTTCCAGCTGGTGAACTTTGACATATCATATACTGTGCAGCATCTGACTTTTCAGAAAAGGTGTGAAGAGGCTGACTGTACACAAAACAAAGCACACACCTGTCTATCAGCAATAGCACACAGTTAAAAACAATTCACACAGGAAAACCAAAAATAATGTGAGTCTTCGTTCATTTTGTATTAGACTACAAGCCAATCATTTGACTACAGTCCCTAACTCACTAATATTAATATTGTGTCTAGATCTCATGTCATGTGCAGGACTTGAGTTATTTCTTTATAATGCAGGAAAGCCCATTCTTTCTGTATCAGATGACCAAACATTAAAAAAAAAAATCTTTCAAATACATTGATGTCTTCTGTGTATCCTTTTTCATATTGTGTCAGAATTGTTTGATGGGTTTTAAAGGTCAGGTAAGGCAAGGACACCAATAAATGACTTTCAGCAGTCCCTTAGCAATGGAGATGTTTCACACGCTAATGTTAGTTCCAAGGTTCACTACTTGCAGGAATGTATATTCCAAACAAATTTTGTGCAAGCCAGAATGAATTACATGATATTTTAATGTTACGGTACAGTAAACAAAAGGCTCTGTTGGGTACGATGTGTCCTGATGACAGCAAAGGTGGTACTTTCTGTAGAAAACCACCAGGAATCTTTTATATAAAGTTTTATGTTCAATGTTTTTGTTATTTTGATTCTCTGGCCTTCTCAATGAAGTGGAAACCCTTTCAGATTTTGTTACTCTGCCAACAAAGATGCAAAACAGAACAGACCGCAACTAATATATAAACCTGGGCAGGAAATACTAGAGTCTTCCTTGCAGCCATTGAACTACTGACCTGGAATTGACAGGGTACAGTAGATGCCTTGGTTTGTGTGCATGTAGGCGAACGGGTATCAACTTGAATTTGTGTCTGGTCTATCAAAGCCATATAAACAAGCTCAGTATGGTATGTTTACTCATAGATCTGCTGATTTAACACCATTCTTCAGATAAAGCTTTATATTAGCCTAAAATCTAATGTAAAACTGTTAAAATATTTCATTTTGAAGGAAGGAAGCATGTGTTTGAATCAAAACATTGGAGGTATTTAAAGGTTTTTGACAGCATGACAAAGACTTGTTATTGTTTATTAGGGCTGTCAATTAATTGCAGTTAACTTCTGTGATTAGCGTGTTAATTTCTTTGGAGATCATTTTTTTAATGCACGTTAATCGCACTCCTCTGTAATCGAACCTCTTCTCTTAGCATACCGTAACTCATTCCCTGTGTCACCATTTTAATAATATACTTGAGCACATGCAACGCAATGAGTGCAGTCTGCGTTTGCATAAAAAGTTAGTCATATAACTGCATAGTGGAACAAAGTACTGAAAGTGAAGGACTTCTTGTGAATGGGAAGTTTCTTTAATAAAAAAAAAAACTTTCTGATATATCTACTGTCAAATTGAGTTTCAGTATCACAAACATAGGCTACATCTAATCTGATGTACCACCTGTGTGTTAAACAGGCGTTTCACTTCTCAAAATACACTTCCTAGCAACAGCACAACCACAAATGAAACCTGTCAGTTTCAACAGAGTACACTTTTAGAAATTCAAGCCAGCAATATTAATCCAAAAATAGGACAACAGCTTTTTTTTTTTTTTAATGCTGGATTGTTTTTTGGATAATAATAATAATAATAATAATAATAATAATAATAATAATAATAATAATAATAATAAAATACAAATTTCACTTATATAATGTTCTTCATGCAAGCATTTCAGGGCGCTTTACAAAATAAATATAAAAAAAGCCTGTGTCTAATATATAATCCAGCTGCAAATAAAAATACATTTTCAAACAGGATTTAAAGATTCAGTTGTGCTAGCATTTCTGAGCATTTTCCAATGTCAGAGCTTTAAAATAACAACAACAATAATAATAATAATAATAATAATAATAATAATAATAATAATAATAATAATAATAGCATCAGTAATAAAACAAATTAGAATAAGATGGATGCAGTAATTGTATCAAATAAATATGCGATTAAAACCAAGATTAACTAAGGCTGCACTCACACTGGGTCCTTTTCAAACTCTGGTTCATTTTGTTTGAAAACAAGCAAAGGGCAAACTAAAGTTAGGTTTTTTTGGTCCACTTCCATTTTTTTTCAGGATTGAGTCAGTTTGTGTTCACAGTGCAGTTTTCAAGTGAACTCAGTTTGTTTATATGGTGTGTGAACCGAATGTTTACAATATCCTGCAAGGCACATTGAACGATGACAGCTATTGATTTAATATAACATGTTTCAGATTCTTACATATTGCTGTGGAAGAAAGTGCATGCAGCACTTCACTAATTTAATTAATACATGTATTTAATGCCCACGGTTCTCCTTCTGTGGGCATTAAACTAAGTAATTTAAGAGTATATTTCACTATTTTTGTACGTTTTGTCCAGTTCAGCTTGGATTTTGGTTTCTGACTAAATTTCTGTCAGAGCTTCAGTTTCTCACACCATTTCCACAGTGAAAAACAGGGACTTTTTTTTTTCAATTCGCTGACACCGTAGCAACTCCAAAACCATTAAAATAACAGTAAAAATTAAACATTGGGTGAATTTATTGCGGATCATAACAATTAATTATGTTCTTTATATTTTCATCTAGTCAACACATGTCAAATGTACAAAAAGCCAGATTTAAAAAATAGATCAGCTATTACCTTTAAACATGTAGTATACACATAATCAGAATAATTAAACAAATAATCCTTATAATTGTTTATTTTATTTTTGAATGGCACTAACACTACTAATATATTACTCTGCTATTAACTTGTAGAGCACACTGATGCAGTTTTGTACTTAATAAAATATATATATATATATATATATATATATATATATATATATATATATATATATATATATATATATATATATATATATATATATATATATATACAGTGGTTTGCAGAAGTATTCACCCCCTATCAATAATGTCACATTTTGTTGAATTACAAATAATGTATGCACAGTTTTTCAAACAAACTTTTTTAATGCAAAGCTCTAGTGGTCAAACTGAACACTGTTATATGAGGAGGAGGTTAAATGTCAGCAAAACTTGCAAAGAAAATGTACAAAATTAAATTTACTGGTTGCATAAGTATTCAGGCCCTTAAGTCAGTACTTTGTAGAAGCACCTTTTGCAGCAATTACTGCTATGAGTCTTTTTGGATAGGTCTCTACTAGCTTTGCACAGTAGGATGGTGAACTTTTTGCCCATTCTTCACAGGAACATTGCTCCATTTCTGATAAATTTGTAGGGGATCATCGATGGACTGCAATCTTCAAGTCTCGCCATAAACTTTCGATTGGATTCAAGTCAGGACTTTGACTGGGCCACTCAAGAACATTAATTCTCTTCTTGTTCAACCACTCCAGTGTGGCTTTGGCTTTGTGCTTCGGGTCATTGTCCGGCTGAAATGTGAATTTCCAGTTTCAGAGTCTTAGCTGACTCAAACAGGTTTTCCTCAAGGATTCACCTGTACTTTGTACCATCCATTCTCCCCTCTATCCTGACAAGCTTCTCAGTCCCTGCAGAAGACAAGTATCCCCATAACCTGATGCTGCCACCACCATGCTTGACAGTTGGGATGGTGTTGACTGGGTGATGTGCAGTGTTGGGCTTGCGACAGACGTAAAGCTTGGAATTTAGACCGAAAAATTCAATTTTTGTCTTGTCTGACCACAAAACCTTGTTCCACATGTCTGCAGTATCATCTACATGCTTTTTCGCAAACTCCATATGTGCTTTAAGATGCGGCTTTTTGAGCAATGGCTTCTTTCTTGCCACCTGTCCATATGGGCCAGCTTTGTGTAGGGACTGGCTTATTGTTGATGTGTGAACACTGACTCGCATCACAGACACAGAACTTTGAAGATCTCTCAAAGTCATTGTTGGCTTCAGAGTGGCATCCCGAACCAGTTTCCTGCTTGCCCGGCTGCTTAGTTTGGGAGGGCGACCTGATCTGGGTAGTGCCTCTCTACCACTTTATCCCTGACTTGTTTTGAAAGCTCCTTGGTCTTCATGGTTGCTTTGTTGGATCACTATGTGAGTTGCAGCTTGAAAGTCTTTATATACCTGAGGGAAATTATCTACAATTTAAACCATTATGAGTATACACAGATTGAAACCATTTCACTAATTTTGTGACCTTTCAAACAAATCATTTGCACCTGAGCAGATTTAGGGCTGCAGTAGCAAAGGGGTTAAATACTTATGCAACTTAGATTAATTAATTGTTTTTCTCTGTAAAGTTCTGCGAGTTCAACAGTTGTTCACATTTACATTCAGCAAGCGAACCAGACTCAGTAAGTTTGCCAAATGGACCAAGTCCTTCACTTTAGATGGACTCTGTACGGTTCATTTCCCAAGCAGACTTTGTTGTTCACACTTCACACCAAACGTACCGAACCGTTCTGAGTGTGCACCAAACCCTCTCAACAGACCCAGTTTGAACACCTTAAGATTATTTATTTTGTAATTGCTTGACAGCCTAATACTGTATATATATATATATATATATATATATATATATATATATATATATATATATATATATATATATATATATATATATATATATATATATATATATATATATATATATATATATATATATATATATATATATATATATATATATATAAGTCAACGATTACAGTGAATCAAAGCTTGTAACAGAGCCCAAATGTAATACAGTTTATATATATATATATATATATATATATATATATATATATATATATATATATATATATATATATATATATACAGTACTGTGCAAAAGTTTTAGGCAGGTGTGAAAAATGCTGTAAAGTAAGAATGCTTTCAAAAATAGACATGTTAATAGATTATATTTATCAATTAACTAAATGCAAAGTGAGTGAACAGAAGAAAAATCTAAATCAAATCCATATTTGGTGTGACCACCCTTTGCCTTCAAAACAGCATCAATTCTTCTAGGTACACTTGCACAAAGTCAGGGATTTTGTAGGCATATAGTCAGGTGTATGATTAAACAATTATACCAAACAGGTGCTAATGATCATCAATTCAATATGTAGGTTGAAACACAATCATTAACTGAAACAGAAACAGCTGTGTAGGAGGAATAAAACTGGGTGAGGAACAGCCAAACTCAGCTAACAAGGTGAGGTTGCTGAAGACAGTTTACTGTCAAAAGTCATACACCATGGCAAGACTGAGCACAGCAACAAGACACAAGGTAGTTATACTGCATCAGCAAGGTCTCTCCCTGGCAGAAATTTCAAGGCAGACAGGGTTTCCAGATGTGCTGTCCAAGCTCTTTGAAGAAGCACAAAGAAACGGGCAACGTTGAGGACCGTAGACGCAGTGGTCGGCCAAGGAAACTTACTGCAGCAGATGAAAGACACATCATGCTTACTTCCCTTCGCAATCGGAAGATGTCCAGCAGTGCCATCAGCTCAGAACTGGCAGAATACAGTGGGGCCCTGGTACACCCATCTACTGTCCGAGAAGTCTGGTCAGATGTGGCCTTCATGGAAGACTTGCGGCCAAAAGCCATACCTCGACGTGGAAACAAGGCCAAGCGACTCAACTATGCACGAAAACACAGGAACTGGGGTGCAGAACAATGGCAGCAGGTGCTCTGGACTGATGAGTCAAAATTTGAAATATTTGGCTGTAGCAGAAGGCAGTTTGTTCGCCGAAGGGCTGGAGAGCGTAGACGAATGAGTGTCTGCAGGCAACAGTGAAGCATGGTGGAGGTTCCTTGCAAGTTTGGGGCTGCATTTCTACAAATGGAGTTGGGGATTTGGTCAGAATTAATGGTCTCCTCAATGCTGAGAAGTACAGGCAGATACTTATCCATCATGCAATACCATCAGGGAGGCATCTGATTGGCCCCAAATTTATTCTGCAGCATGACAACGACCCCAAACATTCAGCAAAAGTCATTAAGAACTATCTTCAGCGTCAAGAAGAACAAGGAGTCCTGGAAGTGATGGTATGGCCCCCACAGAGCCCTGATCTCAACATCATCGAGTCTGTCTGGGATTACATGAAGAGAGAGAAGCAACTGAGGCTGCCTAAATCCACAGAAGAACTGTGGTTAGTTCTCCAAGATGTTTGGGCCAACCTACCTACCGAGTTCCTTCAAAACTGTGTGCAAGTGTACCTAGAACAATTGATGCTTGATGCTGTTTTGAAGGCAAGGGTGGTCACACCAAATATGGATTTGATGTAGATTTTTCTTCTGTTCACTCACTTTGCATTTAGTTAATTGATAAATATAATCTATTAACATGTCTATTTTTGAAAGCATTCTTACTTTACAGCATTTTTTCACACCTGCCTAAAACTTTTGCACAGTACTGTATATATATATATATATATATATATATATATATAAAAAGTCAACGATTACAGTGAATCAAAGCTTGTAACAGAGCCCAAATGTAGACAAACAGCCAAACTGTTTGACAGTAGATAACAATTTCACAGGCAGACTTGACAAATGCAAAATGAGCAGGAATCAAAAGAGTGTAAAATTGCCAGTGATCCTGCATCCATATCAGGAATTAGATGGTTTTCATGATGCATCTGCTGTTAGCTAAGACAGAATTTCAATGTGACAGTGATGAGAGACATGCTTAACAAGCCAGCAGGCATGGTTACTTTTCAGTTGACTATACATTGCTCAATACATGAAAACTTAAAGATGTACCTGTTCCCCATACAGTTTATGAAATATTGTGTTTCCATGATTAACCCTATTTTTGGTTTCTTTCTTATAAGCCCATGTTGAAAATGTTTGCTGTATAGAGGTTTCATTTTAAAATGAGAGGCTTTCCGTGATTCTAGGGGCGAGGCTACAGTGCCTCCCTATCCTATCACTAGTTGGATAGTTTTAAATTCAATGTCTACCTTTTCCAAAATGTCTGGAGTTTCTTTCTCCTCTTCCACCCCACCAGCTGAGTCTCACTTTAGGGGGGTTGATGGGTCCCATCACCCAGCTTTGGATGCCCTCTGACCCCTGTCAGAGGATCACCTTGAAAGTGGCTCCCGCTGGCCATAAGGTGAGATCCTGGGTCATAATGTTGTAATGTAAGACTACATCTAATGCTATTATTTCTAATTTGTATCTGAGCTGGTGCCGCGTTTGCTGAATGTTTGAAATTCCCTATTATAATTATGTTATGTGACCGACCTCAGAAATGGAATTTATAAACTTAGAATGCTGCAAGTTCTGCCAGGAGCATGTCTACTTGTTTCACTGAGGAATAGTGGGTTTCAAGGGAGGAGGAACTGTGTCCCTACAACTAAAAATACCTACTGTGAATGTAACAAACAAAATATTACATTTGCTTTAAGTAATGTAATTAAAGGGTCAGTGGTGAAAGAATTCAGTATACAAACATGATTTTGGCTCATTACAACTAAAGAAAGTACATAATGCTTGTTGTACTAAATCCACTTAGTTCAATTTAATGTTCACTCTTTCCTACCAATCACAAAACAATAGCAAACTAGTAACCTTAGTGTGTTCACGCATGGTTTTGACTGACAGTATTACTTTTATTAATACTGTCTATAAATAGCCTAAGAAAATGAAAAATCTTTCAGTGATTTTCTTTTTTTACTACATTGTAATTAATACCGCACAATATTATACAGCTGGTTGAGCCCATGTAAATGTTCTGTTGTACAATAGTGTCATGATTTTATTACAGCTTTAAGGGTACATACTACCTACAAAATATATATATATATATATATATATATATATATATATATATATATATATATATATATATATATATATATATATATATCATTTATAGAAAAAGCTTTCATGTGCTATATTCATGAACCATGTAAGTTAGTAAATTCATTGAAGTTCAATATATAAACTAAAAAAGAGTGAACACAGGCCCTAACAGCATGTTTAGGCAACTCAGGCAGAAACCCAAATCCAAAGGAACCTCCTCCTCCATGTGACACGTCTTTTTTTTTTTTTTTAATTGCACTGATTAATTGGTTATTTTGTAACACACAGACTCAATACTTGTCATTGGACTTTGTTAAAGAACCACACGCACACATATGGTATCTATCAACCTGCTCTACCATGAGCACCTGTCCTACTGTAATTCCTTTATCAGATTTACATTAATCAGGGAGAACTAGTCTCTCACCCAACTGAAGTGAGATTTGAGGATCTAGTATCGGCCCATCCAACACACACTTTTTTATTTACAGTATATTGGATCAAACATCACGCAGCACAGATGATATATGTACACAATACCTCTCCCTCTCCATCAAACAGTGTTTGAATCTTTTGATAGACCACAATGCTTCCATGTACGTCTGAAATCAAAGGAACAGCTGATTGTAAATAGCTTTGAAGTATTTTTCAAAAGCCTCAAGAAATGACAAGTTTAACATTTTACTTTTGGACATCTGAGATGGAGTCAGAATAAAAGCTGATACTTCCACATCAAAGTCAAGACTGTTATGTTTTATCATACTTCAACAGTGTATTAACCTCTAAAATGTTTAAACTTGCTTTTGTGTGCTTATTTTATTCAAGACATTGTTAACAGTTTTACTGAAATACAAAGGAAGTGATGTTTAAATATTCCTTTATTTTCCTCACGATGGATTTGAAATTGTTTGCTCAAGCTTCACATAAACCTTAAAAAAAAAAAAAAGTTTATCCTAATTTTATAAAACAGTATGTATACAAAAATTACAAAACTAGTATTTTATAAAGTTTGTATGTTGACGTACAGGCTAGGATAATATTATGGATGGGCACATACAGAAACTGAATACTAGTAACATATACATATTGTGCTGATTACATAGGTAATCTTTATGTTACTTCAGATCAAAGAAAGTAAAACTACCATTTTAGATTACCACGGTCGATATCACTAATGCACATGTATAACAATGTAAAAATTATATACATTTCAGGTGAAACAGAAAAACCAGCTCAGCAAACAACAGAATCCTGTTATCAGTGCCACTGTTTGTACCAAGTCTCTGCCTTTGATAACATGACATGTTGCAGGGTAGCGGCAAGACAGAGACTCAGAGGCAAGGAAGGCTACAGTTTAAGCGCTAAATCACACTTTTAATACACTAAATAACACAAAAATACTAACAAAAAGGCACATGGGCCCAAACAAAAGTTTAAAAAACACCAACAAAATGTCAGGCTGGGCAGTCACCTTCACTGACCAAACATCTAGTATTTTAACACAGATTCACTCTCCAAACCACAGTCTTTCTGCCTGCTTTTATGCAGGTGGCCACTCCCCAATTAGCACCAATCTGCACTAACTGGAGAGTGGCCACATCTGTGGTTGCTGCCAGAGACATTAACCCTGACCCTGCCACATGACAGTTCTTACCTGAATTGTTTTGTGACTTGTGGCTAAATCAGAAATACAATTAAGTAATTTGATAGATTAGCAGTTCTTATTCAAGATTACATTTAGGCTGCAGTCATTTAATGTAATTTTCCACCCAATAAAAGGAATTTGGGGCTGATGCATAATACCATAACACATACCAGAAAAGTGAACAATTGAATTCTCTGACTGTGAGACTGTGGACTGGACTAAAGCAAACATGGGTTCACTAACCTCTCAGTCAACCCTCAGTGTGATAATGATACCTATTAAATAGAATTTAAAAGTTTATCACTGTGGCATACATATTATGTGATGAAAGTGAGCTGGACTTCCCTTCCAACTTTACTACTTTGTTAAAATATACAATATTTGACACTTAAGGGAGGGCGAAACATAAAAGCATTCACTGCACCAGCATCTAGCTGAAGACCAATTTGTTTTTGCTCTCCAGTTCTAGCAGAGATTAAAAGGGAACAATGATCCCTAGAAAGTAGCTAAAAGTAATTATGGTGACCCTGATCCACCACGCTGTTTGTATTAATGACATAATTTCATATGCTGCACTTTGTTTAATTAAAACTGAAAGCAACCTTTACTCTCAATAATGTACAGACTGTCACGTCTTGGTGATTAAACCTAAATTAATTGTAATTACTAAATGCAAGCTACCCTGCACTTATCATGCCTGACAGATTGCTCTGCTTGTGCTGTCCCTTGATACTAACATTGCACATTTTTAATACAGTTTTATTCTCCAAATAATCTATTGCACATCTGTCTTTTTCTACACATTTCCAAAAGTATCCTAAAAAAAAGAGAGAGACGAAGGAGCTTCGAATCCAACCTGCCCATCCTGTCCAAAAACTCTCAATCTCAATCCCTCAATCCCTGCTGGCAATGTCTACTACAGCTATAGCCAAATGTTTTGCATCACCCTATAGAATAACTCATTTTGCTTCATAAAGTCGAATGACACCTGCTGAATAACGTTACGTTAACATATTGAATTACATACCACTTTGTAGTTTCCCATATACTTATATGGGAAATACTGTACAATTATTATGGCTTCCGGTAGACTTTTGCAATATTATTTTGCAGTTTCTTTGATTGCATGATGTTAAATAACATATCTCAATTATGTTCATATAGTTAGTATATTTTTTAAATGATGTCTCAATCCTAAAATCCTAGGTAATGCAAAACATTTGGCTGTAGTTGTAGGTATGGATGAGTAAAACTACACTGCATGACACTTTCAGTGTCACCATGGCAACACATTATCTCAGCAGATATGCATGCATGTAAATACACAGATGTATGACCTAGAAGTGTCCTGGATAGTAGTTATATTAAGAAAAATTGACTTGCAGGCTAGTGGTAAACTCAGCATAACTTTTGCTTTTTACGGAATGGAAAAGTTCACAGCTCTGATTCAGACCTGACTCTGAGCACAGACGTTTAGAAGGCTAAAGCCTCTAAATTCTACTTCTGTCTCCTTGATGTAATTTTCAACAGGCACTGTAGTTTGTTACCTGTTGGCCTTCTGCATTAAATAGAATGTTTGTAGGAGAAAAATGTACAGTTATAACTACCCATGTGTAGAGGCAGTCCAACTCTGCGTGAAAATATGCAAAAAGCTGTGGACATTTTGAGTAGATACAATATCTGCAGAGCATCTTATGCGTTTAGTATTTATATTATTAATGGCTTATGAAAATGTAAATTGAGTAAACATAATCATATACAAAAATGTATGGGTTAATTACTTTCAATTTAATATATCAAGTATTTCTGTCTGTAAAATATTTAGTAACGCTCAAACAAAAACCAGCACACCACATCACATGAAACTTCTTTTTGTGATTAACTCCAGTTTTTAGTTTACGCATACTGTTTGAAGGAGACAGAAATCTGTTAATTTAACTAAACTAGAACTGAACAATTAAGTTACATAGTTCAGGTCACTTTAGCAGTCTGTTTATGATAATTGTGATGACTAGCTGCAGAATATGGCAAATCTGTGGAAGACTGCACAGGCCTTTAAACTGGGAAAAAAAAACCCTGTGTTTTAGCGAAGCAGACCAAACAATAACAAAAACAAAAATAAATACATAACGTTACAGAAATGCAAATTCGTTAAAAGGAAAACAGAACCTAAACAATTTCTGGGTTTGCTCTGTTCCTTTAAAATGTATTCCGAGATTAAAACACTAAATGCCTTTTTATTTACTTTGTGCAACCTGTAATATCAAGTAGCAGTTTAACAGTTTATGAGAATCGGAGCCTAGCTGGAGTTCTGCTGTGGGGATTGCAATTGAATGCCTCCCTTACGAATATGACAGTATAGTGGCCTTGAGGCAGCTCAATCTCACAACGGAAGCCTAATACACAGAATGTCAAGATATTATGGATGAACTAATAGAGTTACCATTTTAATCAAATCAGCCAGACATACCCCAGCTATGTTTTAGGAAAGTAATACGGCAACTTAAATGACTGTTCACCGATTCAGTGTTTATGCTCAGTGCTTACTGAAGTCAAAAAAAAAGCAATAATAATCATAAATGCCCAGTTATATCCATAAATATAAATTGTAGCTAAAAGTGACACATCCTTTATTTATTATGTACTGTTGCAGCATCTGTACAATCTTAACCTGTTTCCTGCATCCGGGATAGAGAATTTATTTTAGTTGTAAATACTTATCTGCAAATAAGGATAAATGTGGTGTTTGCTGTACATGCACTGGGAACTCAATTGGTGTTCTGTATAATTGCTTTACATCCTCATTTACCATATCCTGGACAGTAGAATTCAAAATGTGTAGGGAAATATATGTGATTATGTCTTGGATAACAAACCCATGTAAACTGCTCCAGGATACTATTATTGAATACTGTATATAGTTAAGGTAAGCTGCTGATCTTTTTACCAACCTTAAAATGCTATAAATCATAAGTAAGAGCTGCTTTTACCACAAATAACTTTTATAAAAAATAATGTATTTTACCTTTGTTCACTGTGATTCTTAACCAGGTTAGACCTCAATCTTTTTCATTCATTCATTCATTTGATTTGGTTTTGATTTGATGCTTATTCATACTGGAAATCTGTGCTGAGAAACTGCACAGAGTATTCCTATTATCAACTAGATTGTGTGGAGCAGAGCTGTGAGAAGTCTTCCTTAATACCCTGCCAATCCATCTCCACAACCACTTTGGTATCCGGTTCACTCAGAGCCGGGGCTTCTGAATTGTTGGCCCATCAGTTTCGATTTTTATTAAGGTTTACTGATGCAAACATCTTTCCACTGGGCATTCGAACTAATTTCAGTTGGTGCCCAAGTATCCTTTGCAGGTCAAAGGCCACTCTAATATAAAGTTGATTGCAAAGCTTATTTTTGCAAAGAAAGTGTGTCCTTTCATCCCTTTCTCCCATGTTAAAAACCTGTAAATCTGAACCTATTTACTGCAGATAGTCAATGCATTGGATTTTCACTTTTGTGAATAACATGATATTACTAATATTACAGTAAACTAATTGTCTTATACTCATACATTTCTGTAGAGTTTTCATTTTGTATGTAATTTTTTTTGGTTTGTTTGAATCAATCTTCTATTTTATTATTTATTTATTTATTTATTAGTTAACCAGAATACATCATTTGTAGAGGGACCTTAATAACTGCCGACAAAAAGGGGCAAATAATAAACATAATTCAGATGATTACCTTTTACATTACAGTAAAGGAAAGGCTGCTTGTATTGCATCACACCTTCACAAGCCAGCCTAAATCCTACATGTGGCAGACTATTGATTTGTAGCGCTGATGACTGGTTGCATTTCCTGCCTGCTAGATAATTCAATTTCATGGGAATGGGTAAAGGGAAAGTAACACACAGTCGCAAGCACACAATAGATTAGGCTGAGCATTAGATTAGGCACCTTGCACCTCAATTCCCTGTTGTTTCTCTATTTTACAGAAGCATGTTAAACAATGAATCCAATTCTACAGAAAGCTTTGGAACTTGTGAGATAGATTGTAGGGTTACTTTCTAGTAGGGTCGGCCATGCTCTGGCTCCGCGGCCTGGAGCCGGAGTGAAGATCGGAAGTTTTTTGAGCTGAGGTCTGGAGCAGAGCTGGAGTGGGGGGAGCATGGAACCAGAGCTGAATTATTCAGTTCAAACATTGGAATGAACAAAATAAATAAGTATATAAAATAACTAAGGCCCTGTCCACACTACATACCTGATCTCAAGAACCGTACTCAAAACCGTTCTAATTAATCTAGCTCAAAGTGTCCACACTGAACTACCGTTTCATGTTTAATCAGGCTTAATGCGTCCACTCACTACTGTATTAGAATAGTTCAGTTACGGTTCCTAGCAGCGCAACGAACAGTGGAAATTAATACAATAGTATTCCACCACGCACTGTATTTTATTTTAAAATAATGTGTTATGTCCCATATCAACAGAGGTCCATATTGCTAAAAAGATATAAAACAAGTATTTTGGAAAAAGTAAATGTGAACACACACACACACACACACACACGCACACACACACACACACACAAGTTTTTGGGTTTTATTTTTAATTAGATGGACCCTTTAAATAAATTGAGCTGATTCTGTTTCATAGTTAAACTCAGAAAAAGCTGTTAATTACAAAACAATCTTTGTTTTTACCTTCATATCTAGCCTGAGCCTAATTATGGTCCCCTTAATTCTATTTCAAACAGAGCTGACAAATTACGTGAATTGTTCATCCTCGATCCTACTTTTAACTCACATTTCATTTTTGCAATTGCCTAATTTAACCTTCTGCTTTTGTTGTTTTCCACACTAGTTTAACAGAGATGTCCTGACAGATTTTTTTTTAAGCATAAAAATGAATACCTAGTGCGAAGTGTACACTGATAGCAAATCCTTCGCACGCCTGTTCTGAGTATTTCACCAAACATACCACAAAGCATTTTGGGATATTGGAAGATACACACAAAATGTAGCTTAGCATTACAGCGTCCACACTTCTGATAAACCACACTAGCTGGTGTGATCTAATTTAGAACCAGACTCGAGACTACCCCGAGGTGGTCTCGAGTACAGTTCTCGATTACGGTATTAAATGCTGCGTAGTGTGGACGCAAACCGTATTAGAGCTTTTAAGCCGGTTTAAAGGCAACTAATATGGTTAAAAGGCATAGTGTGGACAGGGCCTAAATGTATATACAGAAGTACTTTAATGTACATACTATTTTTGTAGATATAAGGAGTTGCCCAAAATTATCAATTAGAATCATGTATTCTGGTATCTGCAGCCATTACCTTTTATGTAGTAACTTTACCTTCATGAATTAGTTAGTAACTGTAGTACAGTTAAAAAAAAGAATCATGTGTTCATTTCAAGTAAACAATGCACATGTTTTACTAATCCCTGCCATTGCAGCTTCACGTGTGTGCACAGATCACTTTGGAAGCTAGCGTTGCGTGCGCAATTTAATCTGGACTTGTTTTTTTGTCATGAGATCAAGTAAATGTTCATATGAAATGAAGCACAATTTTGAACCATTACAGGTATACATGAGCAGATTATGAATTAAACATATAATTATACCTCTTCTGGACACAAAACATTTACAAATGTGCTATTTTACATCCATAAATAAAAACTATATTTAGGACCAGTTATTTTTGTCTTTTAGACAAGTACAAGGAGATCTCTCTGGCCAATCCATCCTCTCTATTGCTTCTGGTTCAAGATAAGTAGTGATGATCCCTGCTGGATGTGGGCAGGCTTTGTCATTTATGAAAATGAGGTTTGGCCTGACTGCACCAGAACAAGGTCTCACTGTCTCATCTCGCTACCTGACAGCCGCGAGACTGCCGGTTTGGATGACATAGAGGTCCATAATTCCAGCCCACACCATTACAGAGCCTCCACCATAGCTATTATTATGTTCTGCAATTTACTGCACCAAAAAACGCTCACCACCCTGTCTCCAGACCCTGGCACACCTGTCATTATAATCAAGGCAGAATCTGAAGGACTGGCGTCACTGACGTGGTTGTGACTCTTCTGCACCCCTCACCATGCTGTCTCCTGACCCTGAAACTTGTTTGGTATCGACTCCACATACAGTAGACTACACGTCACTAATCAGGCTACATGATGTGGAGTTGCCCCATTTTGCCTCTGATTCATGTCCTCCTTACTCATCTGACGTCTTAATTTGAGCCATTACACTCAATACAGATCATGGACAAACACACCGGAAGTGACTATTTAAAAAATAGGTTATCATACAATCTACAACACAGCATAGGCAGTCCCGCTGCTACAGCTAACATCCAGAAGCTTTAACATGCCCAGTGCTTTCGAAAACAACTTCAAGAGAAATCGTTTCTCTTCCAAATCAAATACGCAAGTATTGCTGCACCGTCTACCTGTAAACAGTACCAGATTAAGCATATGTGCTCAACAGTACCAGATTAAGCATATGTGCTCAACACATTGAACCTTGTGCTCAACACATTGAACGTTTATCATTATTCTGTATTTACATCACATGGTGTACAAATGCAATGCCCAGTTTGACGTAATGTAGTTAAAGAATGATGGGGTTAGCAAAGATCTCTATTCACTGCTCTTTAGGAATTTCTATACAGTGAAAATAAAGCGTGTTTAACCTGATAGTAAATTTCCTTCCCATGTTGTGTATCACTCCATCATAAAAACAGAACAAGCAAGCATGTATGTACATAGTCCCAGCTGTAACTTCAAGTCATTCATTGCTGTCTACTGGAAGCCTTATGCTGTGCTTTTTTTAACCAAAAAGAAACAGCAGTTCCACTGAATAAGATATATATATATATATATATATATATATATATATATATATATATATATATATATATATATATATATATATAAAACCTGCACCTACAGTACTGTATTGATGCAGTAATAACAGTAATTTCCTCCAAGTGAACTGAGCAAGGGAATGTGTTACTGCTAATGGCATGTTATTTATTTACTAACTATGTAGTGTATGTATTTTAAGTTTTGTTGTGTGTTGAAAAGCTATGTTTGACAGTGGATATCACATTCTTATATGTTGTCAACAGGCAACTGTTTCATCAGGTTTATGGTTACTGTCAGGGAATAAGCTTTTATATTTGTTTCAAGCGTTTTCAGCGCCTGTCATTGGTGAGATTTCCACGACAGAAGGAGTACCTATTTTCTCAGAATCTGCTTATTACTCAAAATCCAAAGCATGTATATTAAAAATAATAAAACATGTATTGTATTTGGATGTACATTAAAGGAGCCTATCTGAAATAACTATCTTATTCCATTCTCTCATTCTAAAATCTTCAGAATCAGATCTCAGCTTCACAGCCTTCCTTATTTAAATATCACAAACATGTCAATGTGGAACTTGTCACACTAAGTTTTAATCAACATGTAATTTTTTTTTCAAACTAAATCCTAAGGTAAGTTTAAATGTTGCACAACCAAACTATGAAAATAGTATGCGCTATTGAAATCTACATTTGTTTTTATAAAGTTATAGTGACAATATAATCATTCATTCTTGATGTATTAATATCATTTGCAATTATCATTTTCACTAATAATAAATATCATGTTAGTATGAAATTAACTTTTTTTATTGCATACTGTTCACTAAATAGTATTGATTTTGGTTGAGCACAAATTCCTTTTTTTAATGCACCAATGAGACAGGAATAGCCACTGACAGCTAACATATAAAAACAGGCCATTGGATTCACTGTATTTCACTGATGTAAACAACTACAAGACTTAATTTGTGCATGAAAAGAAATGTATACCCCAATTAGTGAGCTTGCCCTGATCACATTGAAAAGATACCAATAATAAGACATACAGTACTGTGTTACGTCTTCCTGAAATCAGGAATAACTACAGCAGTAAAATCATGTCAATTTGCTTCAAAACTTACTACAAAGCTTTCAGATGAAAAGCAATTATGAACAGAGGATGCAATTATAACAGAGTTGCAAGCATATCTATGATATGGGGTCCCTTTTTTATTAAAGCTAAATTAAGGAATAGACCATTTTAAACTTGGTCTAACAGCTTCTTAGCTGCTGCTGCAATGAAATTACACCCATGACCTTGCATGATTAATGTCTTATAAAGTAAAATACTAGGGGGCTGCAATCTGTGTCCTGTAAAGAAGTGTTGTAGGGTAATGGTTGAAAAGTCAAATACTGCAGTCTGTAAATCACAACTGATGGGGTTACACGTGTGTTTCCTAAAAGCCTACACCTTAAAGGTGCAGAGCTGGAATACATATATATATATATATATATAGATAGATAGATAGATAGATATATATATATATATATATATATATATATATATATATATATATATATATATATATATATATATATATTCTTCTGGGGTAGTCAAAACCACCTGGTCTGTGGTTTATTTTGTGAAAGAATTAAAACTGAGCAGTAAAGTTGAGTCACTTCGTTAACATTTCAACATTTCATTTCATTTGCATGTCTATCTGTGACTTCAATATTGAACTCTTGTCTTTGTGCTGCAGAATTTTTTTTTTCAAGTTCAGTTTTGGCACCTATTTATCCTAAGGTCCTCAAGGGCAACATTATAATAGGGCTGAATCTGCATAATGTATGAGATCTCCAACCCGTTTAATGAATATTATAACTGTGTCAACCAACCTACGCTAGGAATCCAGACAGAGTTATTGTCTCAATTTGCTATTTTTTTGTGAAAGAGAAATTAAACTTAACTACGAATGGCTTAGACACACTTTTTAGTCTTTCAATTAACCTTCTCAGTTGCTTGTTACAGTAAGTGCTGGTTTCACAGACCCCAATTAGAACTAATTGCGGACTGCCTTACCTAATGTGCATTAACACCACTGTAATCCAAAAATAAGTGCTAATCAGGGTTGTGAAAGCAGCCCCAAGAGTTTTATTTTTCTTTTACAAAAAAAGGACAAATTACATTTTGGAGAAAAGCCATTGATAAATCTGGCTCTTTGTTTGTTTCCCCATAAACAGATGGTGGCCTGGCCACCAATGTTTAAATTCACCAAACTTCAACATGTAATAACAAAATGAATAATATTGTGTATTTATTTATTTCTCACACCAAAACTCTAACCTGGTTTCTGATGTCTCTCTGAAGTTAATCTATACAGGGGGAAGGTAAAATCTTTAATAGAACAGGCTGTTGAAGAAGAACCCTCTGTACCTCTGTGGAGAACAGGAATATCTGATTTAAAAAGTACAGATGCCTATTTTTGGTTTAGCATCTGAAATCTGTTAAAAAAAAGGCATGTAGAATTTGAAGTGTTCACACTGTTACTGATTATAAAAACCGAATACACAGTCAGGTGTGTGTCACAAAGACGGCCGGACAGTGGGTGACGTCAGACCAGAAACAGGAAGTAATAAACAACAGACAGTGAGGTTGGTGAAGCTGAGCACTTGGTTGTGCTCAGCATTTAATAAACAAAATAAAAGAACACAAAAACAGCACACGGCACATTCGCCAAAACAAAAGAGATAAACAAAACGGACTATACAGTAAACAGACAGTGCACGAACAAACACGGTGAGTGACAACTATACATGTACTTTTCTCCTTCTCTCTCTCTCCCGTTCTCCACTCACCGAACACCCAACCCCGAGTGAGTGAAAACATGAAGCTTTTATGCAGCTGTACCAAGACTCGATTGCTAATCAATCATTCAATTGGAGTCTCGGTACAACTGCACGTGAATTAATAAAGTGCAACCTCGTGCTCACATATTACAATTATACATTTTTAAACACACGTGAAACACAGACCCGCTTATATCCCGTGTACCAATCGCTATACACCAACATTTACACACACAACACGTAACATATAACACAAACTACGCACAAGGGCGTGGCCACATTGCCACAGTGTGTCACATGTCTTTTCATAAAAATGTGATGTTTTCAATATAAAAGGAACTTTCATGTGGTTAATATAGAGAAAAATGTGGATGCTGACGAACTTTCATTTTGATACTACTCGACAGTCTGATAACAGCCACCGGTCGATGCTTTAATGGCATTATCTCATAGAGATAACTATGCCAAACACATTTACATCTCACCCTCCACCACTACTCTGCATGCTGCAAACTGATCAAACAGAAAAACATGTTTAATGGCCCTCTTATTAAAAAACAACAATGCCAGTGGTTGTCTCTAATGAAATAATGACATTAATCTTACCTGCTGTGCACTTCCATTCACTGTGTGCAGTTTTTAACAAGCATGTGTTCATATAAAAAAAAATGTAGGAGAGACAGGCACAACATTGTATCAAAGAATACAGAATCACCTACAATTTGTAGATTGGGAAGAAATAAAATGAGATAATGTACAATTTAGAAGAATAAAGGAAAATAAATGAATAAATATACTCAATGCTGTGATGCCTGAAGGTTTAAATAGAAAGGAATAGTGGATTATTACATTATTAACTACGTAGAAAATCACATGACAAACACATTCATGGATTTGACTAGAATTATGTGAGTGTAGTTGCCATGGCATCAAAAGCCTATACGTACCTATATTGTTTGTTTTCAAACACACTTTCCCTTCACAAAGGTGTGTTAAGCATACTGAAACTCTTTTGAACAAAACTACTAGGTTAAGAAAACTCCCGTTTGACTGAACATGTTTGTAATTACAGGAAGCAGTTATCTTGGATAATGAAAAAAAGGCTTTAAAAGGAAGGGGGCAATTTTCCTAGACTAGTTTTTATTCAGTATGAAAAGGCATGTTTGACATAACATGGGTTTCTTTCAAGTCTGCAAACCTGTGCAAACCTGTGAGGCCTACATATCGAATGTAAGAATATGACAGTTTAATGCGATTATTTAATGATCTGTGATTTGTATTGCTGTATGCTCTACAGTTTTACTGAACCTGCTTCATTTTCCCAAATGGTATCATTAGATAATCCCATACGGTAAGATGGCCATGATTGAGATTTGCATGTGCGCCCCAGAAAGGAAGCACGGTCCTAACCAAAAATAGAAGCAATGCCACTTGAGTATACAAGATGTTAAGCTTAGCTTGAG
Organism: Acipenser oxyrinchus oxyrinchus; assembly: GCA_030684275.1. Classification (NCBI taxonomy): domain Eukaryota; kingdom Metazoa; phylum Chordata; class Actinopteri; order Acipenseriformes; family Acipenseridae; genus Acipenser; species Acipenser oxyrinchus. The sequence continues at coordinate 44,141,861 of CM060253.1, forward strand.
ACGTATACATTTGGTAGGCAGTACAGTATATCATACTCCCACATTTCTGTAACAACAACATTCCTGTAATTTATTTATGATCTACGTATCGTCCAGCTGAAAAGCACTTTTATTTTAGTATATATTTTAGTAATATCACTACTAAACAAAGAAGAGGAAGAACAGGAGGCTGTATTTAATGGTAAGACACGCATGTTTTCAATTCTCTTCTTCTATTTTTTTATTATTATTAATTTGAGCAACAGCTGTCTTGGTAGTTTAATTTTTTTTTTTTTTTGTCAACTCTCCAGCATATTTATTCATATGACCAAGCACTCAGGAAAGTGATAAAAATCTTGCAGTGTCGAAACTAAGAAAAGGGACTGTATTGTACCTCATAACGAAGGAACAAAAAGCTGCAAACCCGATAGCGCCTTTAATGAAACAGAATGATATGTTCTTGTGAAAAAGTTCTTTATATATAAATCTGATTAGAAATTTTCTATACTTTTACATTTCTACTGGTTCAATGTCTACTATTTGCAACAGTGAAAATACAAGCATTTATTGATACAGTATTTGTTAATGCTTTGTGTTAACTGGTCAATGATTACCACTACAAATGAGATTTGTATTATTTAAATCTGGTTGTAAAGCAGGCTAATCCTCTTGCCTTTTAATGCCAAATTACAAGCCTTGGCTAAGATTTGCAGAGAGGTCATGAGGGCTTGCTTATCTTATTGATCCCTCCCTATTTTCTTTTAAATCTCAGTTGCAACTTCATCTTCCACCTACCCAACTTCCACTTCATGTGCACACAGTATCCTCGATTGGGGGAAGTGCATGGCTTCAACACGGTCCACTTGCTGACCTGGAATTGTCTCATGAGTTCCAACAGGGGGCCGGACAGAGTTGCTGAAGCAGAGACTCGGATCCTTCAAGAGTAGACTGGATGCTGACATGAACAATATTGTATAACCCTCTCTGGGACCACAATAAGACCTTTAGCTAGCCACCTGGAGGAAGGACGGTCTGTCTAGCCACGGATTCCCAGAGGCTTTATTTCTCTTACTAACATGGTTAGGGTTTTATTTTTCTCTCAGGTCACACTGGCACCAAAGCGAGCTAACATAGGTGGCCTTTTTTTAAAAAAATGTTTTTGACTTTGGCAGCCTATGTTTCACCAGTTGGTATAGAACCAGTTGGCATAGATGACAAATGTTTTTGTGATTTTAGAGTTACTAGGTCGGTGCTCAAACACCAGTTTGAATAGCCATGGCAATACCGTAGATGTCCCTTGAAGTTCAGTCCTCTAAGTATAAGTATATTCACAGTTATTTCTTCACAACAGTATTGAACTACATATGTTACTGTAACTTGACTGAAGTCCCTGCTGTGTATACTGTAGTGTATGTCTCTGCACCACTATGTTTTATACAAGACAGCTTATAACCTTTCACTGGAAGGCAAGAGCATGCTTTTGACACATCTCAAAGATTTCCAGAAATGTAGTTTTTTGTTTCATGCTGGGGTAAAATACAATACTGACTGTCCTGGAGGCAGCACTTGCCAAGAAACATCTTGGTTTCATCTGTATTATTATTATTATTATTATTGTTTAAGTTCTGATACAAACAGGTGAGCAACCCTGCAGTGTAACACATCAAACGTATCCGAATGCTTTGAATAACATCTCCTATTTCATCCTGCTAAGGAGTGGGTGTTTAGGACTTATAAAACCACATGATGCGGGTACTAGAGACAAAACTAAAAGATTATTGCTCTGTGAGAGCCTGGAGGAAAACAAATGGAAATAGTTTCAGTTGGTTCATTTTTGGGAGCAGCCTCTTCTGCCTGATTCACTAACAAGCTGAGGCAGTCTGTTAGACTCCATATGAAACAGAACTATAGTTCAATGGATGTGAGGTATTGTGGTTCAATCGACAGCTGAGAATAAATGAATAAGGGTGGGATGCTTTGCTTGTTGGCTTTACCAAATGACCCCCCTCTGTTGTGATGGAACCACCTTTGGATAGAGGTGAGGCTCGAAGTCAAGGTGGGAAGGATGGGGGAACCCCCAAAAGAGGGAACCATTACAGAGGTGGCAGAGAGAATCAGAGAAGGAAAACAAGGAGTAAGAAGGAGCAGCTCCTGCTTCACCTCCTGAACCTCACAAAGGCCATAGCTCTTGTATTATTATTATTATTATTATTATTATTATTATTATTATTATTATTATTATTATTATTATTATTATTTGGCAGATGCCATTATCCAAGGCAACTTGCAGGTGTTGCAACTGCTTTGATCTGTTGAAAGTAGTGGGATTCAAAATCCAAAATATCTTCTGCCTTGTAAGTCTGTATGTCCCTACATTACATGACGCAACTAGTTTCGAGCCATGGTGTACACATTTGAAACATGTCAAAAACTGAATGCATGTTTCAACTATGAAATGCAACTGTGCATAGTGTCTTCACAAAAAGTGTGATTTGTTCAAGAGCACTACAAGAGGATATAAATAAACACTTATCTTTACCAGTTACCTTGGAAATTACAGGTTACAGCTCTTATACATTTGAGCATGTAGCAGTGGCATCTAAAGCAAGTCTGCTAAATGTTTAAGGACATCTGTGTTCTTGAACACGAGAGCCTTTAGCTAAGAAGCAAACAGTGCAAACTAATTTTCAGCTACTTTTATTGCATTTCTATTCAATTCCTTGTGCCAGGGCTGAGGCCCTGTACATGTAAATAGTGTATTTTTGTGTTTGTTTGAGTTTTGTAAATAAAGTTATTGGAATGTAAGTGTGTGTTAAATATGGCAGGGCTGGAGCGAAGAATCTTTAATTAGGACAAATGTGGAATGTGGCCACTCACTGCTGTGAATCTGTGGAGATCCCTCACTGCTGTGAATCTGCAGAGATCCCTTACTGGTGTGAATCTGTAGAGATCCCTCACTGCTGTGAATCTGTAGAGATCCCTCACTGCTGTGAATCTGTGGCGATCCCTCACTGTGATGAATCTGTAGAGATCCCTCACTGCTGTGAATCTGTGGTGATCCCTCACTGCTGTGAATCTGTAGAGATCCCTCACTGCTGTGAATCTGTGGAGATCCTTCATGGCTGTGTATATTCAGGGTGAGTGCACCAATTACATGACCTCTGTGTGTCTAACCAGGGTCGTGAGCACAACTGAGGATCACCGCGTGTATACCAAGATCCTTTTTATTTAAGAATAGGGATTTGTTTAGGGGGTTTTAACCCCACACCAGTTGAAGGTTCCTGGAGTGGGACCTCCCTTATTGTGGAAGCAGCGATCGACCAGTGTTCTAGCCATCTTTTGTTTTCTTAGCTGTGTTTTATCCAGTGTGTTTTGTTTCACCTTTTTGTTTTTTTCTGTTTACACTCCAGTTTGTGTATGTCAGCCCATGCTCTAACATTGCTGGTATTGGCACGTGGTTGTTTTTTTATTGTAAATAAATCTGCGCGCCTGTCTTTAGAATTTAGCAAGTTGTTGCATACAAGTTTTTATTTATATACGTTTTATTACTCATGAATGTAAAGAAAACAAACAAACATGGTGTTCAATGTATGTGATAATGCAAATATCAAAATAATGCTGTAAATCTAGATCCCTTACTGCTGTGAATCTGTGGAGACCCAAACATGTTACTGGTCCATGTGGGCTTTGTTCCTCATAAAATACAGTGTGCAGATTTAGGACACAGTGTGCATTCACAAACATTGATTTCTCATTCACTTTTGCCAATTTAGTACAGTGTGATTCAGTATGGTTATTATTAAAAGAGAAGTGTCCTTAATCATACCATTTATTCCAGAAATGTTTTCACTTGTTCCATACCATTGTTTATTTAGGTACACTATATACACGTATCACTTTAAATTGTCATTTGAAAGTCTTTGTTAAATCTCCCAGGTTTTCCATTGATTCTGTGACTGTGGGTGTTCTGCATCTGTAATTGCGAACGTTTCACCCCAGACTGCCTCTCCTCTTTCATATCTGTCTGTAAATTTACTGTACATCATAATTTAACCAGTCCAACTGCATGCTGTTTACTTAATCCTGTTTCAGCTAAAAGCCTTGGATTGTAATCCTTTTTCATGCCGGTCACAGACAGTTATTAGAAACAAACATTTTCTATAGCACTGTTCATCCTAATTTGTCAGAGCATGAAATATAAATTGAATTTGTAGGATCAGTTTGCATTTCCCTTGGTAATCATTTGTTAATCATAAACCCACACAATTTGTAATACCTCAAAACTTAAATCTGTGTTCTAAAACACCTGGACCAATGTGCAATCCTTATACAAAGACATGTAAATACTGTAAGAGATTACCTGCTGGCTCTGACTGTGCTGCACAGACTGTGTTGCTGCCACTCCATTACAATATGTTCTTGCTTCTTCCTGTAACCAGGATCCATCAGCCAAAATGTAAGTCTACTTCAGTTTGCTTCTTATAGTTTTATGTCAGAATTTATGATAAAGAATTTGAAGTTATGGCTAAAGACTAAGACCAAGAATAGATTCTAATTACTGAAAGTCATGGATCTAGTTCTTCAACATGTATTGTCATTGTATTATGCAGTAATTCAGGAATGAACTGATATAAACGTCTAAAAATCAGTCCGTTCCATGTATAATGTATCAAAAAATGACTAAATACAATTCTACAGTTTAAATTCAATTATAAGTAGTGCTAATGTTGTTATGCTGGGTCCTGTTTAGTGTGACCAATAAAATATCAGTCATTCAATTATTGCTAATGATTATATGGCAATGACATTAGTTTCTCCTGGTGAATGGCTCAATGACAGGAAGTCCTGTAACTTGCAGCAATTTACCAAAGAAGCCACTGACCATCATACTGTATACTTTTTATATTGCTGTGTTTGCTCAAAATAGTGGCAGGTACTTATTTTCTCAATCTTCTCTTTACCTGGGCGGTTATTTGGATAAGGGCGTCTATTAGAGAGTAGATGCTAATAGGCCACTGTGAAGTTGATGCAGCACCGATGTGGGTTGTACGGTATTTGTCAAATAATTCACTTGAATGTTTTACAGCAGTTGAATCCAGGTCTCCACATTGTATTCATTCCTAAAGTTAAATGCTTTGTCCAGCGGCTCAGACAAGTCTCACACAGATGTTTCACATTTGATCTCATATGCTGCGAATGTTTCATTTTAAACAGGCTGCAACAGGCTATACATATAGATACATAATATAGATTTAGTAACAGGGTAACACTTTAAAATACTGTAAGTGTCTGTAATTCCAATGCAACTAACACATGATTTCCTACTGATTTCAAATGAAATTCCTATTGAAATCAAAAGTCACAAGCATGAGTTATGACATACATTTCCCCTAATACACATGAAATAATCATGAACAGGCACTTATTTTAAAGTGTTACCGGTAACACTTTAAAACAATGGCCGCAAATTCATAATGAATTCCGTCGGAATACAGCAGGAATAACACCTATATATCTTAATGCATTTCCTCTGAGTTCTGAAGTAATTCATTTTGAATTCAGCCCTATTAATTCATGTGGATTTAATTACCTGTATTCATTCCATGTTCCTTTTGTAACAAATGATGTTGATCACATGTATAAGACATGCATTCAAGTATGAATTAACACTTCTCATATTGAATGCATGCTTATACAGGTGATCAACATCATTTGTTACAAAATGAAGTAATGAAGTAAAGTTGGGCACGGGATTCAGAAGAAAGGAACCAGCACTAACACTAACACTGACAATAACACTGACGCTAACGCTAACACTAACACTAACACTAACACTAACACTGACACTGACACTGACACTAACACTAACACTGACACTAACACTAACACTGACACTGACACTAACACTGACACTAACACTGACACTGACACTGACACTAACACTAACACTGACACTAACACTAACACTGACACTAACACTAACACTAACACTAACACTGACAATAACACTGACGCTAACGCTAACACTAACACTAACACTGACACTAACACTGACACTGACACTAACACTGACACTAACACTAACACTGACACTAACACTGACACTGACACTGACACTGACGCTAACACTAACACTGACGCTAACACTGACACTGACGCTGACAATAACACTGACGCTAACGCTAACACTAACACTAACACTAACACTGACAATAACACTGACGCTAACACTAACACTAACACTAACACTGACAATAACACTGACACTAATACTGACACTGACACTGACGCTAACACTAACACTGACACTAACACTAACACTGACACTGACACTGACGCTAACACTAACACTGACGCTAACGCTAACACTAACACTGACACTGACACTGACGCTAACACTAACACTGACGCTAACGCTAACACTAACACTGACACTAACACTGACACTGACACTGACACTAACACTGACGCTAACGCTAACACTAACACTAACACTAACACTGACAATAACACTGACGCTAACACTAACACTAACACTAACACTGACAATAACACTGACGCTAACGCTAACACTAACACTAACACTGACACTAACACTGACACTGACACTAACACTGACACTAACACTAACACTGACACTAACACTGACACTGACACTAACACTGACACTGACACTAACACTGACACTAACACTGACACCGACACTGACGCTAAGCTAACACTAACACTAACGATAACACTAACACTGACACTAACACTAACACTGACACTAACACTAACACTTACACTAACACTAACACTAACACTAACACTTACACTGACACTAACACTAACACTGACACTAACACTAACACTAACACTAACACTTACACTGACACTAACACTAACACTAACACTAACACTAACACTTACACTGACACTAACACTAACACTAACACTTAAACACTGACACTGACACTGACAATAACGCTAACACTAACACTGACACTAACACTAACACTGACACTAACACTGACAATAACACTGCCACTAACAATGACACTAACACTGACAATAACACTGACACTAACACTGACACTAACGCTAACGCTAACACTAACACTGACACTAACGCTAACACTTACACTGACACTGACACTGACAATAACGCTAACACTAACACTGACACTAACACTAACACTGACACTAACGCTAACACTTACACTGACACTGACACTGACAATAACGCTAACACTAACACTGACACTAACACTAACACTGACACTAACACTAACACTGACAATAACACTGACGCTAAGCTAACACTAACACTAACACTAACACTGACAATAACACTGACACTAACACTAACACTAACACTAACACTGACGCTAACGCTAACACTAACACTGTCGTTAACACTAACACTGATGCTAACACTGACAATAACACTGACACTAACACTAACACTAACACTGACGCTAACGCTAACACTAACACTGTCGTTAACACTAACACTGTCGCTAACACTAACACTAACACTGACAATAACGCTAACACTAACGCTAACAGTAACACTGACACTAACACTGACACTAACACTGTCGCTAACACTAACACTAACACTGACAATAACGCTAACACTAACGCTAACACTAACACTGACACTAACACTGACACTAACACTAACACTGACACTAACACTGACACCAACACTAACACTGACAATAACACTAACACTGACAATAACACTGACGCTAATGCTAACACTAACACTAACTCTGATGATAACACTAACACTGTCGCTAACACTAACACTGATACTAACGCTAACACTAACACTGACACTAACACTGACACTGACTCTAACGCTAACACTAACACTGTCGCTAACACTAACACTGATGCTAACGCTAACACTAACACTGACACTAACACTGACACTGACACTGACTCTAACGCTAACACTAACACTGACAATAATACTAACACTGACACTGACGCTAACGCTAACACTAACACTGATGCTAACATTGGTGGAGAATGAATTAGAAAATACCCTGGCTTTCATGTATTAATGTTGTTTTCATCTCTTTTTATGTATGTATTTACTTTCTTTGAAAGTGTGATGCTCTGGCCTAAATGCTTTGTATGGTTAAATGTATGTATTTTTTTTTTACATTTAGTTATCTGTTTTCTATCTTTACTTGTAGTTTTCCTTTGTTTTTTGTATATATAAAACCCAATAAAATTGTAATTTATTATTTTTTTTTTTTAATTATCGCCTCAGCGTTTAGGAACAGCTCCTAAGAGAACATTTAACCCTTGTGATGAAACAGATTTTTTTCCCATTGAAAATGCTCTGCTTAAAGGAACAGGAACTTCGCTTATAAGAACATCTTTTTGGCACAGCTAGTGATTAGTTCACAACTGATACAGTACTGTTTTGTAACCTGATAACTCATCATCATCAGACTTAAATTCAAATGGTTTAAGGCAGAAGTATCTGACTGATATCTGCTAAAGAAGTGGATCTGGTGTGCAATGGTCTTATAAAGTTTATAATTTTACTCAGACTTTTCTTTTTTCTTTTGAGGTACAAAGCTAAAGATGTAAACATTTCAACTGGTATTTCCTGGTACCTGATCTGTTGTATGGCTTAGAATCGTCAGACCTGGGATTGGAAGGAATACTGAGACGATTCCATATTGAAAATCATTGGGTAGAGGTTCTTTGATTGATTAAATTAGGATTTTAAAAAAAGTTTATTGATTCATTATAAATTGGACCAAATTGTATAACTTTTCCAGGAAAGTTCCTATTTACTGTTATATCTCAAGAACATAAAATATATACAGTATATTCATCTAAATTGTAAGTGCTCTTAGCAAAATCCTACACAGATTTGGTATGTGGTAATATTTGCAGCAGCCTAATTTTGGTAATATTTCCTGGGTCATAACTGGCCCCCAGACCATACTGTACAGCGATGGCCAAAGGTTTAGCATCACCCTATAGAACTAACTAATTTTGCTTCATAAAGTTGAATGAAACCTGCTGAATGTTGCGTTAACATATTGAATTACATACCGCTTTGTGGTTTTCCATATACGTAATGAAAAATGGACACAAATTTAAGAATGTGACATTTAGAAATCTAACATAAAATACTGTACTACTTTTATGCCTTCCGGTAGACTTTTGCAGTATAATGTTGTAGTTTCTTTGATTACATGTTAAATAAAAGATCTAAATTAAGTTCATATATACTTTAAAAAAAAAAAGATGTCTCAAACCTAAAATTCTAGGTGAAGCAAAATATTTGGCCATAACTGTAGATTTGGAACCTCCGACTAACATATATATATATATATATATATATATATATATATATATATTCCTAATATTATAAAAACATTCTACAATACCCAATAGCAAAGGATTCTGTCTTAAAGATACATTACTGTGCCGTCTGCTTTCCTACTGCAAACGGATTTTGAGAACTCTAATATGTCAGGCAAACAAGACAGATTTACAGACCAAAAAGATTTCTTCTGTACCGCTGTAATATGTCTAACATATTGCAAGAAATATAATACTTGGCTTCTGCATTTGAAAACAGTAGCTGTCATGCACATTTTTTTTTAAACTACCCTTTGTATTAAAGTGAAGAGTATGTGGTCTACATTTTCTACAAGGAAATCATTGAGGTACCACATTATATTCAAATTGCTATCAGGAGCCTGTGTTATATTAATTATCCTCATTATTTAGTTCATTTATAAATAAGGTTGTAAATCTACATTTAATCATACACACTTTTAATGGAAAAAGTCTAGTATTTTATAGTCATGTTTATGTTTAAAAAAAACAATCAAACTATCTTCACATAGGTAGTATTTAATTACAATGGTTTACAATGCATCAAGATATTATAAATGATTAAACTTTTTTTTTTAATTGAATATCAATTCCTCTTGAAAAAGGATATTTATTTTATAGTTGAATCAGGGGTGCATTCAATGTGGGTTATGTAATGGGGCAAAGACCACACAGGACATTTTTAGAAGAAAATGGGGGCGTAACAATAGAGAATTGAGAGTGTGGGTATTCTCTGATTGACACGCAGGGGGTCGAGACAGGGGTTGCAGTTGACACCCACAGGTGCACAGGTTTTGTTTACATAAACACATACAAACAGGAACATCACATGACACTACCAACCATGGTAGCTCACGTGGGACATGCGGCCCGGCAAACAAAAAGCAAAATAAAACACTGTACACAAACTACAAATAAAAGGTACTGTGAACACGGCTAGTGCTACTCCACTAATACAATGGAGGCCAGCTTAAACAACTATTTGCCTATACTGGTGGGATCTACTATCCCGAAACTAACTCCCTGTCCCTCGGGAAGTTCACTCAACCCCAACCCTGGATATACACACGGTCGGTGGCCGTTGCAGCTTCCTTCTCCTGGGACAACCCCCGACCAACTCCCTACCCCAGATATACACACAGTTGTAGCAAGAATTGGTCGCTTCATTTCCTGACACTTTTGCAGCAGCAACTCTCTGATATTTCTGGCTTTTCAGCAGCCACGGCTGAATCTTATGGCTTTGCAGCAGCCCTGAGGTGTACAACTGGGACCTTTTCATACCTAACGCTCCACTGGAACACACCCACCTGCTGGTTAGGGACCGGCAGCTGGCCAATCACCAGCTGAAGTGACTGGACTGGGTGAACAAAGGGATGTCATCCACTTGCTCACTGCCTATAGAACAGAAATGTATGATCCAATTTTAGACATGTTGGTGAAGGAATTTAAATGTTGCTTTTCCATCAATGTGTGGGTGTACTGACAGCAGTCTGACAGGCTTTGAATGTTTTGTGAAACAGTGTGACTTAAAGCTTCCTTGTGAAGAAACAGATATTTTCTATTTAAATGTGCTGTGTAAATAAAGTACATAAAACAGGCACCAAGAGCATTCCATGCAAAAAGGAAATGTATGCAGTCCGTTCACTGAATATTCAGAAACAGACTTCCAGGTCTATGGAAATGGAGGTGGAGAAAACACTGGCCACTTAAAAACAATGTAGACTTTTATGAAATGCAGAATATTTTTGCCTAGCAGCTGTGTAATTAAAACTTCAAGTACCTCTATTATTCCCAACTGACGGGTAAAAAGACTCTAAGTACTATGGATCAGATCGTTTTCTATTGGCACTTCAAATAGCCACATACGATTCCCACTGTTTATTTACTTGATTTGATCTAATAAACAACAGAACAATTTTATGTCTGCAGTCGATGAAATGCTGATAAGATTAACATATCAGCTAAACTAAAATGTGCCTAATCATCTCAATATTCCTGGTCCTGTGAGTACCATTCAGCACCGTGACAAGCATCAGGAACAGGGTCCCACAGCAAATGACATACCACCGAAGAGCCAATATCCCACTGGATAATTATCACCTCAACAACCAGATGGCACACTTTGAACAGATGGGACTGGTTTTAATTCACTCTTCTGGTGAGGTGGAGGTGGAGAACTCCTTCAACTGGGCAAAACAACTGGCTACTGTACTGTTGTAGCCCAGTAGCCTTGATTTTTAACTATTTGCTTATTAAAACAAAAATAACACATACCGTCTATTTGCAGTCGTAGACAGAGGGCCATCACAAGACCTTGAAAGCTGATTGAAATAACTGTTAGAACACATATGGTATTTGCAGCATTGATTCATGATTCTTAACAATGATTTCAACCTGGTGACATCCTAGTCTTAGATATAGGGCAAATAATTACAGAATACTACTCTACATTCATGTATACATTGCTGCCACAAAATACTGAAACATTAGACTGAGCATACATTTAAACATCCCACAAAGTCACTATAGATGATTTCATATAAAACACAATATCATTTAGACAAGATAATTTAGTGACTCAACGCTAAAGTATGATACTGTGTGACTATTTACTACACCATTAACCCTTCTGTGTACACTACAGTATCAGAAATCAGAACATCTTTACAATACCAAGGTAATGAAGTTCTGGAAAGCGAATTAGTAAAGGAACAAAGAAAATAAATTTGAATGCGTGGAAACTGCTTTATAGTGCTATTAAGTTTGAGATACCATCCAAGTGCCTTCAAAGGAAACAAATAAAGTAGCACCCCTTCTTAACGTCCAGAGTATGTTACTAAAGTGTATTTTACCAACGGCCTGGTCTTATTAAGTAAGATTTTGTATCAGTAAAAGTAAAAGGGAATTGTGGATATGCTCAAGGTGGTTTTAAACACACACTTCCTTATTTTGATAGATTCTGTAAAGGTCAAACATAGAAAAGTGTGGAAACTGTGAAATAGTTCCTAATGCTGATTGGCATGGGAACAGAGGATTATTTCAACACTGATTCAAAACTTTATTGTGTTGCCCTGAAGGCAACACAGAGCGCTGGTGCAAGAGAAAATGATTTTTTTCCCATATGGGCAATATTTTGGAGGGCAAAGTCAGCACAAACTGGGCAGACAGACTTGACACAGCATCACAAAATCATTCTGCAGCCTTTTTTCATGTCATAGTTTTTAGTCTGCGTGATCGACATTAAGGCTTTCTCTTTATTAACATGTTAATGATTTTGAAAACTACACAAAATGCAATTGACTTTTTTTTAAAAAAATTCCAGCTAGGTTAAAGAGACAGCATAGAGGATAAGCAACAATAATTTCATAATTACTTGTTCAATAAAAGTGTTTAAGTAAAACACTGAATAAAACAAGACAACAGATATGGGAAATACCTACCTTAAAAAATTGTTACTTTCAATGATTGCATCATTTTATGTCATACTTGTCAATTCCTTTATTTCCTTATTTTCACAATGTAGCATGAATTATGTTCTATATAAATGGTGTTGTGCCAGATTGACACTTACCTGAAAGAAGAGGCTGATACTATGAGTAAAGGTAATAGACTTATATTAATTTCTGTTTATTTTTCTTTTTACAATTCAATTTCCTCACCAATGTTCACCTTCAAGATGTTATCCTTTTAACCAAGATATATAATCATTATGCCACTTCAGAATATATATATATATACTGTATATATATATATATATATATATATATATATATATATATATATATATATATATGTGTGTGTGTGTGTGTGTGTGTGTGTGTGTGTGTGTGTGTGTGTGTGTTTGTGTGTGTGTGTGTGTGTGTGTTTTCTGAATTATAATTTCACTCTTTTAAAATGCAGAATTGTTAAACTGACAAACATCATCAATTGTTAAACAAATCAAACATCAGAACACATTTGCAATTTAAATTAGTTAAATGCCTGCCAATTCATGCCATTCACATTTTTATTTAATTACCCAGGGTAGTGAGTTGCTGCTTCTTCTGAATAGGCAGTAGGAAATATCTTTTCCGTTACAAAACACATTTGAACATTTTAGATCGGTATAACTGCTGCTCTGCTTTTATGGAAATAATGTTTTTGTAGTATGTAATTAAAGCTTCCAGCAGTCTAAAATTGTTCACAATGCATTTAAAAAATAACTATTTCTTTCTATCTATCTATCTATCTATCTATCTATCTATCTATCTATCTATCTATATATCTATCTATCTATCTATCTACCTATCTATCTATCTATCTATCTATCTGTCCCATCCAGTCTTGCTGCTTTAGTAGTAAATGATTGAAATCCATAACGCTGATTAAAATGATTTAGCCATTTTTGAAGATGGAAATATTATCTATTCAGGGATACTGTGACATAAGTGAAAGACAAATAACAAATTAACAAACCATTTATATTGAACCATTATGCAGAATCCTGCATTACTCAGTCGAATTTGTTCTTATAGCTTAGTGATGTTATTAAAAATAACATGTCACATGAAACAGATGACAGAACTAAAAAAAATAAGAATATAGTACATGCTCTGCAAATGCATAAAAAGTGCAAAAACTGCAATCTGTTTATGAGAAGGAAGTTGAATAACCTGCACCCTGTTGTTATTCTTTCACTATAATAGAATATATATATATACAGTACTGTGCAAAAGTTTTAGGCAGGTGTGAAAAAATGCTGTAAAGTAAGAATGCTTTCAAAAATAGACATGTTAATAGATTATATTTATCAATTAACTAAATGCAAAGTGAGTGAACAGAAGAAAAATCTAAATCAAATCCATATTTGGTGTGACCACCCTTTGCCTTCAAAACAGCATCAAGCATCAATTCTTCTAGGTACACTTGCACACAGTTTTTGAAGGAACTCGGCAGGTAGGTTGGCCCAAACATCTTGGAGAACTAACCACAGTTCTTCTGTGGATTTAGGCAGCCTCAGTTGCTTCTCTCTCTTCATGTAATCCCAGACAGACTCGATGATGTTGAGATCAGGGCTCTGTGGGGGCCATACCATCACTTCCAGGACTCCTTGTTCTTCTTTACGCTGAAGATAGTTCTTAATGACTTTCGCTGTATGTTTGGGGTCGTTGTCATGCTGCAGAATAAATTTGGGGCCAATCAGATGCCTCCCTGATGGTATTGCATGATGGATAAGTATCTGCCTGTACTTCTCAGCATTGAGGAGACCATTAATTCTGACCAAATCCCCAACTCCATTTGCAGAAATGCAGCCCCAAACTTGCAAGGAACCTCCACCATGCTTCACTGTTGCCTGCAGACACTCATTCGTACGCTCTCCAGCCCTTCGCCAACAAACTGCCTTCTGCTACAGCCAAATATTTCAAATTTTGACTCATCAGTCCAGAGCACCTGCTGCCATTTTTCTGCACCCCAGTTCCTGTGTTTTCGTGCATAGTTGAGTCGCTTGGCCTTGTTTCCACGTCGGAGGTATGGCTTTTGGCCGCAAGTCTTCCATGAAGGCCACTTCTGACCAGACTTCTCCGGACAGTAGATGGGTGTACCAGGGTCCCACTGTTTTCTGCCAGTTCTGAGCTGATGGCACTGCTGGACATCTTCCGATTGCGAAGGGAAGTAAGCATGATGTGTCTTTCATCTGCTGCAGTAAGTTTCATGGCGACCACTGCGTCTACGGTCCTCAACGTTGTCCGTTTCTTTGTGCTTCTTCAAAAGAGCTTGGACAGCACATCTGGAAACCCGCCTGCCTTGAAATTTCTGCCTGGGAGAGACCTTGCTGATGCAGTATAACTACCTTGTGTCTTGTTGCTGTGCTCAGTCTTGCCATGGTGTATGACTTTTGACAGTAAACTGTCTTCAGCAACCTCACCTTGTTAGCTGAGTTTGGCTGTTCCTCACCCAGTTTTATTCCTCCTACACAGCTGTTTCTGTTTCAGTTAATGATTGTGTTTCAACCTACATATTGAATTGATAATCATTAGCACCTGTTTGGTATAATTGTTTAATCATACACCTGACTATATGCCTACAAAATCCCTGACTTTGTGCAAGTGTACCTAGAAGAATTGATGCTGTTTTGAAGGCAAAGGGTGGTCACACCAAATATGGATTTGATTTAGATTTTTCTTCTGTTCACTCACTTTGCATTTAGTTAATTGATAAATATAACCTATTAACATGTCTATTTTTGAAAGCATTCTTACTTTTACAGCATTTTTCACACCTGCCTAAAACTTTTGCACAGTACTGTATATATATATATATATATATATATATATATATATATATATATATATATATATATATATATATATATATATATATATATATGTTTGTTACAAGCGTCATTTGAAAAAAAAAAGTCTCTTCCCTTTATTTCTCGAGACTTCAGAACCCTGGACAGCAACAAGGGTAATCTGCTTGTTACTGTCCAGGGTACTGAAAAAAATCTGTTATTGATTACTATAACTACTTCTTATTCTTCTACTACGACTACAACTACTACTACGACTACTACTAAAATAATAATAATAATAATAATAATAATAATAATAATAATAATAATAATAATAATAATAATAATAATAATAATAATAATAATAATAATAATAATAATAATAATAATAATAATAATAATAGTTGTTGTTGTTGTTGTTGTTATTATTATTTCATATTTGCTCAATTTCTATGACTAAAACTTTCCCGTCTGCAACTCACAGTCCTCTTTACTGATCACAGAAACGCTCAGCCTTTATTTCTCCCAGGCCTTACCTCGCTGAATTTATCTTGTGAATGCTGATAGCGCTGACATCAATAATGTCGGTTTTTCAAAGCCAAACAAGCCATATTTGTGTTACTCTTGAAGAAGTTGAGCTGATATGTGTGTATTAGCAGTCACACTTTTCTTACATTTTCTTTCGACTAGAAGACATAGGGTGTCATGTGTTATTACATTGATACCCATTTGAAATTGAATCCATTTACATGTTCCTATTATAATTCCACATTATACTGAGTAGCCAATTAGTTGCTTTACACTGTTAATGGTGAGAAACATGATCATATGTATGTGTCCTTTCAAAACCTCAATCTTCCCCCAAAATAATCGGGTTGGATGTTTCAAGACATATGCAATGTAAAACTCCAGTTGTCATTGTAAAGAAATCTTGTATCTTACAGATCATGTTCCTTCTATTCCAGTAAAATGTCTTATTTAATGTCACACTTTCGCTTGGTAATTTAAAAAACATTTACATGACCACATGTTATTATCACGCTTATTGCACACTAAAATGACAGCATTATGATGTAAAATCCTGCTCTAACTTATATTTACAATCAAAACGTCCTGCAAGGAAGTCGATCATTTTGTGGAGTCTAGATGTTGGAGACGGTGCTGGACAATTTTAGAATGGGGAGAGTGATTCACTGAGAATAATGATGAGCCTTATTGAAATTCTATCACCACCATTTCACCAAAGTCTACTGCAGCACCTATCTCTTTGCAGCCCTCGTCACTCACTCACTCACCTTGAGGGTTTATCATTACAACACCACGGGATAAAATACAATACGTTAACTACATTAACTGCACTGGCATTCGGATATTACTAATATATATAGAGAGAGAGAGAGAGAGAGAGAGAGAGAGAGAGAGAGAGAGAGAGAGAGAGAGAGAGAGAGAGAGAGAGAGAGAGAGACACGCATAGATGCTTTAAAAGGTAATAAATAACAGCTGGGAATGCCGAGCAATTGAACACGACTTGCTAAATCGGGTTGATTCTTGTCAGGTCTTGTCATATTTCCCAGCAAATACATCAAATGTTTTGGATTTAAAACAACAATCGGTTTTCTTTTAATAATGAATTACAATCGGGAGATATATATTTTACAGAAACACACACACACACACACACACACACACACACACACACACACACACACGCAGAACCTTCGTCTCGCTTAAGAATTTGATCACGTAATGGAAGTAATAGTAAATGAAAAGGCTATAGTTCATTAACTCCCCAAACAATTCTGCTGACACACTCATTCAATATAGCCTTTATGACTATTATTAATGTACAGCCGCAACGTATTGCACTATTCACACTGAAAAGCATTGCTTGTCACAACATTAATTTCTTGTGCCACAGCCTTCAATCAGTTGGGCTATCCTAAATCTCACCCAGCGATTTTCTGAAATTCTAAAGAAAAAGACGGGGGATGACTGGGGGGTGGGGGGTGGGAGGGGGACAGGACTGTTTATTCCAAATACTTTTGTTTACTGTAATGCATTTATCTAAGACTGCGTGCATCAGTTGCCATGACGACATGAAGACCCAACTCATATATCAACCCGCTATAATGCCTTGAAAAAGTAAAACACCCTACCTTGCACTCCTTCATGCACGTTTTCACAGAATATCCATCCGATTGCAAGTATCTCTGAATCATAACCTCAAACTCTTCATATTTCTCCTGAGCGTGTTGGTCATAGCGTTGGTATGCCTGGACGCACTGGCTGCAGCCATGTAGATTCCCATCCATAGCCACTTCCAGGCTACAGTTTAAATTGTCCGGATTGGATAACCCCATAAACAAATCCAAAAGAGAATACGAATTACAAAACGAAAGATAAAAATCGCTTAAACTCAAAGGTGTGGATTCCTCTCCCGTCTCCTCACCAATGCTCCTGCAAAC
Organism: Acipenser oxyrinchus oxyrinchus; assembly: GCA_030684275.1. Classification (NCBI taxonomy): domain Eukaryota; kingdom Metazoa; phylum Chordata; class Actinopteri; order Acipenseriformes; family Acipenseridae; genus Acipenser; species Acipenser oxyrinchus. The sequence continues at coordinate 44,159,936 of CM060253.1, forward strand.
AGGTTCAGAGTGTTCGAATGTAAAACAGTTTTTAGATAAACTATGCGGAGGGCACGTTTCTAGTCGCCACAAGGGTTTGGTAGTATTTCCTATAAAAGTAGTATTTTTGTCTTTACTTAGGCTGCTGTGTGGTGAATGGAGTTCTGATGAAAGTATTTTGCTTGCTGATGAGAAGTGATCACCCATGTTTGTTAATGCTAACTTGTCCAGCTCCTTGTCTCTGGTCCGTGTCAATTTTGCCTCAGCGCAGAACCACAGGTGATCAGAGAGCAGGACGGTGAAAAACAAGAGCGATGCTAAGGACAGTCGCCATTTCTGTGCCCTTTCCGAATCAGTAAAAGGTTTTCGTTCTCTCGGGTGCAAACCAGATTTTAAGCCGTCATCTTGCTGCCGACACATCCAAGCACCCCTGTTCATATTTTGGGAAAGCGCAGCACTGGCCGACTCCACCGTGAGGGCTTCTTTGCCACAATATTCATTGACTTGAAGATTTTCTTTTTCTTTTGCTCTTAAACGTTGAATTCAAAGTGGTCCTTGTTTCACTTAGTGATGATCTGCTATTTCCATCCAATTAGTGCATGCAAAGAGATTCAACAAGGCACTGTCATATCACAGTTATCCATGGCTCTCTTGAGAAAAACCTACTTCTCTGTGACAACATGCCTCTCTTTCCTCTTGAATGTGCTGAGCTTTCTCCCTTTCCGTAGCCCAGCTCTCACCAGCCTTCCCTCATCTAACCAGCGATCATGAAGGTTCGTAAAATCTTTTTTTCAACCTGGCGATTTTTTCCTTGGTATCTGGGCAGAATGCCGTGGATTTTTCCTTTTGAAGAGCGCAATCATCTTGGTCCAGTGCTAGTTGCCGCCATGTTCGTCTTGAAGCACTTTTTGGTGGAGCTGGGTCATTTGCGTCATCTCCAGCAATGAGATCTCTCCATCCTGGTGCAGTAGCAGGTGTGCTTACAACCAAGTGACACATATTGATACAAGTGAATAAACGAATCAGCATATTGTCGAGTTTACCTTCACACAGACACCGTAATGTTTGATCCAAACATGACGGTAACTGTTAACAGGTAGCATATTCCGAAAGGATAGGTATTGGAGTTGTGTCAATTGCGCAAATAAAAAGAAAACACTACTTATAAATGTTTACTTTTTACTTTATAGAGAGGTTACCACAATACGTACCTTCAAATGTCATTTTATAGTCTAAATTATGTATCATGAAATTAATTATTTTGCAAACATTTATACATAATCACTTACCCTCAAACTTTTGCCACGCTTTTGAAAGCTGACGTTTTAACAAACTTGAAATGGTTGAGTAGCCTGCGCAGTAGGTAAGGTACATGTATTTTTTGATTTTTTTGTTTGTTTGTTTGTTTGTTTTTTGTTTATAAATAGGCTACTGTTCTTTTTAATACATGGTGAGAAACAATGCTAATGAAAAATGTGTTTTTGGCAGTGTTATACAGGTGTATATTTATTTTTCCTTTTATAGGCGACTGTATTCAATATAATAATAATAATAATAATAATAATAATAATAATAATAATAATAATAATAATAATAATAATAATAATAATAATAATAATAATAATAATAATAATAATAATAATAATAATAATAATAATAATGGAGGCTGTGTGGTCCAGTGGTTAAAGAAAAGGGCTTGTAACCAGGAGGTCCCCGGTTCAAATCCCACCTCAGCCACTGACTCATTGTGTGACCCTAAGCAAGTCACTTAACCTCCTTGTGCTCCGTCTTTTGGGTGAGACGTAATTGTAAGTGACTCTGCAGCTGATGCATAGTTCACACACCCTAGTCTCTGTAAGTCGCCTTGGATAAAGGCGTCTGCTAAATAAACAAATAATAATAATAATAATAATAATAATAATAATAATAATAAAGGTACGGTAATATAGCCATATAGCTTAGACTATTGACGGTTGTTAGTTGTTGTTGTTCGCTTCTTTGTTTCACATCAACCACCCAGTCTATCTGTATTCAGATGCCACACTGTTGCTGTGACGAAGAAGAGGGGGGAGGGGGGAGCAAATCTTAAATTCAGCATGAGGCTGCTGCACTTCAGAGACATTTTGGATACGCGTTAAAATGTATTTAAAACGTCGACAGGATGTTTACAACAGAGGATATGGGGTTTATTGTTCTTTTTTAAAACTGATTGAGAGACAACCCAGTCACGTAAGTTTGAACTATGTTGTCACATGAGGATGCACAAAAGTTTGTGGTAGCTTTGTTTGGTAGTTTATTTATTTGTTCAGTAAATACAATTACAAATAATACAATAATACGATTAGAATATTATTTCAATTAAACGGGGCAAATGGGGCGTAATGCGGTGCCCAGTTTTCAGCAATTTAACATGTACAGGTAGTGGACAAAATAATGGAAACACCAATGTAAAGTCTCTTATAGGGCGTTGGGCCACTATGGTATCTCGCTCTGTGGAGTTCTCGGCGGACCGTTTTTGATGAAACTGGATGCTCGCGCCCCAGGTTGAAATTTGCAGTCAATTGATCTGCAGTTGCTCGCCTGTTTTGCTTTTCACTTCGAATTAATGCTCGGATATCACGATCCTGGAGTATGCACTTCCGCCCACTGTTGCTCTTTGCTGATGATGTCTTTCCCTAGGAGTTCCATGCCGACATCACCTTAGACACCGTTGCTTGTGAAACATCAACAAGTTGACCTGTCTTGGTCACTGAAGCTCCTGCCAAACGCGCCCCAACAATCACCCCTCTTTCGAATTCACTGAGGTCTCCTCTTGCAGCCATGCTAGCCATAAATACAGGCAACCAGGCCTGTCCAGCATTTTTATACATGACCCTAAGCATGCTGGGATGTGATTTGCTTAATTAACGCCCTTGCTTTCAATATACTTGGTGTCCCTCTTTTACCCAGGTGTTTCCATTTTTTTGTCCACTGCCTGTATATATACTGTCCGGATTCTTGTAAGAAAATCCGGATACGAATCCGGTTCCGGTTCATGTTTCACGCCCAGTTCTCGAGCAGTTGAAGTACATGTTGTGTGTGCAGTACACAGTAACAAACTTAACATTTTTAGAGCCACTGCAACCAGTCACAGAGAAGAACCGCTGGGCTACCCATCTTGCTGGCTTTCCACAGTTAAGTCAACAGGAGTGATGCAAAGTGTCAGACAGCCTTTCACAGAGCACAGCATTTTCATCACATATGGTATCTGGACTCTAGCGTCCTGCTGGTCATCTTCTCATCAAAGTGGCAATTATTTATGTATTTATTGATTAATTAATGTATTATTAAAAAAAAAAAACATTGGTGAACAGAGCACTCGGATTGGCTGAACATTCCAACCAGTGGAAGCAGTTCCCACTTGTCTTACACTTCACTGCTCAGCTAGGTGGCTGCTACACTTGGTTTGGCCACTTAATGCACTTTTTACCTCAACCAACCTCTTTTATTCTGTAAATATCCTGTTACTATATCAAAAAGAAAGAAAGAAAGAAAGAAAGAAAGAAAGACCTATGTGCAATCCACTTACTACCAATACAAAAAAAAAAACACTGGCTAGGTTATTTGTTACATAATTACATAATCTAATATGTAGTGTAGTGTTCCACCTTCCACTATACAGTAGATGCGTGTGCTCCCATATACAAGGTGACCTTTTACTATAAAACATTAAATGATTTTCCCTGAGCAGCAGGGAAGCAAAACAAATACATTATGTCAGCCCTTCAACCAGTGATTTGCAGATCTCATCACAGGAAGGACACAATGACCATGACATCACCAGTACAAATACCATAACATTTTACCAGTAGGATGCCACCGTAAATGTATGCATGTCATTAGCTTCCAATAGGAAGTACTGTATATCTATCTATCTAGATGTATTATATTCTCCTCAATAGCTAACATACCATATTTTTTAATGTTCCTTTCATGTTTTGCTTTTTTCAACCCACATTCCACCTCTGTATCACCTCTGATTACCATGACAACAGGAAGACATGCAGCGTTGATGTTTGTTAGGATGGCCACTCAGAGAAGCTCTGTTGATATGACCTGCTAGTTAGAGTCACCCTGCACATCTAACCCCATGCATCCTAAATGGAGAGCAAAACTACCAGAGAGCAGGCAGCCAAGTGCTGCTGAAGACAATGCAGGCAATACCATCTTTGACACATTCTCGTTGGCATCAGATGTGAGAAAAATCAAGCAGTTGTTACGGCAGGCCCAAAGTAGAGGTGATAAAGAGAAATTCTACACATTGGTAAAGTTTCTGAAGTGGTGTCATGATTAACACACTATGAATGACATGCATTTCCACCAAATAGGAACAAAAGCGGTTGCCTTATATTACCTTTTCAATGTGGCACTAGGAAAAAAAAAGTCAAGGAGGAGTAGGTGACACTTTTTGACCATGACAAAGTAAAGCATTTATTTTACATCTTCAAACACATGGAGGTCCATTTCAATGATCTAATCAGCACTGTTCTTTTATTGTATGTAGTAATGTTAATAGGGGGTTATAAAAAGTCACCCAGGTGGAAAACAGCAGCAGGATTAGTACAAAGTTAAAGAGCAGGGGTATTAAGATCTATTTATCCAATAATGTATCTACAAATGTATTACACATTTTTTTAAGAAGTAGGATATGCCATGCTGTTCCAATTCACCATTTATTCATTAATTATCTCCTTCAATGGCTAATTCACAGATGAAAGAATAACTGGGCTGTATAATCAATAAGAAGGGGAAAACACAAAATGGAGCCCATGTTACCTCTTTACAGAATGCTGTATTGTTTTATTTTATTTGTAATTCATACACAGGATTCTATTCTAACTAACACTAACAGTCAAGTGGTGCATTGGAGGAAAATCAATACATATTCATATATTCTCCTACTTGAGATTCTTAAGAATTGGAGTACTCGTATTATAATTTATTCCAATTTCCACTTATAGAATACATTCAAATACTAATCTTCATCATCAAACATTTGTATTTCCTCTTATTTTAATCAAATAAGAGGAAATACAGCGTGGAGTAGTGGTTAGGGCTCTGGACTCTTGACCGGAGGGTCATGGGTTCAATCCCAGATGGGGGACACTGCTGCTGTACCCTTGAACAAGGTACTTTACCTAGATTGCTCCAGTAAAAACCCAACTGTATAAATGGGTAATTGTATGTAAAAATAATGTAATATCTTGTAACAATTGTAAGTCGCCCTGGATAAGGGTGTCTGCTAAGAAATAAATATTGAAATAAACACAGTGTTCAATAAAGTACCCTGATATATGTACAGTATTTCACAACATTTTTACCGACATCAATATGTTTTAATTGTATGTATTTGTTTATTCATGTTGCATGTATGCTGCTTTTTTTTTGCATCACTTTTACCAGATTATACCAGTCTGTCAATTAATAGGGCATTTTTTGCATTTGTTCTTGGTTTACAATGTGGCTGATATTTTCTGCCTTTACACTTTTCTGGAACAATCAAGTGAATGTGTCTCGGGAGAAAGAAAATAGAATGTATACACAAAGCACAGAATTGACATAATTCACCTGAGATAACAGAAATTAGACTGCAAATGTGCTATTTGAATGCATTTGAATAATAGAGTATAACCTTGAATGTAACAACAGAACAAATTATATTCAAATCCGTAGTTTATTTATTCCAGGAAACAATTACTAAGCACAACAAACCAATACATTTATGTAACATTAAGTGAAATCTCTGTGATTCACTTTCACTGGGATCTCAAATCTGTTATTCCATAATATCACAGAAAAATGTCATGTTGAGTCATAAGTCAGACCCATAGCAGCGGCATAATATAGTTGACTTTATAATTATAATTCCTTTTGAAGGAAAATACCAAAACATTTGTCATATCAGAGCTGTAACCAAAGGACATAGTGGATGTACTCTGAAAAAGCAGTATCCCTTGCTAATATAAAAATCTTGCCTTTGTCTTTGTCTGATTGAACATATCTGTTTTAAATATGTCCTGTTTATTTATAGGAAGGTTGAATCATGCACACACAACTATTTATTTCCTTAGATTCCTATAATAAATATGGGTACAATTGTGGTACACACAATTCAGAGAAAGTATAATATTTAGTCCAAATGTACAGTATGATAGCACTGTTTTGAAAATCGTGAGAAAAAAAATGTGTTTAATGATTTGTTCTTACAAAAGGGTAGTTGTCGACAGGAGGAACAAGTTGATTGATTTTTTTTTTAATTAGCCTAAGCTGGAAGTGTTTGTTGCTTACACATTCCTGGTACTGATACTAAGAAGCTAATTTACAGGCAGTTCAACTTTTTAACTTATATTTATTTAGTTTGCACAATTATTTTACCCCCCCTCCCCCATTTTGAATGTTCAGTGGGTGTCCTCCAATCCCACAACCAAGCCTCTTTACACACAAGAAATATGGTGTCTGCTCTGAGCTCACAAGGTGCCTGGCCAGCAGGGTCAGCTGTAGTGCCATAAGGAGAAACAGTCCCTGTGGGTTTTGCCTCCCTAACCCACAGGAGAGCCAGAGCCAATGCTGCACTCCTTACGGAATCCCCCCTCCGCACTATTATTATTTGTTTATTTAGCAGACGCCTTTATCCAAGGCGACTTACAGAGACTAGGGTGTGTGAACTATGCATCAGCTGCAGAGTCACTTACAACTACGTCCAGGTGAGCCACTCAGGGACCCCTGTTCAACATATCTGGGCCAACAAGTAAAAGTCAATATGCCCATTTAAAAAAAGTCAAGGGGAATTAAACGTAATTTAAGCATTTCTTTTTTAAATTAATTAAAGCAAATTAAATATTGTATAAAGCATTATAATTTGTAAAAAAGATCATTCTAATAAAGTTGTCAACGTATCTAAATTCCAAACGTGGACCATTTAAATGATACAGTAGTCTCTGTGCATAGATACACCTCCTAAGAGAACACCCTTGTGGTGAAATTGATTTTTCCCATTGTAAATGCTGTGCCTAAAGGAACAGGAACTTCACTTAAAAGAACACCTTTTTGGCACCACTAGCGATCAGTTACACAACTGATACAGTACTGTTTTGTAACCTGATAGCTCATCATCAAACTTAAATTCAAATGGTTTATTCAATCTTTTCAAATGTGACTTGTCACCACGAGAGTGTCTTGAGGCTCACCGATTGGTTTATCAAATCTTGCTGTGTTCATTTAGTTTAACAATTTATTAACGTTAGTTTGTCTGTTACTTTATTGTTATAGTTTATTACCATACACTTGCCTATTGCTTTTCTCTTACTTATTCTATTCATTTCATATGTTGATGCACATGCGTCATGACAAGTAATACATATTTATTTATGTATTGATTCATATTGCGTCCGGTGGTCAACTTAAAGAACACTTCGGCTAAGAGAGCACTTCGCTTGCTTCCCGAGAGGTGTTCTCTTAGCCGGAGATGACTACATATTTTTTTCCAGTTTCTTAACTTATAATTGTATCAATTATAAAACATTATTCTGTGCCTGCTGTGTTCCTGTAATCATGTTGATCGCAATTTTATCTTGTTTCCTTTGTGTGACAGACCACAACACAATAACTCTCAACATGATTAGAGGTAGACAGCAGAATATGCGTTTTAAAGCCTTTTGCAATAACAACTGTGACGGGGTGTATAGAAGGTACAAAGACAATATAAATGGCTTTCCACAACCAATACACTGTTAATATTTGAATATGTAGTGTTTAATTCTGTCTGGCAGAAATAGGTTTAAAAATAGATTTTCCTCAATCCTCTCTCTCCTGTAGCTTGGAGGTCTTAATTGGCAAGTGAGATGCCAATTATCACGCGAGGAAGGAGTCAGTTGCACAAAGTTGTTAGAATACCTTTTCTGAAACAATGGGCTTGTACAGCAGGAATTATTGATATAGTTTCAAATTAAGAGTATGAATTGCCAATCAGCCCTAAAAAAGTGAGTGTCTGCTTACTTAAATAGCCATTGTATAAAGATGGGAAACAGAGAGCCAATAGAGATATTTGTGTTTGTTTTAAAATATTTTCTTAGATTTTGATTCTTGCAATAAAAGTGCACATGATAGTGCTTGAACCTGCAACCTTCTGTGTCTCAGCTCTGTTAAAGCACACCCTTGACCTTCAACAAACTCATTACATCAGCAATGTATGCAAACATACCTTCCTGAATATCCCTAATGATGTTGAATTACTACTCTAAAGGCTGCTACCCACCAGATGCAATGTGACAAAATTAATAGAAGCTATACTTTCACACCACGGGCGCATGAAGTTTATACCAGGGTGACACTGAGCTGACACAAAATAAATAGGATTGAATCCTATTTTCTGCAATCTGTCTTGCGACAACTAGGGAATTAATCAATCAAAGAACAGCTTCAATGTACGTGGTCCAGCAGGGTGAAGCAGTATCCAGAATGACAGAGGAAAAAATAATGCTTTGCATTGAAAGAATACCCAGAGCTTTATAACAAAGATCATCGCAACCATAAAGATACAGATATGAAAGACAATATATGGGAGTCTATTTTGAAGGAATTGGATAAGCTTGGTATGTATGATTTATTGCCATATATGTTGAAATACCATCAAAGAAGACACTCATAATTTCTACATCATGTTGACGAATATGTACCAGTTTTGATCATAGTTTTGTCAATAGCAATTTTTAATAGTCTTATAGATCTGGCAGTATATATATATATATATATATATATATATATATATATATATATATATATATATATATATATATATATATATAATCAAAAAGAAAAAGGTACTGTAGGTAGACAAATTATCCAAATTCCGAAAGATGGATTTCAACCCAGAGGTGAAAGGTTTACTGTGCCACTTTTCAGGTTATCAGAGGCAAATAACTGTGACACTTTTGCTTCTAATGAGATTTTACATCTCACACAGTGTTTTCAGGTAGGCACCAGATATGAATCAGGAGACACTGGCAGAACACTGAGGGAAGCTCCCATAACACCTGAGCAGTTTCATAGAGCAACTGTACCCACTGGGGTTCCTGACCTGCCGAAACACATCTATAGTGCCACTGGTGTGCCCCCCTTCCACTTAATCAACAACATTAATTTTTTAATTTAAAACCTTTCAAATGGTACAATCCTGATATATATATATATATATATATATATATATATATATATATATATATATATATATATATATATATATATATATATATAATGCTATTCAAATAATATTTAGTCTTTGCCATGCTTCTAAATAGGGCCCCATGTGTTTGTTTCATCATGACACCTAATATTGCAATATTGTATTCACAGTAAAATCCAGTCCAAACTCACAGCCTGCCAGATTCCTGCCTTTCAGTTTTTAGACAGAGACGTGTAAATTAAGTCTTTGATGTAGTGATGAGAAAAATTAATAATGTTGAGTGCATGTTGGCTTCTAATTTTCAGAGCAGGTGTTACCTTAGGCAGTGCTTCTCCGCAGACTAGGCTGTGTACTTGCTTTGCTATCTCTTTCCCCACTGGCCAAGTTCTTCATGTGTTAGTGTTTACAGCCATCTTCACTCAGGTAGCCATATGGAGAAGGTCAGGAAATATCAAGTTGCTGGGTCTTTCCAGTCTGGACTGCAATACACAGAAGCAGCAAGGAACCCTCAATTGTTGACACCTGAAAGGTGGTTAATCAGCAACATATGTGTTTACTTATTCCAATATGTCATTTTAATTAGCATTATCTCTGTGTATGTATCTTTTAGAGAGAACAGTAGTGGCAAAACAGTTTATTTTTGTAGCTTACCTTCTGAATGGAACAGATAATTCGCTGTGGCTAAAATAACTGATAAAACTTTAAAAAATAAAATACAAACATTGTGACCTAAAACTAAACCGATTCTGTATGTTGTGCCTATTGTCTTTGCAGCTTTATTATTATTATTATTATTATTATTATTATTATTATTATTATTATTATTATTATTATTATTATTATTATTATTTTAACCATTTTGCTTTTCCTCTAAATTCAAAAATATGGAGCTCAATGAGCCATGTATGGCTCAAAAGCCATCAGTCGGACATCCCTGAGATACAAACATTATCAGAATTACAGCTTATCTAAGCTCATATTTGCATAATGAGGACATCCTTTTTTGTCACTCCTCCATTGAATTTGAGATTTGTGGATTTAATTGAACAGCTAAGATCTATAAATAATTAATTAAAGCTTGAAAATGCAGCCGCATGATTGGGGGAACTAATTTAAGTAGCATACACACAAACATATGCACAGTTGTTGTTATTGTCATTGTTAACATATGGGGCAAACATATGCTAATCATTTCTAATCTTGTCTCAAGTAAAGGCCAGTTTCCCAGCGACTTTTAACATTAACAGATAATGTTATGAATTACTTATTTTATTGTATACAGTATTTCAACTTTAACAGTGCTCTCACACTTCGGTCATAAAATGTTCTGTCGTATAATGTTATCCTTCAGACATTTGTTTACGTTAAGCCACATGCTTAGACTGCCCAAACAGTCCTGACACTCTGAACCGCCTATAATTCAACTGCTAATGCATGCAAACACAATGTACTGTTCTATACTGACTAGATTCCATTGTTAAACTTATGGCAGGGGTTATTCTTAAAATGAGTACATATTACATACTGTATGAGTATTATAGAGATTATAAAGCCCTGAAGGCAAGGTAGGAGCCTTAACTGATCTGAGTAAAGTAAGAAAAGGAAATGACATTACTTGAGGCTTAGTATATCCGAACGAGGTTTCAGCTATATAAAAGACTGATGTACTACATTAAAAAATAGTATTGGGATTATTTGAAAATCTATCCACTGGCTAAGAAACCCCACTGTTATATCAGAATCTATAAATGAATGTGAATAATGTATTTAAGAAAAGTGTGAGGCAGCTTCCATAATTATTCAGAAGTGTGCATAGCTCAGCCTGGCTCTTGTAAGTTTTGTGTTTAACTCTTTGTTTAGCCCTTGTGCCGTATTTGTTTGTTTATTGTTGTTTTGTCCCCCTCTGGGATTAATAAGATTGCACTTTAGTGCTTAAACTGCAGCTTTCCAGCTTCTGAGCCTTCTTCCTGCTGGTAACAGCTTGGGCCGTGATGCTATCTTGTCGCATACACAAATATAAAAAAGTAAGCAAACCACAATGACTTTGCTCAAAAAGGACAGGAAACATTTTAAATTAAAATAACAACACATTTGTGCACAATAGTTCATTGTAATGTATTGTAGATGGCAGTGAGTTACGACAGGCTGTAGAATGTAATTTGTTGCCCAGCAACATTTACATCCTTCATCCGAAAGAGTATGCAAGGCTGCCAGGTTGATTTGAATGGAATGCGGAAGGCTATTCAGCCCTCACACTCAAAGACAGGTAAAGACAGATTTAGAGAAAAGTGACTCAATATTTATACTTTGGCCTGAATTTAACCAAAGTGTATGCCTCACTAAATTATTGTACAACACAAGCCTTAATAAACATTAAATTGTGCTGTACATTCTGCATATCTTTGACTATTCAGTCCCATAGCTGTTTTACTGCAGATGTAATTAGGTCAGAAAACATTAGCCTGCCATGTTGGGAGGGATATGTAGATAGCTTGTTATGTAGATAGCTTGCCAGTGATTAAACTGTCTTTATTACCAGATTCTGCTTTCAAATAAGTCCTGGTGGAGTTTGATGTCTGTTTAATCTTTTCCTCAGTCATGACCTTCAGCCATCCTGTTTTGAGCCCTAATGCTAGTTACCAGGAGCAGATGCTACACAGCAACCTGTGCACCTGACATTATATTGCCTTTTCATCTCAGAAACTTTATCTGCAGGGGGCTGGAACCCTGCTGCCTAAACCTGTCAGGAAAATTCTGAGAAAAGGCCCGAGTTTTCTAGACTGTGATTAATGCCTTGGGCTGTCATAATATTAGTCTGTAATCTACAATTTCAGTTAGAAACATGCATTTTTCTCGCTAATCTCAACAAAATAAAAATAAAAATAATAATAATAACTGTAAAGTAACTTCATAGTTCAAAAGATAATATATCTGGTTTACTCAGTTTAACAGTAGGGATTAAAAAAAAGGCTTTGCCTATTATTACTTGATTTACATATTAAATGATTAATACAAATATAATATATCAAGTATTTATAACATGGAAGAAGCTTTCAACTACTGCTGAGTCACTGCAGTTACATTATAATAAAGGTTAACTGTTTATGCTTATTACTGAGCAAATTAAAGTAGTAATTAGAAGTTTAACAACATTAAATCAGTTGGATTCTATAAAGATTTTTTTTTAATTAAATGTGCAGTTATGTAACACATATTGTGTAATAGTAAATTTAGTTAGTACATTTATTTTAAGCATTGTTGAGGGATTCTGACTTCTGTTTGCACTGATATTACTCCAGCTTTTGTATTTCTCAGCTAATCAACAATTGGAGTCATGTCACTTAGTTGAACAGTGCAAACAAAGATTGCCATAGCCATGCCAGGGTAGATACCTGTCGGACAATATTGACACTATCAAATATTGTAGCTTGTATTTGAGTAGCATTACAGTTCAGCAAACGATTGAATAAAATTAGTCTTATCTAAATATGAATAAGATAAATGTACATCAGTTATTTAATTTTAGATACACCACACCAGTAAGAGTGACTTCCATTTCCTTGCCTTTTGAGAATTACACAGCATTCCCGAAAGCCATTGTAATACAATACTACGACATACTACTCAGTACATATGGAAAATTATCAACCACACTAAACGTCTGCTTAGTTTACAACTTGCTGAAAAGGAAGCACAAATGTTGTACTCCTGAAGTAAAAATTAACTAGTACAGTATTATCTAAGAGTAAGTAAATACATTCTCGCTACTTACAGTTGCCTAAATTCTCGTTGCAGACAGTGGGACTGTTACAGTTGACATCAATATATACAATACTATCATATAAATATGAATCTGGTGGACTAATCTCTGTATGTATACGGACCATAATTATCAGGCTGCAAATTTGAGAAGTTTAAAATTGCTTTATGGACAAGTAATCACTTTTCTGTTTAGTGCTGTTTTGTTCATGATTTTAACTAAAAAAATAACATAAATTTACACAGCAATACAGTGAGAAAAGAAACATGGCTTAAAACTTCTAAATTTGGGATATTTTTTAATACTGTTTGGCATTGACACAGAACTCTGACGTGAAGCTAACACTGATCCAATTAGGATCAATTTACAAATAATAAAAAAATGCTGTAATGCTAATCTTAGGGGACTGCTGTAGCAATGCCAGCCCCATCTTCTTAAAATAATGTTATGTCTTCAAATAAAAATAACTGATGCATGTTCTAATTGAGATAGAGTGATCTTGGATTAAGTATTTTTTGTAATAAGAAATGTTGGAGGCAGAGAAAAGATCAAACATTTCCAGGGATATGTTTACCAAGTTCTGGGAAACCTGAATATTCCCATTACCTGGGTAACTTGCCCTTTTGAAACACATGGGTAACTTGCACTAACCCTTCAGCTGATAAACCTGCCTATTTCCCAAGGTGATGTTTCCCCTTACCTGGATTACCTGGATAATATACATTTTCCTTTTGGATGCTAGATCTTTTAAAGACAAAACTGTTTGAATCCGCAAGATTTTGCATATGGTTCAAATAATTGAGTACCTGCAGCTATAGCATTTCAAGATGATAGATTGAATATTTAGCCAAGCATGTGAAAATTACATTTGATCTTAATTATGCATTTTCAGCGGTACATAATGGCAAGCTTTGCTTATACCCCAAGCACTTTCATTAATTATACCGATGGTTAGACTACATGTTGTTACTTTTAGTGTAACCTTTCCCTGCCAGAATAATACAGGAAACATCAGAAAATTGAGATACATTTGTTACTTTGTTTTAACCACTAACCATTTGACGCAGTGGTGAGCACTGAGCCTGATGCTTATCCAATAGGGGTGACCCTACACATGGCTTTAATAAGAAACATGGAAAGCCAGCAAACTCTTCCAAGGAAGATAATGGTCGAAACTCAGCAAAGTGTCCTGAAGGTTAAAGCCTACTCCACTTCACAAAAACACCATCACAACTGGCACTAATGGTCACCTTTGGAGTCTGTAAGTGAAGCCACGGATTAGATGGACATGGTGACTGAACTAACCCCTGACCTGCTAAAAAGGCAGTCACCCTTGTGTTTCTCGATGTGTTTGTAGCTGACACATTTCAGCAAGCTTTGCTATGCACTGGGACAGCCTGCTGAGGGAAGTTCTACATTAGGCATGCAAATTGTAGCTCTGTGCAATCTCTCAGACCTGCGGGGGGTGAAATATTCATCCATTAATTTGATAATTAATGCTGCCATCATCCTACTAGAGGAATAAATAATGACACAGACCAAAGTTCCAACTCTTTTTAGAAAATACTGCATAATTATCTGATTTAGGGACAGGGTATCTACATCATCATTATTCCCTGTCTACAACTTTGTCATTTTGATGTTTTATATTATGTTTGACGGGAGTGGAATGTCTATCACTGCAATTAAGTGCAGTTACCAATTCAAAGTTATACTCTTTAATAAGATTTTCAGATAATTTACAGCACGACATGGATAGAATATTTTAAGAAAATTAAGTCAAGGGAATTGTGAGATTATGATTACTATGAGACTGAAGAACAACTTAAAAAATAAATGGCTAATGTCTGTAAAAAATCATGTTTGCGAAAGTAAAGGTCTGGCACTGTTATTGATTGTCACAGTATTACAGTATAAGCTGGTAAAAGCATACCAAAGTGTATTCAAGCAGTATAAGCATGGGAAAGCACCGAAATGTATGGTACATGCAGAACAACTGTAAATCATATGAAATGCGAGGTAAACCATGTCGCCTATACACAAAACAAAGAAATATAATAATACTAACAATGAAAAAATGGTCAGTGTCTCAGTTTACATAGAATAAGATAAGATGTGTAGTTTGTACCCTTACATGTACTGCATACCATGTCTTCCAATATAAGTAAACAATACATTATTGACATGAGGATGATTTCTAGCACAGATTAGAAAGAGGGTAGGAGGGCTACAGCTGAATAAACACACCTGTCCCCTACAGACAGGGTGAGACACAACTCAGAAAAGATGAAGCTGGAGGAGAAGCCTCAGATGAGATCTCTGTCACCTCCACTTAGATATTAAAGGAACTAAAAAAGCCATTCTTGTTTACTTACTGTTGAACCCAGTACAGTAGGTATGTACCCCACTGGGAAATAACAGAATAAATATTATAAACAAACAGAACCATTTGTATTTTGACTACTGATGAACCATGGAAACCCTGTTCCTAGTCAATGACACACATGTCTGAGTTGTCATTCTATGACAGAACCACCAATAGAAACAGTAACGTTCAATGTGGGCAAGGATATCCCAGCCCACTATATTAGAAAAAAGCTTTTCAGTTTCAGTTTCACTTTTTTCTAATTAATTAATTATCCCTCATTGGGGGATATAGTGGAGATGGATGATCTGCTTTTTCAGTTGACAGGCAACTTGCAAGGACCTTCTTTAGCACAATTTATGTAATGTGTCATTATCTTGTTATAGCTGGTGGCTGTTTGTTAGTCTGTCCAAAATGTATTCTGTATGTCATTTTTAAGATTTGCATATAGCTAGAGTAACTTAACGTAACCCTGGTTCCCTGAAAGAGAAGATGACCACCAAAACATTACTTATGGGATATGCCTGCCTATTGGTAGGTATTTACTGAGCTCTTTATATCAGAGCTGCTGATAGGCCCCTTCAAGGGTTGACGTCCTCAATCCCGCCTACCGAGGGATTAAACCCGTCATCCCACGGAAGCCATTTCTCTTTTTACATCGAACCCGTGAGGGTGACCGATGCGACCTGGTTGGTGGTCGTCTTCTCTTTCAGGAAATCAGAACATTACTTACGGGAAAGTATACAAGAGCCATCGCAAGGGAGAAGGAACGGCGGCATATGAGGGACGCATCAGAACCAAATAACCCAAGGTTAGCGTGCGGCGTGCAACCTCAAGGACCCTCGTGCCTAATAAAGGCAAGGAAGTATCACATTAAGGCGATAAAACCAGGAGAAAGTATGCGGCGTACCCCAGCTAGCCACATTACAAATATCGGACAGCAAGGCCACTCTGAAGAGGGCCCAAGATGTAGCCAACCCTCTGGTAGAATGCATGGCTACCCTTCCAGGTGGAGGCAAGCCGGCACTATCATACGCAATTGAGACTGTGTCCACAATCCAGTGCAACAGTCGCTGCTTTGAGGGGGGGCTGTCCTAGGGTCTGTATCCTGTGACAGACAAAGAGCTGGTCAGAATGACGCAGGGCTCTTCTCCTATCCACGTAGCAGCTCAACACCCGCACCGGGCAGATGAAGTTCAGAAATAGCCACTAAATACACCTTCAATTTAGAAGGTGACCTTTCAGCATCGAGCAGTTTTTGCAGGAACTGCAAGATAACTGGCACAGGGCAAGAGACTGGGCCATGACCCTTAGTCAGACACCAGTTCTGAAAATATCTCCACTTGTAGGTGTATAACGACCTAGTGGAGTCTGCCCTAGCATTCTGCAACGTGTCCACAACCGTGTCCGATAGTCCTAGGGCTGACCAGTGGTCCCGTTCAGGGGCCAGACCCATAATTGGAGTCTGCCCGGTTCCGAATGCCAGAGAGTGCCTCTCGCCTGACTGAGGAGATTCAGGCGAAGCGGGATCTCCCAGGGCTGGCCTTGTAAGAGCTGGCACAGGGTCGAAAACCAGATTCTCCTGGGCCACCTGGGGGCCACTAGGAGAACTGTCGCCTTCTCTAACCGGACCTTTTCTAGAAAGTCCGGGAGCAATGGTATCAGCAGGAATTCATAAAGGAGCATTCTGGGCCACTCATGGAGTGGATGGATGCGCACCCTCCCTAGAAAGGAGGTCCACTGCCCAGATCACCACTCCAAGAAGATGCGTCGCCCATACGGACAGCAGGTTCCTTTGAGCCCACGTCAAAAGCCGGAAGGCAATGTGATGCAACCCCGGGGACCATAGGCACCCTGGTGGTTGACAGAAGTCACCACCGCTGTGTTGTCCATATGGACCAACACATGAGTTCTTTGCAGCATCAGGAGGAAGTGCTGGAGGGCAAGTAAAACAGCCTGCAACTCCAGCATGTTTAAATGCAGGGACGTCCAACGGCACGACCAGGTGCCGCGGACTCCTCTGCCTTCCCAGACCGCCCCCCAACCCAAGTTGGAGGCGTCTGTCATCACCACTTGACGGTTCAACACTACTCCCATCCGCACACCTTTGCGCAGGAGAGAAGTCGTCCTCCACCAGCGCAGGGCTGCTGAACGCGAGTCAGTCGACGTTGTCTGTCGTAAGCCGGATGTAAGTGAAATGCATTGAGCCACGCTTGAAGCAGGCGCATGTGGAGTAAACCCAGCTCTATGGCAGATACAGCTGCAGCCATCAGACCCAACACCAAGATAACCTCTGATCCCTGTCAAAACAAGGAGAAGAAACCTCGAATAGCTGCTGCTCTGTCGTCCGACAGGTATGCGTGCACCATACTGTCCAACTGGAGCCCCAAGTAAGTTGTACATTGCACCGGTGTAAGCCGACTCTTTACATCGTTGATGGTGAGGCCCAGCCTCGCCAGATGCTCTGTCACAATCGCCGTGTGGGTCACTGCTCCCTCTCGCAACTGGGAACAAATCAACCAGTCGTCAAGATAGTTCATTACTCTGATCCCCTGCAACTTCAAGGGGGCCAGGATGGCGTCTGCACACTTCGAAAACGTATGAGTAGCTAGCGAGAGGCTGAACGGCAGCACGGAAAACTCGTAAACGCTTCCCTGAAAAGTGAAGCGGAGGTACTTCCTGTGCTCTGGACGAATGGGAACGTGCAAATACGCATCCCGTAAGTCCACGGTGGTAAACCAGTCGCCTTGTTGGACGGACTGGAGAATGTGACGGTGGGTCAGCATTTGGAACCTCTTTGCCTTCAAAAGCTTGTTGAGGAGTCTCAGGTCTAGGATGGGGAGAAAGCCGGTGTCCTTCTTGGCTACCAGAAAATATCTCTAGTAGAACCCCTCTCCATAGGAGGTGGGGTCTACAAGACGAATGGCGGCCACTTCTTTCTGAAGTACCGAGACCTGAAGAGGGTCTGTCATGGATGTATTTGTGACCCCACGAAAGGGAGGAGGCCCCAAACAGAACTGTAGTACATAACCGTTTTGCATGCCGACACCCGTCGCCTGGGGTCACCTACTCGTCATCGCCTAGGGTTGCTGGTTCTTCATTACTTGGAGGTCGTTTGTTGCTGACCTCCGGGGATGTGCTGGGGCTGGGGAAGCCAGTCTGGAAGCCATTAACGGCTCCACTGGCAGCCGGGAAGTTGACAGCCTTCCCGCTGCCTAGAGAGCCGCTGGCTGTGAAGAAGGGGGTGAGGTCAGAAGACCACCTTCCCCAGCAGCAATTTCGCTGCCGGAGGTACTGTGGCTGGAGTGCCAGAAGAGGGAGCTGCTGGTTACGAAGATGGGAGGGGAGGTCAAGGGACCACTTTCCCAAGCAGCACTTTTGCTGCTGGAAATTATGTGACCGGGGCCTGTTTGGATTTTGTGTGCGAGACCTGTCTTTGTTTACCTTTTTATTTTTGCTCTGTGAGCAGTGTTTTTGTGTTTAAATATTTGATTTATTTTTGTTTCATTAAAAACAGCACAAGAGTGCGCTTTGCACCCGAGCACTGCCTGTGTTCAGTTCCTGTTAAGGACCTTCTTTAGCTCAAATCGTTTTGTGTATCATAATCTGGGGATAACATGGAGGATATGTGTTTGTGGTCCACTGTCTAAGTCAAGCCTACATTTTCAAATATATCTGAAGACTCGCTTATCCAAATGTAATGAAACTTGAAAACGGCATTCATAATCTACGAGGAGCATCTTTTAGTTGTTAATCATCAGAATCTGAAGCCACTCTGCTAGTCGGCCTGTATGCCAAACTTACATTTTTTAATGCACATGCAGTGGTATTGGTCGTGGTGATCAACTTTTTCATGTTACTGATGGATTTACAGCCTTGGCAGCAGATGCCACTGACATGCTTGTTTACAACATGTTTATATTAACATTCCCACTGATCTGAAAATATATACCCGGATATTACACCGTGCATGATCCCTGGTATTTCTTTTGGTGGTGAATCACAATGTAATAAAAGACAGGACTGTTGTTTATTGTATATCAATAGATTTGCATGTGCTACTTCATTGTGTTCTGAGAATTTGAGTTTTGGGCTCATTAACGTTTAATTAAAATGAGTTTCTCTAACAAGCAGGCAGATTCTGACTCTCCCTTTACTCTAATACTCAATTCTATACAATAGACAAGTACTGTAATTGTTTGCATTTTGAATGGACTATTGTTGTTACATGAAAAAAGAGACAATTGGCTTGTGCACACACTCATGCTGGTTTTAATTAAAATAGCTTTTTATGATATTCTTCTTAAACAGCAAAGGGAGAGACACTGGTTTTGTTAATCTTCTGAGAGGCTTTCAGGGTGAATTGTACTATTTTCTTTAAAGCACGATTCACGCAGGATTAGAAATCACCACATAAACAGGTGGTTTCGGAATTATTACTGACATTGGTGAAATTTAGTCCCATGATAACTGTCCATTTATTTTTATCCCAGATAATTTTTTCAGAGGTCCTCCGATTTTTTTACAGGACATAAGGACCTTCTGTAAAATGTCAAACTCGGGTGTCTTGTATCTTTTTTACTCCTGTGCGAATTGGCAATGTCAGTGTTATGTTAGAATTAATACAGCATTTCCAGGGTATTCACCTCGAAGCAATACCAGCCTTTACAATAAGCCATAATATTTATAATTGAACACAGAAGATTAGTTCAGATATTGTAGATCCTGTGCTGCATGTGCTCTGTGCGCTGCCATTGCTCGTAGTGTCACGTGAGCTGTTCAGTGTGTTGATATGTAAATAAATCCTATTCGCCTGCGGGATGTATTAACTTCAACTTCCGTCTCGATCTCCAGCCTTTCACTCAGCAGTGAATGCATGCACCCACATGGCAGACAGCTACTCTGTCACAAGCATTAATACCCTGTATCTTTTTAAACAAGGTATTTAGGGGAGCTCCCTAATAAAAGCTGAATCTCAAAACAATAATTGTGTGAATATAGTAATTGCTACAGCTGTGTATAATGGTATTTCAAACACGATTCATTTATCTGACTTTTTACACATCCACCCTTACTCTGGTCCCACCGCATTCAGATACGCGGTGGATTACTGTATTTACACCTGGTTCATTATTTACAAATCATGCACAAAAACACCTTCTCCGGCCACAACATCGCATTTCATTTAGAATTTACTGACTTTTCTTGATGAAAACTATTCCACGTCTGGGAGTTTACTAGACGTCCTCCGCTTTTAACCAACCTGGGGTGCGTTCAATAAGCAGAGCACTCTCTCGTGCTGTCCATATGTTAGTAGTTATTGAATGGTACGTTTTAAAAATCCAAAATGACAACAAAAATATTACTTATCCCACATGTGTTGGTCATACAAATCCATATTTGAAAAAATAAACTTGCAGCCACCGCACTGGTAATAGAGGTCAGTCATTTTGAACCTCCAGTGAGCCAGCTCTGAGGCGTGCGCATTGTTCAATAGGAAAAGCCACACAACGCCCTGGGGCGCTTTGCTCATTGAACTCACTCCTGGTTTTTAGTCTCATGCAAATCATGCTTTAGTGTCCTTTTTAATAACTTTAAATAAAACATGAATACAGAATATATTTTAATATTTTGAGCACCAATTGACAGAGCTGCCTTGAATGATCTCCTCTAAGTAAGGTTTTGGTAGTTTCAAATGTGTCATCGTAACAAAGAAGTCCCAAGGCCCATGCAGGTTCATAACCCCTCAGCTCCAAGCTAGTGCCAGTGGAAGCACATACTGTTACTTTTTCCAACTTCAAAAATCTGCCAAAAATCCATAATCCCTAAATACAATAATATTTTGCTTGATGCTAGTATTGTAGATCTCATCAAATATCTATCCGAACATATCTTTGGGTGATTTTTTTGGATTCCCCCCACTCAAGTTATTATGGCCTAAACTTGGTACAAATAGCAAAAATTCAAATTTCAAGGGGATTTAATGACCAGCGGTGGGACTTGAAACCAAAAGTTTTTCACAGAATTTGGAAGACTGGTTCCTAAGGCTCTTACAGCAATACTTACATTTTAGGACCCACATCCCCATACAGGGTAAAGGGTTAGGCTGAAGTTCGAATAAAACTCGTCAGTTACCCCTCGTCTGGCAATTTGCCATAAGTGAGTAGGGTGCTCCTAGTATTTTTTTCTGAAAAGCCCTATTCAATACAAGTAGAACGAGGTTCTACCCATGATGGTAGCATCTAAATTGCACCCAAGGTGATTTTTCTGATCAAGGTCCCTTTCTCACTTTAGAATGACCTTTGTAAGGTCACAGGTTGAAGGGGACATTTAAAAAAAATGGCTATCATTTCTGAACTCAGCATGTCAGAAAAACCCCAGGTGAATTTTTCTAGGAAAATCTGAGACGGACGTGCAACGAAATGTCCCTTTTCTGGTTGAGTTGGTGTGGAATCACCCTACAGTGCAAAGAGATAATTCATTGTCCAGAGATTAAGTACTTATTTTATTTTCTCAACACAAGATGCAAATACTGCTTGATAAAATACATTGGACACCTCAGGGAATTAATCATTTCAATTGTCGAGAAAAAACATTTGCATGCGGCAGAAACAAACAATTCATTAAAGCAGCTGGACATCATTGTTATTTAAATTCCCTACTTTATTAATATTATAAACAGTTCTCAATTGAGATAAAAGGAAAAGGAACAATTTGTTTAATTTCTACAACTTTGTCACAGATGTCTAGGTGGGTGATGTCACAGACCAGTACTACTGGTTGAAGCATGTGCGTATTTATTGCAAAATAAAAGGTTTTAACACAAAACAAACACTGAATAAAACAAAAAGGCATGATGGCCAAAACAAATAGACAAAACACAGCAATCAACACAGAAACAAGTAACGTGCTGGTTTAAAGCCAGCACGAGCAGCAATTGTTATTGATATCTTTCACTTATGTTCCTCCTCTGAACAAAACTCCAACCCAGACTGAGAGGTTTCTGCCTCTTTTATACAGCTGTGCCTGACCTCGATTGCTTATCAATCATTCAATCGGGATCAGGCACATTCTACATGTGAATTGATTTGGCAGGGTAGGCAATTAACCCTTCCCTGACAACCTAAAACAGCAGTGCAAAAATACATACATTTAAATCATAATAATAATACAGCACACATACAACACGGCACAAAATACAAACAGGGACGGGGTGTACCCCGTCACAAACTTACATCAATATTATTTTTAAATTGCACTTCGTATTCTATTCTAGAACGGTGATCTGATACATTCACAAATACATGTGTCACAGAGAACCATTGACAGCAATATGTTCCAATGGTTCTTTTCACAGAGAGACCTTTTGTCTGACTTTTGGGCTGCTCCCCTTCAAACGTAACTTTTATTAATCAGTATTTTAAACCATTGAAGCCATAACCCCTACTATTATTGCATAACACCCAATGAAAGCACATAAGCAGCACCACAATACCTGGATTTGACGAGCATCTTTGTAAACAGTACACTGCTAAATTACCAGGTTAAGGAGCCACATATAAATGCTGAACATAAATGGAGCACTTAGGAAAATAGCTCTGGTAGCAAATGAGGAACTGACATGACTGAGGCAAGTAGGGTCTATAGCAGTTTGGAGCTGCACCAGAAACAGTGACATCGATCTCCAGCCTTTCCTCCAGGATGCCCTTATCAGTGGTATCAAATACTGTAGTACTATTGATGAGGCTAGGGGTGAACATGTACCCGGATGGGAGTTGAAAAGGGTGTGGTTTATTACTTTAGGTGGCGTTGTCTCTGTATTATGTTTTCTGATATTTCTTGTTACCAAGGAGATTGTTATAGTCCATTACAGCCACAGTGAACAAATATTAGTAACATAATGTGAACTAAAAAAAAAAATTCTGGACCACTTAATTTAGTGAATAAAAAAATCATTAAATCATGGTTGTCACGAAAGGGAGCTCTGCTGTGCTGAGTGCTGTAACAATGAGTAAGACAAAGGAGGTTATGATTTTTTAAACTGTAAAGAATAACACTGATGAATGACTGTTGTGTTTTCAGGAATACTCATGTTGGGACATAAAAACTCCCAAATGCAATATACCCCACAGTTCCTACTGTGTAATGAGTGTTCCATTTAACAGGCATTTCCTGCCTCAGTAGTCATTTTAAACGATTTCTTATTTTTAAAAAAAAAAGAAATAAGCACTTTAATCTGTTTTACCAATTCCCAATTCCTCTAAAATCTCTTACAGTACTTCTAATAAAAAGCACAGACCATACGGCCAAACTTCAACAATATCTTATTGCAAGTATTGATGTACCATTTATTATAGTGGCAGTGGTCAGATGTACACTACATCTGTCACATTTTACACCACTTATCCAATTGTCACGACACTTGGTACAAGTATATCCAATTGCTTGTCAAAATGTGATTAAACATGTTCATTGCTAATTTGATTGTATTCTATTTAGTACATACAGTATATACAGTATATACGTCATGTGCACCAGCTTTTTCATCACACTGATTCCTCTAATTTTGAGTTTACAGCTGCGGAAGGGATGTATGTTCCTGACATACTTGTTTAACACATTGTCAGCCACTGGGTTAGACAAGTGGAATACAAGTGGTGCTTCTTCTGTTTTCTCATACCATAACAGAACCTCTTCACTAGAGGGACAGACAGACAGGCAAACCATTATATGTTGATTTTGTAACTTGTTAATACTTTGTTCTATTTCTATTCCCAGCTATTATGTTCTCCAGCAAGCTGACTCCACTTCTCCTTGTTTAGCTGGTACACCAGAATGCAACTCTTAACCACCCCCATGTAATATACGAAATTCCACAATTATATCACAAGGGGATAGGTTAGTGGTTACAATCTGGTGTACCAGCTGAACACAGTGAGATGCTTAAGAGCCCTTCTGAGACCAACTTCTGAGTTTTAGAAAATCACCATGATGTGCAAAGTGATTCTAAACAATAACAAGAATACTTTAATTAAGATAAATGAGGCTTCAAGCCTGCGCCATGTTGCTCTTTAAAGCATCACAACAGGTAGTAGGATGTATTCCCTGCAACCTCTAGTTGTATTTCTTGCTAGTTATCAGAGCAGAGAGCTCAGTGTGCAGTGAGGCCTCAACAATTATGAACATTAGAAAATAAACAGAAACCCAATGTATGAGACATGAGTAAGCATAAAGGAGTTCCATACTGTTATACACACTTTGAATCGGTAATGTTACAGTAGCTATGTCAGTTTCTGCAAAACAATTATTTCAGCCTGTGATGCATAAACCAAAGGAATCATCCGACCTCTCTATGAAATAAAGAAATGCAAATTCTGTGCAGTGGTTTCCACCACTAAGAAAATACCTGCCAGTCTGCACCATCTGCTGGAGCTGACATGCAACAGAACTCCAGTAGAACTCTAAACCCCTAACTGGGTCTATGCAAAGTTTCAGGTAGGAATCTCTAAATACACCTGTTTGTCACACTTGTATGTTTTATATGCACGTATAGTGGATGTATGTCAGTATCATTTATATTTTCATGACACTGATCCAAGTAGTTGTCATTTAGAATTTGTTTACATACTTGACCCTTTTTTTCTGATCCCTGTTTTTGCGTGTACAGTTTTTTGGTCTGCTGTAAAACAACTGTTAGAGCAGTAACGAGGGTTCCTGGTGTGTTAATAGGCATTTACAGACATCTTGCTCATGTTAAGCCTCACTCATTTGGACTTCTGTCATTTACATTGTGTTACTTTTAGCATTCTTATTCCTAAACTAAAGAAAACGTAATTGAGTATTCCCAAATCTCACTCATTTGGTTGTTCTAACCATGGCATCGCTTTACCTATTCTCTACTTGTTAATACAACATTAGCTATTGATATGCTTGTAAAGGCAAGAAAACATGGGCAGTTGCAAGTTATAATTACACATTTTATTTGCTATTGTCTGTTTGTGCTCAGCAGACAGCAAATAATTGGAGTTGAGGACACACATTTATTTAATAATTCTAATTTTTGGATTTTTTTCAGATATATGGAGAAATCTGTAAAGTGTGATGTATGTACAGCTGCCTCCACTATATCCCCTTTTCAGGAATAATACAACAAAGTTAGTTATGTCAAAGTGTTCAAGTTAAGGAGTGCAAGTCTCTCCTCCCTCACCAAGCCATTTAAAACACCATACAGAGCATGGGTGAAAGTGAGTATATACAGTACATCAGTGTCCATGTGATCTATGTTGAGATGATCTTCTAATTCACAACCTGGGCCCTCTTTCACGCTCCAATATACTACTCCCTAGAAGACAATCAAAAAGTATAAACATGGCAAAATCAAAGTAGTTATTTAAACAAATGAAAGCCTTTATTCACCCGATTTAAGTTTCTGAACATGTTGCTTTTGGAATGGACATGCTACATGAACAGAGAAACACATTGCTCAGACCTACCATCTGCTCACTGCGGTGGAGTTCAATAATACGCAATCTATTCTTTTGTCACTGTTGACAGCAAGGACGGCACCCGATTATTATTTCCTTTTTCATAATTTCATTAAATGTCCCTTAAGCTCTTTTAGTGCACAAACAACAGAATGATGAATTCATAGGTGTACAGTAAGCTTCCTGTCTGGAGAATTATTGTAAAATAAGGTCTGTACTAAATCGATGATGCTATTTTCCAATTGCAGGTATGGCCAACCTTTATTATTTTATTTCAATGATAAATTTGAGTTTCATATTTTAAGTACTGCTTAAATCCTTGCACTACTGCTTTTCATTCTTACAGTAGTGGGGTTAAGGGTGGGGGGCCAGCCCACCGGTCGACATTTCTCAAGGACGTCATAGTCAAGTGTACCATAAGAAATTAAGATAACCCAACACATACAGCTGATATATATATAAATATATATATATATATATATATATATATTATAATACATTGACATGACAATTCAAAAAGATGTTTGCTATATATCCTAGGTGCACTAACAATAACATTATGTTTGTTCATTTTGTAACACACATGTGCACATTTGTCAGTGGGGTCTGAGAATCTGCTTGCAAGCAAAAAAAAAAAAAAAAAAACTACTTTTACAACAAAAAAGTAAACTTCAGACTTACAGGTGCACTTCTAGTACCAAGTCATTAATCAACTTTTAATTCGTCATTACTTCAATTAGCAAGCATGACAAAAGCTGTAAAAATATATTCTTTTTAATTGATTGCACTCCTAAACATAATTTACATAAATTCAAAAGCAGCAATGGATCAGTGGGGATTATAAAAATGGCATTTTATGTTGACACTGTAGAAAAGAGGGTATGAGGGTCTTAGCGGGTGGGGAGAGGGGTTAATAATGCAATAGTCAAACACATTGAATAAACACTATTGCTGTTTAAGAGAAATAGTCTAGAATTACAAAATCAACACGGTAAGTGCATTACAGTTCTTTGTTTTTGCCAGTGTGTTCATGCTTATGAATATTATAGGGAATACAACAATGCTATCATTGTTGTATTATTGAATTGTATTTTGTCACACTTGTACTTGCTTGAACCAAAGTCATTGTATTCATCATTGTATTTATCTTGCTCTTAATTGTATTATTACTTGCACTGTGATTCTTGAAATGTAATTGTTGACTACTGTAAGTCGCCCTGGATAAGGGTGTCTGCTAAGAAATAAATAATAATAATAATAATATCAGATTTTGGCATTAAGGGAACAAATTGGATGGATATCATTGATAACAACATCATTTATATTAGGGTATTCACAAGAACATGATATTATGATGCCTAATGTATTGGCCTATGCAAAGTGGAAAGGCCTTGAGTGACATTAAAAAACACAAAAAAAAGCAGACCAGCATGTGCTACATGTTAATAACTGATGCTGGAAAGCAGTCATCAATGAGACAGGATGTTTTTTTGTTAGACAGGGTGAGGATAACCTTGAAAAGAAAACCAACAGTAACTGATAAATACATTGCTAAAATATTAATGTTAAAACAATAGGGAAGGTCTGTGTTTGGGCAGTTTGTTAATATCCAAAGTACTTTACTGAGTCTGTTCTGGGCTGCTGGTGTGTATAGCAGCCTGCTTGATAGTGTGCTCAAGCGTAAGAAAAAAGGTAGTGTAAAAACCTTTTTTTCTTTTACGGTTGAACACAACTCCCAACCGGGCTCTTCGCTCAAGAACAGACTGGCTGCTTTCTTTAAATACCCTGCACCTGGCTCTAATTTACAATGATAGCCAGGTGCAGGGATCATTACTAGTCAAAACAATTTGTAGATATATAGCATTAACTAGGGATGCCAATAAAAACAAAAAAATGCCTGTAGCTAAACAACAGGAGAAATCTAAAGAAATCAGTGCTGTTCCTAAAGGAAGTCAGCCAAGTGCTAAACAAACAAAGGGCTTACCTCCTGTAGAAATATCAGGGAAATAAATGAACCTGCTGTGTGCCCCCTGCAGGTTGTCTGAGAAAAGCACAGCTTTTACGGCAATTCTTCCAGGAACATTTTGAGGTAAAATTATTGTATTCTTGTACAGCCCATGGCACTGAACATTCACAGGGCACGATTCCATGTATATAAACATAAACATTGCTAACAGTGTCTGTAGGTCAAAAAGGGGGGGCTACTTCAAGGTTCTGAAGTTCACAGCGGACACGGCATGATAATACAGACACAAAGCTAGAAGTTGAAAGTTTAGAGGGATGTAATACGGGGCTAACTGTAATTATGTGTCCGGATGATAGATTAAAATCATATCTGGGATGTGGATGGAAGAATGCTACTAACCAACCTAAGTTTGAGAGCCTTTATTCAATTGAGCAAGTAAAACATGGATATAATGATACAAGTTTTATTGAGAATATTACTTACTGTATTAATTATATGTATACTGTATTAATTTAATTGCTGATAATGTGCAATACCAGCCATCTAGTCATGCGTTCTGTATACAGGTCAACTACACAATGTATACTGGTTACAATTCCATTCACAGTTGAAATTAGTTTTGTTTGCTCGGGCTGGAGCTTGGGTTGGAGCTTGCATAGCAGAGTGTTCTTGAACATTCTGTTGAGTGCATATTAGCTACTTGCATAGCAGGGTGTCCTTGAACATTCTGTTGGGTGCATCCCATGTTATCAGATAATAAGTATGGTAACCATTGGAGGAGTCTGGGGTGCAGGCTGAGTGCTAGTGGCTATAAATATCAAATGAAAAGGGTACTCCTTTGTAGTTCCCTGTAATGTGGAGGGCTACCCAATCCGTATTGTGTCTCTACTCTGTTGAGACACAATTAACAAGAGACATAGTGCATTTCTCTACACTACATCTACAGTGTGCACTTCCAGATGATCACCAAGACCTTTGAAACAGCTCCTGCAGAATATATAAATAATACCTCCATCATCACTGCAGGGGATTTGAACTTCAGCGCACCCCTACTGACAGCAGTGCTGACAGACATTTCCATCTATTCTAATTTAGCTGCAGGGAACAATAACTTCAAGAAATATTTGCTTTTCATTCAATATTGACTTCTATTTTTAGATTTGATCTAATCAAGGCTGTTATAGAAATGTTATTTCATGTGGTTTTCACTTTCAGCTTTGAGTCCAAGTTTGTTTGTGGGATGTATTTCTATAAATTACTAGAACTTCTACTCGATTGCATTGTAAAAAGAACATTGCTCTAACACGATTAAATGTAAGTGGAGTGCACAGATCTACATATTGTTTGCTACTGGCCCTTTTCCCTTGATATTTTTTTTTTACTTTTGCTTACAAATACATTTTTACCTGTTTGATACAAACCAAATTCCTTAAAAAAATAAATAAAACTGATGTGTTCACAAATGATTGTGTTCATAGATCTATTAAGAGCCAGCATGTGGGTTTTATGGGGAAGCCATAGCCCTAACAATTTTCAACTGTGCATTCAAAAGTTGTAAGTCACAAGCATTGACAGAGAAAATAAAAATAAAAAAAAAGACAAGAAAAGTTATGTAAACAGCATGTGCCCTGCTGTGGCTTGCGCACATACAGTAATGACTCAGAAGGTGTTTTTTCCCTGCTATTTTCACTGCAAATATTAACATTATTTATTTATATTTTCAGAAAAACAATGGATTGGGACATGGGGGCAGTACAATGTTTATTAGTGCAAACAGTAGCAAACAAACTTTTCAAATGTCATACTTCTTTCACCAGTTGATATATAAACACCAGTCCTAAAACTTTCATAATTCTTTCCTATAAAAATGTATTTCTACATAAAATCAGTTTGGAAAATGTATTTTCATTTCAAGAACGGGTCTTGCAATAATAAATGGTTTATGTTAATTCCCTCTTTGCTCCCAATCAGAAGTATGCCATTGGTTCCTGACATCTTTGCCAGTATCCTTACAACATTTGCTTTGGGGCTGTTGTTTCAATCACCAGTTTATCCCCTGATGACACAAATTCAAAACGCAATGCATACGACGTGAACACGTGTCCCTCTTAAATATTGTGATAGTATACTAATTATTAATTTGGGTCAAACAGAAAACAAACAATAACTAAGCAAGAACTCTACTCACTACCCCACACAGGAGCATTTAGCCTGTGTTCAGTGTAAAATGATGTATGCACAACTTCTACTGTATAAACAAAACACAGATACTGTATTTCCATGGCAAAAACCAATGTGAAATGAAAGTGTTAAAAACTTGTTTATAACCAATGACAAGTGAATAAAAATATCCATCGATTAAAAAAAAAGACATTCCTTAAACACATACAACACAGCAGACGGCAAACGTATGTATGCATTACATTATGTTGCAAATGCCTGTTAAGTAACCCTAATGTGTAATTACACTTGGATTACTAGTGTTACCAAATTTACAGAAATAGCACCTTTAAAACTACTGTGTTGATGAAGCCTTATTTAAAAGGTTGAAACATCCCAATCAGAGCATCGCTAAGACATTGCTTACAGGTAAAGCGTTGAATTGACAACAGAACTGGCAGAAGGCACAGGTGTTGTTGTCCATCAAATCAACAGTTGTCAATTCAACGCTTGTCTTCTTTCTACTCCTTAAGGATATTATCTTCAAGTATTGCTCATCCTTGTTAGACAGCTTTTTTGGTCTTCCAGTGTAAAAAAAAGAAAAATTGGTTAAAATGAACAGTTGCATTCAAAAAATGTAGAACAGCAAAAAACTAAAATAGATGTGCATTAACACAATGCCCTGAAAACTTAACATAAAGAAAACAATTTAAATGAAGCAATAAGCTCAATAATTAAGCTACAAAGTAAGTGAAAAGGTTACCTTTTTTTGGTGAACTCCAATAAACCTACCTTATCTTTCCCCAGTCAAATCATAGAATGCCTAAATAAGCATGTTAATTTACCATAACAAAAAAATAAAAATAAAATGTATAACATAAAAAAGAGCAACCAGATATAGTCAACAAAAGACAACACATTATTGAAATTCTTTAAAGGTAAGGCAAGTTTATTTTTACGTTAAGTACTGCCGGCTATAATGTTCTGCCACCCGGCTGTACAGAATTCCTGGGGAGAACCCTGTATACCTTACACACATGTCTAAGTTAAACAAAACACAACTGAGGCAACCTTGGTCCCCCATTTTTATTGCAGTAGGAAGTAGTGGCAACGTGAATAAAAAAATAAGTGCCAAGTTTGCCCCAATAGTGTCTTGTCTAACTTAACAACTTTCATTACATTATTATAACTTTCATTACATTATTATATCTTTATGTGGCTGCGCCTTTTATATAACACAAACAAAAACACCACTGGTATTCAAAACCTTGTATCAGATGTGTGAAAGACTCGACCACAGTGGTCTTTTCAAAGTTCTGTTTTATTTTGTATATCCAAACGTAACCTCTGTGGATTATTTTGCTCTACGTTAGCCACATAAGTTATTACATTTATTAATTTAATTTAAACCAAGACACTCTTCACCAGTAGTGTTATTTGCATTGAAACATTAAACTAAGTAATCATTGTCATTCAACAAACGTCCTTCACTTACTGATTCCACAACTCATAATTCTGACACTATCTTAAACTTCTTAGCAAACTGTCTCCTAAGAGCCTTCAGCTCGAGAACACAGGCTTGATCACCGATGACAACGTGTGAAACTCCTTCCACAAGCTTGGAGACAACATATCTAAAGCACAGTTTCTTTACTAATGCCCAATTTCATGTCTTTAAGAATCATACGTATAAGCCACTTTTGTTCCAGGGCAGAACTCTTAGTTATTAGCTGTTACAGGCTCTTTTTTACCAAGTCTTTTCTTTTGCTAGCATTATTATTGGCAACAGAATCCAATAAATCATTGATCTGTTGTATTTTTAAGTTTCCTTGAGCTGGGCACCTGGACTTAAGAACAACGTACGCAACAACAGCAAAGTCCCCAGCGTCTCCCTGTGAGGTTGTAGGAGCTCTGTAGTTCAGAAGCTTGTTTGCATCCCCTCCATCTTTTGGTAGATCTAAAACTTCTATGTACAGCTTGGCAAGCATATTTTCCTTGATCCCATATGCCATTCTCTCCCTTTATAATTGGGGGAGAATGAGACACATTGCTGGGTAGAATGAGTCTGTGATATTTGAAGCTTTCTCATGAAGAGCCTCATGGAACTTTCTCCAAGAATCCAGAAAGCCTTTAAAATGTTTTGTTTTCTCTGGTTTTGGTCTGGCTTTCTGTATTTTTTCTAAAGTTGAACACAGATGAGCAAAAGGAATTTGAGTTGCAACTGTAGTCTGAGGCAAGGACACTAATTGCACTGCTGCAGCCATTCCGAGAAATGACAAGTATCTTTAAAATAAAAATAACAATGTAAAATATTGCAGCATACCTGGGAGACATTAAACAAGTCTTTTTATAGTTTTTTATTTAAAAAGAAAGTAGCTTCAAATGTAATTATCATTGTTTATTAAATGACTTTGTTATTTTACTGTGTTTGCAGTCATTCTGAGTGGTTCTGGGTTCGGCTGCTCTAAACTGCCTTACCTGGGTTTTGAGTTTGTCTAGAGTATCCTAAGACCAGCTGTCTTCATTCCACTCAAATCATGTCACAATGTGACTTTTTAACTCTGCTGGCTGCACCTACACTACAGCTGTTAATGTCAGTGTTTATGGAGCAAGAAAACACAGAACCACTCAATGAATTCAGGACACTCGGGGCAATCCAGAAACACTGTCTTTTTAATAGTGGAATAACAGCTGTTAGATTCACAGGTCCAACTTGCAGAAGGATTATAGGTAACATCCCATTGACGCAGAAGGTCATGTTACCCATTTATAAAATCCTTATCTTGTGCAGTTACAGAAAATATATACTTATCTTATTCGTTGGTGGAGTAGTGGCCATTTTAAATCAGGGTAGGTAGGGTAGGGTAGAGTAGACCATGGGCTGCGTTTTTCTAAGTGGCAAATTAAAAGTGGCCTGGTATCTGTCTAGACTAGAGCATGTAACCCCCAAACCAATGAAAAGATTTCCACATAGGCACAGGCACATCCAGCATTCTAAAAGTCCACATATCCAAATAAACCACAAAAACTTGGCACGAATAGAAACTTCAGTCAGAGAGAGAGAGAGAGAGAGAGAGAGAGAGAGAGAGAGAGAGAGAGAGAGAGAGAGAGAGAGAGAGAGAGAGTTTGCCAGGGGTACCTGAAAAGGAACATAGAGTAATTTTGATGTAAACAAGTCCCAAATTCAAAAAATGCCTGTAGCACAGGGTGTTACAAGGGCCTCAGCAGAGAAGGGGTTAATATTTGTTAAGATACTTAATCAAGTTTTGTGTGTATAAAACAGTTAGGGAGGGAGTGGAGAATAGCCTCGCATTCGTTCTGTGGGGGTGGAGTAGCTTTCTTGTTAATAAATACAAGAATAAATGGCTACCTGTCTTGTTTAGAATGTTCTCATTTTTCACCTACATATTTTTATATGTATGAACTCTTAAGATTATCAAACCTAAATAGTAAGCAAAACCCCAAAAACATACCCAAAAAAAAAGCAAAAAGATATGAATGTATTTTTAAGAAAATAAACAGTAGACACCGGTCAAATCACAAGCTACAGTATACTATAGTATCTGCACCTGGGATTATTTTGACTTGACACGCTGTGCGGTTTACAAGTGACAGTAATTTACCATTGATTCCTGTCTCTGTTTGAGTATTTATAACGAATCAGAAAATAGTTACTAAATGACAAAAAACAAAGAAAAAAAACAACACACCACGACATGCACATACCATTTACCCTTGTTTCATGAATATCACTTTTTCCTGTCCTCAGACTTGCACGGACTTCGAAAACAACAGTTGTTTCTAAGACGGAAACACTTTCGTCATCGTGTTGAAGCACCAGGAAACCGTCCGCTTAATTGAACCCCCTGGAACAGAGAACAACATCATCAGTAAAACACACACTTTAAAGAAAAGAAAGCATACAAAATAGAACTAAAATAAGACAACTACAGACCGCACACGACTGTTACAATAAAATTGCAGGTTTTAGGTGTTTGTCTGAGTTTCTTATAGTTAGTTCCGTGCATATTTGTTGTCACTCGGAACAGTTTCAGGGCTCACTGCGGCGGCCGTGAGTGACAGGAAGCAGCATCTCGCGTAGAAACACAACCCAGGAGATTTACAAAATCAAACCATATATATATATATATAATATTTTGTGGGCGACAATCGCAGACAGTCATTAGGAGGATGAGAAATAAGTGAGTACCCAACATTATCTCGGTGTCTGTACATAAAAATGGTGTTTTCAACTTTACTAGTACAATACTAGAAAGACGACCAACAGTACAATAGCAATACAGCAGGCAAACCACACACAAAACTGACATCGGTGTGACAGGTTGACAACAATAACAAATATTGTTGGGGTGTATATTAACAGTATGTTGTTTCGTGCTTTGCAGTAATATACTAGTGAATCCAAGCATTATTTTGTTTTTGGAGATCCCCCTACACCCTTTGAATGAAATCCAGTTCTTAAAAAAAATGGCCTCACAAAGATAATCCGGTGTATGGCTTGCTGTCATAACGAGGCCGAGCTAGTAGTTATCAAATCAAAACACTTAAATGCAAAACGGCCTGATTCCTAACACAGTCTTTGCGATGAAAAATAGACCCTTGAGTCAATTACTTACATTGCAGTTGAATTACTAACCCCTCCTTCCCGCAATAAAATTGCAATTATAATCTAAAACTGAAATTAACAGTATCCTAATACAAGGTGATGTTGCTTGTTTGTTCATTTAGTTTGTTTTATATTAACAGTTTTTGCAAATAATTAAGTTTACAAATTAAGATAAATTACAGTATATTAAAAAATGACCTTTATGTTTTACACAATGCACGTCTACAAAACCATACCATATGAATAATGAATAATTCTGCCGATTAACCTCTATATATATATATATATATATATATATATATATATATATATATATATATATATATATATATATATATATATATATATATATATATATATATATAGTTAATATGACTAAGCCTTTTGATCATAATGAAGGTATAGGGCAGTAATCCTCACTGCAAAAAATGTTGGAGATACATGATTTATCCTCTTCATTTTTACACTTTCTTATTACAAAAGTGACTGCATCCTGACTTAGACTGCTCCTTTGGCAATCATATGTTTAAATAATATTAGCGCATCAGACATAATCTTAAATGCAAGTGCTTTCGCATTAAATGTACCTTTTTAAGGTTTTGTTCTTGTTTTGTTTTTGTCTATTTTTTTCAGAACACACATGCTGTAAAAGGTTATTCTTCTGAAAACGAAACTACAATGGAAAAGTCATGGAGGTTGTGGACCATTGCTCAAAAGTGGTTGTTAAATTTGGCGTCGTGGTCCTGGGGGCTGTGCCGCATCTCACTGCTGGCTCTGATTTTAACTTTTCATCTGTATGGTGGCTTTATGTTACTTGCACTGATACTTGCTTCGGTAGCAGGTATATTTTACAAATTCCAAGACGTGCTGCTGTATTTTCCCGATCAGCCTTCCTCTTCTCGCTTGTATGTTCCTGTGCCTACTGGGATCCCACATGAAAACATCTTTGTAAAAACCAAAGACGGTGTACGTCTTAATCTCATTCTGCTTAGATACACAGGTGACAATCCAGCATTTTCACCCACCGTTATCTACTTCCATGGGAATGCTGGCAACATTGGTCACCGCATACCCAATGCACTTTTAATGCTGGTTAACTTGAAGGTGAACGTAATACTGGTTGATTACAGAGGTTATGGCAAAAGTGAAGGTGAAGCAAATGAAGATGGGCTGTATTTAGATTCCGAAGCTGTGCTGGACTATGTCATGACCAGACCAGACATAGATAAAACTAAAATCATTCTGTTTGGCCGCTCATTAGGAGGCGCAGTAGCTGTCCATCTGGCATCTGAAAATCCACATCGGATCTCTGCCATAATAGTAGAAAATACATTTCTCAGCATCCCCCACATGGCCAGTACTTTGTTTTCTTTCTTTCCAATGAAATATCTTCCACTCTGGTGCTACAAAAACAAATTTCTGTCCTACAAGAAAATTGCACAATGCAGGATGCCTTCACTTTTCATCTCCGGACTGTCTGACCAGCTGATTCCACCAGTCATGATGAAGCAGCTGTATGAACTTTCTCCGTCCCGGACTAAGAGGTTTGCCATATTTTCAGATGGCACTCACAACGACACCTG
Source organism: Acipenser oxyrinchus oxyrinchus (assembly GCA_030684275.1). Taxonomy (NCBI): domain Eukaryota; kingdom Metazoa; phylum Chordata; class Actinopteri; order Acipenseriformes; family Acipenseridae; genus Acipenser; species Acipenser oxyrinchus. Next base: position 44,196,080 of record CM060253.1, read on the forward strand.
GCAGTGCCAAGGATACTTCACAGCCATTGAACAATTCATTAAAGAACTTATACAAAACCATTCTCATGAAGATACAACGATAGCAGTGTCAAATGTAACAATTATATGAATTGGGCTTTCTGACAATGCATCGTTTTGTGAAAAGTGGTAACAGAATGTAACTTTTTATGTGTATTTTATGGGGGTGAGATTAAACTCAAAATGCTATTTATGGATCTTCATTTTTCTTCTCTAAGGTGAATGCATGAGTGTTCCTTTCTGATTTGAAAAGATTTTTCAAGCGGTTTGTTTCAAGAACAGTTATTTTATTAAACAACACATACAAATATTACTAAAGCTTTCATGATTTGCTAAAATGTGTTTTTAAATGACATTATGTTGGCTCAAATGCTTACCTTGCTAAAATATTGCTTGATCTTTCTGATATTAACATCATTTTTATACTAATGTCAGTAGACACAATAATTCTCTGCACGTCTTCCAGGGAATAAAACCATACAAAATATGTATGAAGCCATTAAAACAAAATATTATGTATTTCATGAATAATTTTGCAGATTTTCTTTTCTGTTTTCTAAAAAAAAGTTATAGTTTTTTTACAGGTGTGATTAAGTTACTGTGCGTGGCTCAAAAAAACACATCTAATCTTAATTACTCCTTCCCTCCTAAAATCAGTTGATCATAAATTTGACATGATGAATGCAATTAGCAAGGATGTTCTTGCTTTGCATACAAGTTTGCCGACAGGTTTGGTAGTAGTGCAAGTAATTTATGTACATACTATAATATGAGCTGTTTTGAATGTGAATTGTAGCCTTACAGAAATATTGTACATTAAAATACCATCACTGCTGCAATACAGCCCTTGCAGAATTCAGAAGTGTAAGAGAACACTTCCTTATTCTATGTTCATTCAACCACAATATTCATCTTGTGATATTGATGAAGCTTCATAATATATATATATATATATATATATATATATATATATATATATATATATATATATATATATATATTTTTTTTTTTTTTTTTTAATGATTGCTGACATTTTTATTTTCAAAATGTGCCACCTAGTCCCTCATCTGAACATTGAGTCCTGTATACACCCAGTGCTTAGTAAGTAGTTAAGAAAACTACCAACGAAGGTAACAAAATATATATATATATATATATATATATATATATATATATATATATATATATATATATATATAATAAAACAGCCTGGCAGAATTACAAACAAACATCCAATACGTCCCTTTAAATTTACAGTATCGTGTATTCTGAATGTGTGTTGCGTTGTTCTTTACTTCTGGTTTGGATTGAAGTTTAGGGATTTCCATTGTGTCGTATATTCTAAGAAAAATTACTAACTTTCGTTGTTATTGCCTCTTTGTATTTATGGTAACACAAGCTCTTTCACTGCATTGAAATCATAATTTTTCTACATTTTTTTTTTAATACACCAGTCACACTTTCTATTTGCTGTACTGTTACATGCAATAAATTATTAAAATGGTCTATTCAGGCAACACTGCTATTTACAAATATTTTGTTTTGTTATAAATATCAGACTTATCATTAACTGGCACCAGACGCATTCCCAGTAAAGAAATACAAGTATGAAAGCATATGCATGACATTAAACACAGTGTGCAAGATGTCTATTGTAATTCAGGTAAATTAAAAAAGCTGTTAATGCCCATCACTTAACACTTCAATGTAATTTAAATTCTCTGTAAATAGACAATATGATTAAAATGAAGGTATAGGGTAGGGGTTTTAAAAACCAAACTTTGGAGCGGTTCATGTTGTAAGGACTTGAAGGTGTCTGTCTCAGGTACCAAAAATGTTTAGAAAATATATCTTAAAATCTTTTGTACAGGTACTGTAGGAAATTGAATCAAGTGTACAAGAAGATGCTCTCTTCTGAGTCAATAGAATTGGGGTAAAGGTTTTTAATAGTAAGATAGGCAGTTATCCAAGTACAGCATCCTCAAGGTCTCTGCGTTATTGTATATGACAAGTGTTTTGTTGCTTTTCATGATCCTGGATTGTAAAAATAAAAAGTAATTTTCAGCTGCTTCCAATCTTGAGTCATGACTTCTAAGGAATCGGTCATTCAGCAGCAGGCTTTGGGAAGTGTCCCACATAAAATATACAGTATATATTTTTATATGGATTATTTGATTTTCCTTTAAAACCACATACTTCAAAAGAACAAACCAAAACTATGCTCTGCAGGAGATATCTAATAAAAGTCAATACATATACTATCACTACGACTACTACTACTAACTACCAACATAGAAAGTACAATTTTAAAGTGGAACTTCCTTTTTCCTTGAACTTATATTTCTAGCAGCTGAGAAGACCTAAAAACTATTCCAGTAAAAATTGCTTCTGAAAAGCACTACTGGCTTCAGTGCACTGTGCAACTCTGCTTCTCAACTCACTTCAGAAAAGTATCCTTTAGGAGTCATTTTATAAGCAATGTTTGAGTGCAATAGGTGTGTCATCACACAAAACTGCAAGCATGTGAACTGTTGACATTAATCCAATAACACACATCTTTGAGTTGAAAGACATTTGTAATGTTTTTTTTTCTTGTATTCAGGCCCAGTGGCAGATTTGCGTGGGGTATTGTGTTCAGTCTCATTTCCTGGAAAAGTTTAGTAAGCATGGCAAACAATCATCTAAATTACAATAACTATATGGGACCATGCAGAACACATAACATAGGATATGAAACAGGTAAAAAATTAAATACTGTAAATGGTGAAAAGTATTAATTTAAGGACCGTTTTTGCCTTTTGAAATATCCACCTTGCTTTCCAGCAGTCAGACTTCCCTACAAACTAACTTTAATTCAAGCATTTGTGCACAAGCATGCTTCTGAGTGCACCAAAAGGGCCAAACAAAACTGTCCAATTTGCCTTAATTTCAGTCATTTGTTTACAACCCTTTGTAGATATTTCCATCAAAAGCAGTTTCTGTTTATATCTTTAGTAACACCACTCAAATGCTCAGTATCATAAGAAGGGCAGAGACCACACAAGGAATGTTGCTTTACAGACATGGCGATCATTTATGGTTAAAAACGGCTGCATTGTGGTTAAAAGGACTTCGCTTTTTAAAAATCTTAAAAGGAAGTAAATGGATGAGATGTAAAACCGCAGCAGGTGTTTATGCATGCTTGGTGTTTTCCACCATCTTCAGGTTTCTTGAGGGTGAGATGTACAGTACTGTGGTTTTCATGTCTGTACTGAAAGTCACTAACACAGAACTGAGAGACAATTACAAGATTTTAAAAAGGTCAGTCCACAGCTGTTCCTGACTTCAATGCTTTTTTTTTTGTTTGTTTTTTTAATGAAGATATAGCAGACATCACGTGCTAAATAAATAAACGTTACAGAATTTCAAAATCAACGCTTTAAAAAAAATGTTTTGCTTTATTCACTGACAAAATGATTTATGATTTACTTGAAATGTGTCAACTGAAAGTTGAAAGAAATGTTAGAATTGCATAATTGGGAAAAAAGGAGTTAATCATAATTAGGAATAGGGCTCTGGACTCTTGACTCTTGTGGGTTCAATCCCCAGTGGGGAACACTGCTGCTGTAACCTTGAGCAAGGTACTTTACCTAGATTGCTCCAGTAAAAACCCAACTGTATAAATGGGTAATTGTATGTAAAAATAATGTGATATATTGTAACAATTGTAAGTCCCCCTGGATAAGGGTGACAGCTAAGAAATAAATTATATATATATATATATATATATATATATATATATATATATATATATATATATATATATATATAGTCAAGAGAGAGTGATAGTAACAATGGCTTTGTTTACATGCACATGAAAATTGACTCTACAGTCATGACTGTGTGACATTGTCATGCGATACATCGTGAAACAGCAAAAGGATGTCCCCTCATTTAAATATTTAAATATCCCCTCCCCTAAATGACTATGAATTGAATAATCTGCATTGGTACAGACGATTTTTTTTCCGAAATCAGAACTGCATAGCAACGCATTTCCTGAAAAGTACGGCAAACACGTTGTAATCAAAACTGTCATGACGTGCATGTAAACGCCGCCAATGAGATTAGAAATGAGTGATCCCCCACCCCATCATTTATTTTTTTACATAACACCATTAAACAAAACCATTGTAAACTATGGGACACTTCAACAGGAATAAAAGCAAAATAGATATTATTATTTGAGATAGCATTCAGTCTTACAGAAATTAAGTTCCTATTAGGCAAAAGCACTGTCAACTTAGCAAATATTTTTTTAACAAAATAAAAAATATATATGTATATTAACTTACATCTTAGGTTGGCAAATGTAGGTATAATAATGTACAGTATACCTACAGTTTTGCTTTAACATAGTTTAACTGCTGTTCATTAATCAAGCAAAAAAGGAACATCAAAATTACAAGTTAAATCACTCAAGATGCAGTTATAGTCCCATCTGACAGGAAGTGATTTGCACAGCTGAGCAACCCAAATCCAGTGGATGCATTTTTTTTTTTTTTTTTTTACAGCTAGACGAAAAATGGATGTCAGTATTAAAAGATCAGCTGGATTCTTCAGGCAGTTTCTGTGAGCTCGGCTTGAAACCAGAATGAAATCTACTGAGCAAAACCTCAACATTTACTTTGATCTCCAACAGAAGTATCTGATCTCCATGATATTGTTTCTGACACTTGCAGCAATAATGTCTACTTCTCTGTCAGCTGTCTCTTTGTACCACGTAATAACATTAAAAGCAGAAGTAGCCACTTTGAAGACAGAGGTTTTCAAAAAGCGAGAAGAGCACTTGGTATCATTGACCTACCCTAATGGAAAAATGCCCCAACCAAACAGGGACCAAGAGCAGGTGAGTTATTTTTTAAAAAAATTATCAGAATAGGTACAGAAATTGTCAGTAGCTGGCAGAACAAGTAGTTAGGCTGCTATTCTGCATTGGAATATAATTTTCTTGATTTACATAATTATGTTATGTTTTATGATAATTTGAGGCTAAATTATATTATGTCACCTTTTTAGAGAGTGCAGTATGTAAATGAAGAAGATATACTGGATGACCTCAGGACAGGAAACTCTATAGCAAAGCCTGGTAATCACAGAATAAGGCTGCGCAGGTCAAATAATCTCACTGATAAAACAGGTAGGTTTTCTTTTTATATAAACCATAACCATGTTTGTAACCTGGCGATTAATATAGTCAGAGATTACGAGGACCCTATGTACATGTTTGCACTACTAAGTGGAATAAAAAAGTAATACGGCATATCAAGAACACCACAGCATACGATATACAGTAGAATAGTGATACCGGAGTATACTGTGTAGATAATGCATCGCCTGTATATATTACCCATAACTTGTTTCTGAAAGTTGTGGTGAGTGTATTACTCTGATAGGTATAGTGTTGTTTAAAATTTGAAATTAGCAGCCCAATAATTTTTACCTACATCTGAATTGTTTCTTGCTAAAAGTAGAAACAACTTTGCACTGGAGCTAAATTAATGAAAGTGAAACTCATTAATGAGCATCAACCATCCAACTAAACCATGGATAAGTGGTTGATGCCACCCAGACTGATTCCCCAGTGCTTTAAAATGCTCTTAAGAAACCCTGCTGTGGCAAGGTATAGATTCATTTAAGCAACCACTTCACTTTATGCTGTAGGCAGAAATCTAAATTCAGTGATATACAGTATATATGACATCTGATGGTAAAAAATATATTGTGCGTAAATAACAGTTTGAGCTTTATTGGAAGAGACTTTCAGTGTGGTGAGATAAACACTGTGGGTGTTAAAAGTCCACATCTACATTTCCTGCTGTTTCTTCACAGTTTGACATTAGTTGTGTCTTTTGTTGCTGGTTTTTGTGCTGTGCTTTCAGCATTGGCTAGGGTTACTTTGTCTACTTCTTTTAAGATTCGAAAGACTTTAATCAACACACAATTGTTAAAGACAAACTAATCAGACGTGGTTTGTACTCTTTGTTTTATTTTCCAGTACTTCAGCCTTGTTTGCAGATGATCGCAAACAAAGACAAAGGCACCTTCCAAAAAGGTACTTTTTCCCCCTCATTTTACATTACGTTTCACTCATATGTGAAAAGTGATAATAAAATGTATTAATTTGCAAAGTATATGTTCAGAACTGTACTGATTAATTCATGTATATGGTTGTTCACAAATGGTCTCACCCCAGGTTTGGTTTCTGGAGCGGGGCTGAAGCGTCTCGTCTCCAGGAGAAAAGTAAATACATTAGGAAAGATAACCACGTAATAGGACTAATCTTTTTTTAGTTATAAAACAAATGCTGAATAAGATGTCTGTGTTATAAAGTGCCAGCACAGCGTTTCTTCAGTTCAGATATTGTATCAAAAGGGAGAGACAGAAACAGAAGTTAGACTGAGAAGTTGTTTACAGTTTGAACAGCATCAGTACTGTATTTACTGTAGAAATATTGCATGAATCATAAGTATAGGGAATTGGGGGACATGCTGTAGGAGCGTTATATGCAAGGTGCGTTATAATCGAGAGCCTTATAGCGAGGGAGCACTGTATACATCTTAGGTTTACAAGTTTGAGCTTTTAGAAATCACTTTGCGACCTAGTTCTTATTTTGCCCCTTTTGAAAATCATGCTGTAAGTGGGAGGTTCTGGTGGGAGGTAATACAATGGTACTTCGATAGGAACAATATGAATATGTGTTTTAAAGTGCTAGAAATCTTACCTTTATGCTTCTACGATGGTCTTTGGTCTTCTTGCATGTGAACCGTCTTAATAACTTTATATCCAAACTGATTGGTTGGTTCTTGATATGTAAGTGGTAGCTTGTTATTGCTGGACAGCAGCCAAGTGCTTACTGAAATATTTCCAGGAATTTAAATGTCAAGACCACATTGTTTTAGTTATGCAGTTTATGTTTGACAGATGTGTTGGGTTTGAACAGGACAATTCATCTGCATTTGGATCCAGACTGGCTTTAGTCCTGCGTCACATTTGCATAGAGACAGTAGTGTCTTAATATTTGGTACACAGCTGTATTTTGATTTTTTTACTTAAGTTCCATTACAGTGTTGTCTAGTAAACCCTTTCACTTCCTCGTTGCTCGGACATGAGATCTTTATCATTGGTACACTGTTGTATTCTATGCTCAGTCCCTGACCACCTTTCAACGCCTCCGCAAGACACACCTGTTGAGACAGCATCTGTAAACCTTACAACTCTCGACTAAACTGGACTATATCGCACCCAACTGTATCAGTACTTGCATCATCTTGTACTTGCACTTAACTGCTCCACACTAACATAATTGTACTTTCTGTATCTTGTACTTGATTTTACTCTTAAAGGTAACCGTATTCACTGTTTTTGTAATTGCTCTTATTTGATTAATTTATTGTACTTACTACTTGCTCTGAATGGAATTTGCTCTTATAACCAAATATTTTTTAAGTTTAATTGCTTCATGTATTTTTTATTTTCTCTCATTTGAATTTGCTTTTACTACTGATTTGATTGTATTCTATAACTGCTATTATCTGTAATATGATAGTTTGTAATGTGATATTTTGTAACACCTGTAAGTCGCCCTGGATATGGGTGTCTGCTAATCATAATAATAATAATAATAATAATAATACATTTCTGTTACAGGTGGTTTCCAGTGAACATGAACCGTTTTAGTGCCACCTTTTTGTTTAGCCTCTTTTTCACATTTCCATTCTGGTGAATGGCCTCTCAATGTTGTATAAAATCTCTCTGGTGTTTTTATCAGGTGAAAATACAGCTATCCCTTGGCTTCCAGGTCTTAAAAGAGGCACTGCCCTGGAAGAGCAAACCAATGCAATAATTGTTAAAGAAACAGGTTACTTTTTTGTGTACAGCCAGGTAAGAACAGAGATTTACAGCAGTTTAAAGAAAATAATACATACTAGTTAAGCAGTAATTCAACCCATATTATTTTCTTTTTTCTTACAGGTTTATTATAAGGATAAAATCTATGCAATGGGGCACATAATAGTAAGGAAAAAGGCAAGCGTAGTTGGAGATGAACTGCAAAATGTCAATTTATTCCGATGTATCCAAAATATGAGCGATGAGTTTCCTTTCAATACTTGCTATACAGCTGGTATGTACTTTTTTTGTATTGTGCTTAATCTAAATAATATGTTTTATACTACAAGTCTAGCTTTTTTTAGTGACCCCACAATAGCCTCCATTTGTTTTCACTATGTCAGCTATGTGCGAATGGCACTTGCTACAGAGTTCAAAATCTGAGAGGTAAAGTTCAAAAGTATCCCAAAAGTATCCCTGATTGATTATAAATGGCAAGTTATATAAAATAGGTAATTCATATACTATTTTTCACAGAGGGCAATGCTACAGACAAGAGTGAGTCACGTGATCGGACTGGGGACACTTGGAGAGTGAAGCATTGGCCTTTGTACCTTTTTTTAGTTGGTTAGCCACAGCACAACAGCGACCCCTACTGGCCAGGGTGCCAGATTAGGTTGAACTCTCACCTTTAGGATTCAGTATTCAGGATTTGGCAACACCTGCTTTCAAACTATTATTATTATTATTTGTTTATTTAGCAGACGCCTTTATCCAAGGCGACTTACAGAGACTAGGGTGTGTGAACTATGCATCAGCTGCAGAGTCACTTACAATTACGTCTCACCCGAAAGACGGAGCACAAGGAGGTTAAGTGACTTGCTCAGGGTCACACAATGAGTCAGTGGCTGAGGTGGGATTTGAACCAGGGATCTTCTGGCTACAAGCCCTTTTCTTTAACCACTGGACCACACAGCCAAACACATTATTATGTCTATATGGATAAGCTTTGTAATATGTTAACTTTCTAAGTAGTTTGTATAGAAGCAGCTTGCCTACTTGCCTAAAACATTTTCATCAGTTAAAATGCTAAATTCTGCGTTCTTTCTTTTTTTCTTTTAATAGGGATTGCAAAACTGGAAGAAGGAGATAGTATTGAACTCCTCATACCTCGGCAGTCAGCAGTGGTATCTCTGGATGGGGATTCAACATTCTTTGGCGCTATAAAGCTTGTATGAATTTTGTGAAAGACGTACTTCTCTGTTTGTGGGTGTGCCTCAGTAGATTGAGGGTAGTTGACACTGTGGAGACCTGTTTCAGTGAGGTTGCGTCTGCTCTGCTTCTTCTGATACAAACAGGAAGCCCAATGGCTGTGTAAGCACTTGTGTCACATGGTTTATCGGAAAGTGACTTGGGATGGTGCCATCACTGGTGACAAACAAATCAAACAGGATGTTCAAAACATCAGGCATGGTATTAAAAATAAATATCTTTTATTTTCCATGTGCAGGTGACTTGAGTCTTAAGGGGTAATAGATAATGAAATAACTGCAAAAAACCCTTACTTGTCACACCTTTCCATTTGCCATGTAGGTTTTGTAAGATTTATATGTATTTTCATTTTTAAAAAAGTATAACTAGTACCATACTATACTATGATAGGTTAAAGAAAGCTTGCATTCCTTACTTTCAAGTAGCCTGTTACACTTCCTAGCCTAGGTCATCATCTCAACCCCTTCCACATCTTCTTTCTTGTTATTAACCAACCAGCCACTTTCCCGCATGACATGCTTTGCAGCCAGTGAAATGCTTTGACCCCGATGGCACTGCTGGGGTAAAATGGGTTTGAAGTGCAATTATAACAGATTACCTGAAAGAAATGCCTGCAAACAAGTTTTCTTTAACCAACATTGGGAAAATACATGTTTGCTATATGAGACCTACATAACGAATTGTCCACTTTATTGAAGTGCTTCATTAGATATAGGCTAACCCAGCGTTCAGGTTTCCAATGATCCAGATCCAAAGTACTAGATAGGCTCTACAATAAAAATATGGGTTTCGTTGTACATTGCAGATATACCTTTTAATAGGATCAGTTAAACCTGTATGAAAAATACTCTCGCTTTCAAGACCACAAAGGTCTCTTCTTCAGATGTATTTTAAATATATATTCAGCTGATCCTATTAAAAACTATCATTACCAAAAAAAAGGTCTGCTTATCCTACTCTGTGTACATTGTACAGTTTATGTGCCGTATAGATTTAATATGCATTCATAGCTACATTGGATATACATCTGAAAAAGTCAAAACAACAACAATTTGTTCATGCTTTGTAAAATACCTGTCAGTAAAGAATGTACTTGTAAAATGATCAGTGTTTTTTGTTTGTTTGTTTTTAAACAACTGAGGTAAGTTTAAGAATACTTGATATTTTACCTTAACCGAACTATACCTGGTAATGAATGTTCCTTTAAATCACAGTCATGTATTTTTTACTTCAAATGCTTAAAACATTATTTCAGTCAAACAGGTTTTCTTTTCTTTTCTTGAAATAACTGTAATGATAAATTTATGATTGACTTAAAAAAAAATCTAAACAAGGAACAGAAAGAAACAAGGCATGCAGGGTGAAACAAAGTATATATTAAGTTACATAAGCAATAAACTCCTTTTTTCATTTCTTTTCTTAAAAATGTAAATAATTGGTAAAATACATACAAATGTTTGGTTATTAATTACTAATTTCATATCCTTTTTAAAAGCAGTAGTCCTAGGGAATGAAACTGATACTTTTGAGCAATAGTGACTGACTGCTATGTAATTGTTATTATTATTATTATTATTATTATTATTATTATTATTATTATTATTATGATAGTCGGGGACAGAATAATAGTTTTGTAAGGTGTAATGGTGTTTAGTTCCTCTAGATGGCAGCTACACTATGCCTTTGAAAAGCACATAAGAAAATACATGTATAATGCACTGTACGGAAATGTATTCATAAGGGGAAATGTATGTCAGGCAGCATATGACTTATAAGGCCATTTTGCAATTTTTCCATGGTTATACTATGCATTTACCACAGTGTACCATGGTTTGCCATGATTTTAATATGCCTTACCATACCTCTGTGGCTTTACAATGCTAACCTATGCAAATCATGCTTTCACTGTGTTTTATTAGACTTTGCTATGCTTTTATAAGATCCGTCCTTGTTTTTACTAATAGCCAACATACGTTGACATGTATAGATGGCATGTTATTGCAATTGCTACATAATGTGCTATTCAGAGACTTCATATGACTCTGGGAGCGACATAGCATCTTTATGTTTTTTGACACTTCTATGGAGCTCTAAGATGAAGCTCTAACATTGTTTTACTATTGTTTATTGTTTCACAGTTACTTCAACTTTCATGAAACCATGAAGTAGATGCTTCCGGCAGACACTGCATATGATCAGCAGCAAAAAACAATTGTGGAACCAGTAATTCAAAATATGTCAAGTGCTATACTTGGTTTTCCTGTCTGACGTGTGCAGTATTGCTTCATGAACTAACACACACACACACACACACACACACACACACACACACACAAAGATATATATATATAAACCTCACCCATACAGTTCAGTGAGCAGCTAAAATTATCACTGTGCAGCTGCTCCATACAAGTCTGACAGACTTATAGTCAGTGGCAGCTGGTCATGGCCAATTGCACACACTTGTGTTTTTAAATGAAACTATAGCTCATACCAGGTATCCGAGTAAACAAAAGTTAAGAATGATTATCTGAATCAACAAACAAATAAAACAACATACCATTCCACGCTGATTGACCGATGTACCCTCTGTTTAGTATGTATCCTGTTTTGGATCACACTATCACTCTCGTATAGATCTTTCTAGTTTATCAGACTAGCGGAGGGCATTATGTGGTTGCAATATGAAGCTTGTGCAAGATTGCTCTTTGCAGACTGTGGGTTTAGAGTCTCCACAGTACTTTAAAGATCAAGTAGCTTTAGATGGAATTGTAATGATGTTTGCAGTCATTCTGAGTGACTCCCTGCTCTGTGACTCCAATATTGAAATCCTCCCTTTACCTGGCATAGAATTCGCCTGGAGCTTCACTGGAGATCCGAAGTAGTCTTCGTTCCATTCAGCTCATGACAATATGACCTTTAAACTCTGCCAGCCCCACCTACTCTACATATATATACAACAAGTTTACTGCACTGCGCTTACTTTTCTTTTCTACACAGCCGAAGAAGGGCTTTTGTCCGAAATAATAGTTTTTTTTAGTAATTGTAACCGTTTGTACACTGCAGTTATACCTCTTTTCAAATCTACAGTATATATATCTTATTTATTTCTTAGCAGACGCCCTTATCCAGGGCGACTTACAATTGTTACAAGGTATCACATTATTTTTACATACAATTACCCATTTATACATTTGGGTTTTTACTGGAGCAATCTAGGTAAAGTACCTTGCTCAAGGGTACAGCAGCAGTGTCCCCCACAAGGGATTGAACCCACAACCCTTAAGAATTAAAAAAAAAAGTCTACAGCATTAAAACAGTACCTCAGTTCAAACAAAAGTCGTGTTCATGTTGTTACATTAATACCCAAAGGTATTGTTTCCCAGTAGACTTAATAGAATGTGTGCAGTTATTTAAATTCTCCTGTGTGTGCCTGGGCTTTGGAGGGTTAATGTCACATACTAATCAGGTTTTAAGATGTCACCTTGAATGGTCGTCCAGCTCTCAAGAAAAGGCTATTTCAATATCCACTTCCACTTCTGGCAGAATTTATCAATTTCATCACAAATTCCAGAGAGATATGTAGTTTCAAGAAACAGACCTCCAGGACATTTCTGGCCCAATATAGTGAGCTAAAACAACTGTTCTTCCACTGTCTGTGTTTTTCTGTATTCTGCATCAATGCTATTTGTGTGCTGAGTTTTTAAAAAGCCTTTTGGAACCTTGAAATAGCATAAGCTTTTGAGAGAGTTCACCAGCAGAGGGCTACATTAAGTTTGGAAGTGCATTGTTATTGATTTTAATCATATTCTTTTAAAATATTGAACCAATAAATAATCATGCTGTACCTGGTAATACATAAGGGCTTATTAAATTGTTGTATCTAATACCGACATTCTACAAAGCACATTACTTACCATTGGTGCTTGCTGTGTTGTACGTATTCCTGCATTTTCTCTTTCAACATAATCACACTACCAAAGATTCTAAATGTAGACCTTTGGGGTGATAACAAGCCTTTGAAGAAGAACTTGCTACTCCAATCATCTTTAAAATTGCATTACCAAAATATGAAAATAGCTCTATGTGGAACCCATACCCACTCTTTGAAGTTTCTTATGTCTACCAAGTATGCCTTGGTGACACTTTATTCACTGTGGCACACATAATTCTACTCAGTGCCCCACTGCCAAATATTCAGATACAAAGACTGCATTCATCCATGAATAGAATTGGTTGGCCAAAATATCCTAGAAGGGAAGCACCATCTTTCAACCACTGCTCTCCCAATACAGTGTAATCTCCATCTCTGTATGTTTTTAGCATTTTAACAGTTGGACTCACAACAGGCCCCCACAGTCTTAACCTACTTAAAAACTATACTGAAACTGTTACTGCAAGTGAACAATGTACTGTAGCTTCAGGATTAATGATAAACACTAAATCAATAGGGTGGTTTAGTCACAGATCACTAAAATTGAGTAGGCTGTGGTTCTACATGAAGTTTTCCACAGTTTCCTCTATGGCCCATAGGGGGTGCTGTCTGACCATCGTCAGCAATTTCAATCCATGTGATTTCCATTTGCTTGAGAAACAGCATCCATTCTTGAGAGGATGCTTTAAACAGCTAACAGGAGCATCATCACAGCAATACGATTCCTGCTGTAAGCTCTCAAAGCTGCAGCAGTTTTTGTTTTTTTTCTAGCTGGCATAATAAAGGCTTACAAGGCTTATTTGCGGTTCCAATGTCATAATGTTGGCTGTGCCCTCTGAGATGTCTTTTTGACAGCATAGGTAACGCAATGTTACGTAAATTAGGGATGTACAGCACTCTCTATAGGTCACTGTGGGCGTTGTGAGTATAAGGAGCACATCCTTAATGTGCCAATTCAATTCTGTTAACCATACCTGCTGACCACCTGTCACCAATCATGCAGAATGAAAATTGTTCAGGCGAACAATAGAGATGATATGATTACTTTGGCCATGGTGTTTTTTCCAGAAAATTTGATACGCAAGCCATGCTGTTATGTGCTTTTCATTTTTATAACTTACATTTGACATGATAAGAATGTATCTCACAGTAAAAAAAAAAAATCTAATTCCATATTCAACATGTATCAGATGGCATAGAACACTTTCTTCCACAGACTCCTTCAAATTTTTTTTTTTAATTTTTTTTTTTTTACAAATGATAGCTCAATGCCATTTAGCAGCATCTTGACGTAATTTAGTTGTTTCCAGGTCTTGTTAGGTTTGAATGTGTTATGTAACACCTTCAGTGAGATGTGTGAAAATGATTAAGCAATCATCTTGCTTCTAGGAAGTGTTGGGCTTGTGGGGAAATGCAAAGATTACCCTTCAATGCCTGTTATATCATCTCCTAAAAGAATTTCCTGGAACTCACACTACATCTAACATTTGCTTTATTATAAAAACAAAAGTAACTATCTGTCTATTGAGAGAGAGAGAGAGAGAGAGAGAGAGAGAGAGAGAGACTTTTAAGATCCTTTATTAAACATTCCAATTAAAATCCATTCAAAATCAATAAAGGTAAAACACAAACAAAATTAAGATTTATCAATATTTAAAAAATCTTAAAATACATCATGTTCTCCTTAAAAAATAGATTTTAAACAAAAAAGGATCCTAAAAAAATCAATTAAAAAAACAGTGTTTTCTTTCTGTTTAAAAACAGATTAAAGCCAAAATTAATAAAAAAACACTGTAAAACAATAAAAATAAAATTAAAAACAAAATTAAAAAACTAGAACAAAACTGAGCTCCCCTCCTCACTCACAGCACACAAGGTGTCTCCCACACACCACCTCTCCTGGAAGTCCCCGGGTTATTATTGAGTTTAAAAATTCAAAATCCACTCTTATCCGGGCTGACCACCAACACCCTGAACTGCACCACAACATCAGTCAGCCCGGCCCCAGAGATACTGTTCTTTCTGGATTTTAAAATGGCCAATTTTGCCTGACCCATTATAAAATTAATTAAAACACACCTGTTTCTCTTTTTAAAACTGTAGGGAACCCCAAAGATAAAAAGCTCTTTCGTGAACTCTTCGCCTAGGCCCTGCAGGAGCTCTTGTAGAAGATGGAAGAGTGGTCCTAGCCTGACACACTCACTATACATGTGAAACACTGTTTCCTCTGCAGAGCAGAAAACGCACTCTGAGCTAATGCTAGCATCAACTCTGTGGAGAAACCTGCCGGTGGACACAATACAGTGCAGGATCCTCCACTGCAGGTCCCCGCTCTCTTGGTGAGGGGCAGTTTATACAGAACCCTCCATACTGGCCTGCACCCCTCCTTTACCTCCAGACATGCCCTCCACCTTGAATCCACCAACCCCTCAACTGGTGAGAATGTGATGCCTTCACACACATCTGGTAAATTCTCTTACTTTCCGCTGTATGAAGAGTTAGATCTTTAACTGTGTCTAAGTTTAATAGCATTCCCCGTTACCTACATCCTCCTCTCCTTCACCTACTGCTGGACACACTAGCAGCCCTGGAAAGATGAAGTCTTGTCTCTGCCCTGTGCTGCTGGACATCTCCTCCCTCAAAGCCTCCCTGAACTCCGGGGAAAGAGAACTCCTTAATTTACTGACCATTTTCTCAGCCAGTCTCTCAGAGTGCCAGCCCAGCCGCCCAGCCAGCTGTGTAGCAGTCAGCCAGCAGGAGAGCTCAAAGTTGATCAGGTGTCTCAGCCTGGTCACTCCTGCCCTCACAAAGCAGGCACAGAGCGTCATTGACTGAAAAAAACGTACAGGGAAGAGTGGATTGAAAAATAAGGGCTCCTCCAACAAGGCCCTGCCTGTCAGGGACCCCTCATCTCTTTTTACCCTCACTGCCCTCCAGGCATCTAAAACACTCAAGTAAAAAGAAGAGAGACCTACTTTAGCTAGTCTGGTACTCTCAATTAAAAACAGGTGTTTATCTATCCCCAGCCCCCCTACTCTACTGAGAAAAAACAAGCCAGCCTCTTCCAATGAGCCTCCTCCCCAGCATACAGGAGCCTCTGAACCGCCTGCAGTCTGAAGGCTGCCACCCTGCTGGAAATGCTGACCAGCCCCTGCCCCCCTTCATCAGTGGGGAGATACAGGACCGCTGGCCTCAGCCAATGTCTCCGCTCAGAAAAACTCCAACAGTACTCTTTGAATCTCCTGTACCATGCCCCGGGAGGGTCCAGACACACCAGCCTGTGCCACAGCATGGAGGCCACCAGATTATTGATCACCAGGACCCTTCCCTAAAGGACAGCTGAGCCAGCAGTCCCCTCCATCTCTGCAGCCGCCCCTCACCCTGTCCACTAGGCCCTCCCAGTTTTTCTGCATATATGTCTCCACTCCGAAAAACACCCCCAGCACTTTTATACCTGTCCTGTCCCATCTCAGTGCCTCGGGCAGGACAGGGGGGGTGCAATCATGCCAACTGCCTGACAGGAAGGTTTCACACTTTGCCCAATTAACTCTTGCTGTAGAGGCACTCTGGAATGTGTGCAGGCTCTGCTGTAATGCCTTGATGTCTCCGTCACTGCACACAAACACGTTCACATCATCTGCATAAGCGGACACCTTCACTGCAACAGGGGAGGGTGAGGAGGGCACTGCCCAGCCAACCAGCCGGCCCCTCAGCAGGTGTAGCAGGGGCTCTATGGCCAGTGAATAAAGCATTCCAGACAAGGAGCAGCCCTGCCTAATACCCCTGCACACTGGGAAAGGCTGACTCAGCCCATTGTTAATCTTTAAAATGCTAAAAACATTCAAATATAAAAGCTGGATGTAAGAAATAAAAACAGGGCCAAACCCGAAGGCTTCCAGGGTTTTAAATAGGTATGTGTGGTCGACCCTGTCAAACGCTTTCTCCTGATCTAAAGAAACCAGCCCCACATTCAAATCACATGTATTAGCCACTGATAAAAGTCTCGAATTAAAACAAATTATCAAAAATGGAACGTCCGGTATGCAGTAAGGTTGGTCCGTGTGAATTACAGCTCCTATACACATTTTTAGTCTATTGGCCATACATCTTGAAATTATTTTAAAATCGGAACATAAAAGCGAAACAGGTCTCCAGTTTTTAGCAAGCACAGGTCTCCTTTCTTGGGCAGTAGTGTGATTACTGCCCTCCTGCAGCTGAGGGGCAGTTCTTTATCTCGGAGGCTCTCTCCCAGCACCTGCAAAAGTCCTCACCAATCACAGTCCAGAAACTTTTAAAAATTCAGCGGGCAGTCCATCAATGCCAGGAGCTTTTCCATTTGAAAGCTGTGTAACAGCAGTGGTCAGCTCTTGATATGTTAGCGGCTGATCTAATTGGTGCTGTTCTTCCTCGCTCAGGGTGGGCAAATCCTGGAGCAGCAGGTCCGTATCCTTCTGGTCACATGGCTCTTTGCTATATAGTTCAGAATAGAATTTTACTGCCTCCCTGCTGATCTCCTCCCGGCTGTACAGCTCCCTGCCACAAGGCGTCCGGACGCAGTGCATCTGCTGGCTGTCTGCTCTCCTCCTCTCCAAGCCAAAAAGAAACTGGAAGGGTGTCCATGTCTTTAAGCTCCATGAAGCGAGAGCGCACCAGCCCCCTTCACTCTTTCCTTCAGCAGGCTGCCCAACATGTATTTCTGCTCTCTCAGGGTTTGCAGGGTCTGCTCCTGGTGGTCTGTGTCCAGGCTGCTCTCTAACTGGAGAATTTTCAACTCCAGCTCTCTCACCGCTGCGTTCAGTGACCGGTTGAATTGAGTGTGTACTGCTGGCAAAAGATTTTAATCTGCGTTTTGCCAATGTCCCACCACTGCCGCATATTTTTATAAAGTGTTTTTCTTTTTTCCATATGTTCCAGAAATCATTAAATTGTTTTACAAAAATTGTGTCCTGTAATAACTTTAAATTAAAATGCCAGTAGGAGGTGCTGTGAGAGTCAGTGGTAAGTATTACTGTAACTAACAGGCAGTGGTGGTCAGAGAGGCTACTGGGGATGATATTGGCTTTAATAAATTTATTCAAATGAGTGTGTGATGTGTAGAAGCGGTCTAACCTGGCTCTATATATTTGTTGTAAGCGACAATGAGACCAGGTGTACTGTCTTGCATTAGGATGCAGACACCTCCAGACATCAACCAAGCCACTGAACTGAAAAACTGCAGCTAATTCACTTGAGGATTGGGGATTGGGTTCCTCACTATTTCTATCCATTGTAAAATCAATAGTGCAGTTAAAATCTCCTCCCACCACCACCACATCATCATTATCAATACTTAAAAGAGCTTGCTTTAATTTATTAAAAATTAAAATGTGTTCCCTTCCTTTATTTGGTGCATAAATATTAATAAAAACAAATACAGTACCACCCAACCTTGCTCTTACTTTTAGTAACCTGCCTCTTTCAATTTCTTCAATGTCTAAAATTGTTGCTCTAAGGCTGGGCTTAAATAAAATTGCCACTCCAGCACTGGTGCTTGAGCCGTGGCTCAGCACACACGCCCCTCCACTCTGCCAGCCACGCCTCATTCTCCCTGTCTGAGTCGTCTCCTGCAGCAGCAGCGACCACCGCCCGCTTCTGCTCTAAAACTCACATAGCTGCGCTCTTTAAAAGACTGTCTGCAGCCATTCACGTTAAAAGAAATAAAACGCACTTCTCCATAGCGGCTAAAAGAATAAAACTGACAGAATAAAACAAGCAACAATAAAAAATTCTTAAAAGAAGTATCCATTATAAAACTATTGATTAGCATCATTAGCGATCTTTTTCTTAATTGTTTGTACATATTTTTTAAGACGGTACCTTTTTTCTGGTCAAACTCCTCTAATGTTGCCTTTCGTAACGATGTGTGCTGAGTGGAGGAATAATCTCAAATCGGGGAAAAGTTTTCAATTTCAACCCCCTTTTCCCTTTTGTACTTTCCATAAACAGTTTAAATTCATCCAAGGTATAAAGTTTTTCCCCTGTTAACGGGTTGGCTATCGGGATGTCAGAGATAAGCGAGGAGTCAGAGAGCTCCCCCTCCATTTCCTCTGCTCCGTCCTCGCTGCCTGCTCCGCCCGTCCACAGCTGCCAGCTCCTCCGCTGCTCTCTCCACCTCTCCAGCCCCTCTCCTCTCCTCCTCCCAGCACAGCCACAGCCGCCACCGCTGCCTCTGCCTCCGCTTGCTGGGGTTCAGAGAGAAGAGCTGCACAGCGCCGGGTTGTAAGCCTGTCGCCGTGCTGCTCCCTCTCCCTCCATGTCAGGAGGACAGACCCCTGCCTGAGACTGCAGGCTCCCCTCCAGCACAGGCTCGGGGCTCTGCTCCGTTCCCCGCCGCTATTAGGCAGATCTGCAGCTTCTATGTTTTTCTTTTTTTAGTCTTTTTTAGCTACCATCACAAAACCCTCATCATTTTCAGTAGCTTCATTTTGTGCCGGACCGTGGCTGAGTCTCTTCAGCCTCGGCTGTGGTGTGGGCGGCTTCATCCCGCTCGGCGGCTCCTGGTCTCTGCAGACTCCGGCTGGCGCTGCGATGGGGAGCAGCCTCATCCTCCCGCTCACCCCCAACATCCCCAGCCTCCTCCCTGCCATCAGTACCCTGCTCCTGCCTTTCCTCATTTCTGTTTTTCTCGGGCAGGCCCTCCTCTGGTGTCCCTGTTCCCCACAGTTAAAGCACCGCATTGTGTCAGAGCTGACAAACACTACGCAGCCCGTCCCTTCCACACTGAAGCTCCAAGCGACATCAATCACTTCCCCGGGTTATTCAGCAGTAAAACGCCTGTCTCCGAAAAGACAGAACGTGCTTAACATTTGTATTTTTGCACCCTAAAGGTATATTTTTAATTGGGGACACCAGTTTGCCATATCGGGCAAGTTCATTTGCCAAGGTCTCATTTTTAAAAATGGCGCACGTTAGACATGATTACCTTGGTAACAGGGGTTACTAAGGGGATACTTGGATAAAATCCCTTTCACTGAAAAACCTTCCTCCACTAGTTGATTGACCAGCGATACCTCTTTTAAAAATACGACAAATCTTTTATTCATACGGGATGCCGACACTATATTGTCACACCCGACCACCTCTCCCACCGCCAGCAGGCACTCCTCCACTGACACGCCGGCATCGGGCAAGCAGCTAACCCCGTGTCGGCGGCTGAGAGCCCCCAGCCCTCCAGAGTGAGATCCCATAACGGGACCTACCTACACACACACACACACACACACTACTCTGTAAAACAAACGACGAAACAATGAAACAAAAAATATATAAACGAACTAAACAATTAACGAATAAATATAGATATTTGCAAAAAAACGTAGCGAAAACACTCTCCTACCGCACCAGCGTTCAAACGCTACCGCCTCTCCGCAAGCTCCTCCCACAATCCCACAATCCTCCGCGCGAGAGAGAGAGAGAGAGAGAATACTATATGGGGTCAGAATATATTACCACACAATAACATCTCAAGTTAGTTTTGCTTGAGTGGTATTTCTACCTCAAAACTAATGAGAGATATTTTTGTGGTAATACAGTTTGACCCATACTATTATTTTATATATTCTGTGTTTCTTACCTTCTAGTTTCGTTTTGTTTGTGTAAACTGCAGCATTCATAGTTATGTCTGTGCAGGCTATGCTGCCATGCTTCGGAGAGACATTTGTTAAAAGTTGTCTCCATTTGCATTTACTTTTTACTGACAAGATGACATTTGAAAGGTGTATGTCCAGATCTTTTTCAGGTAGCTGATGAAATTATCTCGTTTCTCCCACTGAATGCAAAATACGTCAAAAGCTTTAGTGCTTGTTGTTAGTTATGACATTAAGCGGTGCAGGCAGTGATGACGTAGGTAGAAGTCTAATTTCCTCTGATTTTGTAATGTATTGGTTTTTCGGTGCTGCCGTTTTGTTTTTATATGTAAAAATTGACCCCTAGGTATATTTCTTATCAGAAACCTTGGATGTTGACTATTCGCAGGTAATATTGAATTGTGGTTTGTAGGTTTATTAAACATAGTGGTATGTAGTATGTTATCTCTTAAAGATCACTAAATCAAGAAAGTGCATTTTTTGTATATCTGATTCACATTTTAATTGTAAATTGTATCCACTGAATTAATATAACCCATAAACCGTTCAAGGTGTAATTTGGATCCTGACCATATCAGTAAAATATCATCAATATCATTTCCATAAACAAATAAAAGGCAAAAAGACATTGATTTCACTGAAAATTAACTTTTCTTCCCAACATCCCATATATAGGTTCACATAGCTCGGTGCTCCCATTGCAATACCCTTTGTTTGTAAGACATACTGATCCAGACCACAAGACAATATCTGGTCGAAGGTTAGTAGTGGCAATCTTAGGTGGAAAAATAAGCCATTGACCAATATCTGCCAGCATATTCCAGTCTCTAGCAGCTTCCAGTTGTCCTGGGTGAGGCTTGGTTTTAACACCTTTTCTTGGCGGTTGCTCTCCTGGGTGGAGGAATGTTGTCTTTTGTGTGTAATGTTTTGATGGAACTGGTGGCAACTTATTGGTCATGTTACGCTTGTCTTCCAATGCTAAGGCCAAACATCGCAGCACCTGGTCATGGCACCAAGTTAACCGTCCTTGGCTAAGAGCCACCTTACATCCTGCAAAATGTGCCTTAATGTTGGACATTTTAAGTAAAAATACTATTCTTACGAGTTTACAATAGTAACTCAAGGTACAAGAACGTACATTTACACTGTACAATGTGCATCAGTCGCATAATGTACAGTAATGGGACTACACCTTTAAACTGTTTTTATTGCTCTGTGACTGGAACCAGCTTTACTGCACAGTCTCAGAACATTCAGATTACCTTCCTGGAAGTAGAGTAAACTGCAATAAGTGTATTTTTGGACTCTAGACTGAACATCTAAAAGGTGCTTTACTGAGCAGAACTGGGGATTTGAAAGGCTGAGTCGCCTAATTATGTTTTTGACACACTTATCCATTGGAGCTCTCCCTGTGTGGTTTTAGAAAAGGAAAGCTCCACAGAGGGCAGCCATTCATGTGTAGGGATGTCTCTTTTTGCTTTTCAGAATCTCTTTTTATGTGCATGGTTTAACCCATATACCAAAATGGCTGTATGTCACTGCAATGGATGAAAAGGGATTACTGTATCTCACTGGGGAGCATTTTCCACTGTGAGAAAAACTCTCCACCATTTACATCATTGTTAACATTCTCCCAGTCAAATACTCCCAAATTAATACAGTGGCTAACATTTAAAGAATACACTTATTGTTACAGGATAAAGCTCTCCATAGAATCTTATATCCAAATATGGTCTGTGGCACTGGTTCTTCTGTTTTTAGTCTCAGCATAATTAGGAGGGCCAATAAGTTAAGAATTCTTAACATGATAAATAGGTGGCTACTTTAAAGCTATTTATGACAATTTTAATTATCTCACTGAGATGATTTTCAAGTATCTGCTTTGGACACCTGATTAGATATTTTCCACTGCAGTATTATTTTATTTAAAAAAGTGTTTTTTTCCCCCCACTGGTGGAAAGTTTACCCCACAGTCATTTACCTAAAAGTTGAACAAGAAGAGAAAGGGTTGGAAGCCATGTTTCAATTTTCTTTCAAAGAGAATTTAGTTTCTCTGTTATGAGCAGCAATGTCGTCCCTTGGTACAAATTAAGTCAGCCTTTAAAAGTAAGAGCAAAGTGTTATCAATCACACACCAGGACTTACTATTTCTTTGTATCTACTGTCTGTTCCAATCCCACTAGTCTAAAAAAAATAAATAACAAGCAGATCACAGCCCTTTCAACATATGAATTTGAATTGAAATTCTCTCTGTTATTCTTTTCACTGCTGAAATTCAATTTTAATGAATTGTTAATAACATTTTTCATGGCATCTCTGACTTTTATTTCAACACATAGTGTTTGAATTTATTACATTGGTTTTATTGTCAAGATGGGAAATTTGACAATGGATATTAACTGTCTGAATATTTTTTGCTTGTGATGTGTTTTTGGTAGATACACTGCAATCTCAAGCTACTATTAAATTGAGATAAGTCTTGGTGAAGATTTCTCTTTTTGTGGTATTAAAAAAAAGATCTTTGATCTGATCAACTCAAAGCACAGATAGCTTAATAATTTAGCACCTCTAAATGTGTTGGCTATTTCATCATGTTATTGATCTTTAAAGTACTGCCCTTTTTGGATCATTATAACATTCATTATAGTAGTTGTTAAGTGTCATTATTGTTCGATCTGATATAATAGTAGTTTTTCAATTGAGTATCTACAGTACTGTGTGTTTCCTTTCTTGCAGGTGGTGCAGTATTCATCCTTTTTAATGCTTCCCTTGTTCTTTGCTGTTTTCTACTCTTGAATTCCTTCTTTTCTCAAGCTAATACATAGGATTATTGGCCAGGCCAAGTTTTTATTTTACAGTCATGATGGTTGTAGGAGTTACAATTTCAATTTATTAAGATTGTGGTGATATAAAAATGTTCTTGTTAAATCTCTGTAGTGACCAGCAATGTAATAAAGAATACACACAACAGTATTTATTGTAAGCAAAATCAAGAACAATTTATTCTTCCACCATCGATGTGTACAGTTTAACAGTGCCATCAACTGTTCTTAACTAATAATGCATCAAGTAGGGAAATGAGTGTGTGTTATTGCGCTTTGAAAATGAGTGAACAGTGGCTGAACTAGTAAAAAGAAAAAAAGAAAAAGAAAAACTATGGTGCAGAGATAGCCATGCAATCATAGTTCAAATCCTGTTCTCTGTTTTTGACTTGGGGGGCCATATCTATGTACAGTCACCTTTGAACTCCCATTGGTTGCAGTGGGAATAGTTTGCACCATCAGCCAGGGCTTAGCTGCAGGGTTTAGTGGCTTGGCAACAATCGTTGCTTTGGTTTGGCAGTTAAAAAGAAGTGATTGGCTTGACAGTGGGAACAGAGGTTGGTTAGGTGACATTCAAAATGGGCATTTCAAAATGGGTTGAAAAACGGGTGTAAACTGAAAGAAAGAAAGAAAGAAAGAAAGAAAGAAAGAAAGAAAGAAAGAAAGACTGCAGATTAAATTACATGAATACAACTTGTGTGACATAAACATCAAAAAATATTCAGATCATAAAAAAAATTGCAGTGCCTCTACATGACGAATCTCAGACAGACGATACATTTATGCTTGGCACAAGAAGGGTTACAGCTGTAATACCACACTGTCTCACACCTAGTCAGCACTATCCACTGGACTTGGCTGCAGGACAAATGTGCTGTGCTTACAAATTAGAATTTTGTGGAGCTTATCTGCTGCTCCACACACAATGATTTTTGGATTTGTCACTCTAGGCATAAATAAGGCAGTTTAACACTAACCCATCAACCCATACGAAAGACTTCTTGTACAGTAGTTAAATTAATATAAATGCATGGATGTGTACATGTCACAGACACAATATAGGTAGGTGTGTAACAATACAGATAATTGTAATGAAAAGTAATGCAAAAAAAATGTATGCAAATAGCATAAACATGTATTAATTTGAATATTATTTCAAACAGCAGCACATATTCCCATGTTAAGTAATTTGAAGCAATAAGAGAGCATGTAGGTATAATATGCCACTGTTAAATTAAACAGCTGCCTAGATCACAAACCAGTAGAACTATTGTAAATGCAAGAAGTATATTAAATGTATTACACTATGAATATTATTGTTTGTAATCAACCTATCAAAATGTATTTTGTCATACATAATGGTCCATCACGAGTTATATCAAGATCAAGGTCATGATTTGCTAATTGCTCAAGTAAATTAATTTTATCTTTCTAGGTCCTGCTCAGAACTTCCCAAAATGGCGATGAACTGCTATCGGGTATACAAGGAGCGCAGAGGGGCTGAGCATCTTGATGCATTGAGCAGCTATAACCTATTTAAAGGGTACATAAGGACCTTTTTATTTTATTGTGTTACATGTTCCCATGGGTTGCTACAACTATTTACGTGTGTATTGTATTAATTTTTTTATTTATTATTTTTTTACATTTTGACCATTATTTTAAACTTTTAAATTGCATTCCCTGCTTCAAGATGGCTTCACATGTACCTGCATGGACCTCTCAGAACTACATTTCCCATCATCTTCCTGCCCACATATGTAACTGAGATGGATTTACCAGTGAGCAGGAGGATGGTGGGAAAATATTAAAATTAGCTTTAATAAACGTTGACTAAATGTACTTTATCGATAACTTGATTTTGTAATGAACTGATTTCTCTTGTAAACATGCCTGTTTTCATTGTCAAATAATCCACAAATCACAAAGAACTGCAAAGGAAATGCATTTTGGCTGCAACATGTGACTGCGGTGCATACTGTGAAATACATGAACATATGTGCAGTACAGATGACTTGCAGGAAGAAAATGTTGAGTAGCCATGCTTGCTGATGGATTTATAAAAATAAAAAAACTGTAGGCACAATTATTTGATTGAGTCCGATGAGGACATGATTCTGACCCTCTTCTTTGCGAAACTGACAAATTCCGTGTGAACATGCATTTAAGATCCTACTGCTTCTTCAAGAATCTGCAAATTGGTCTGAAGAGGATAGAAAAGTCCCTTGACTTAATGCCCCAGGCATAGAAGTCAGGCATTGATGTGCATCAATGTAAGTGAGATACAAGCTCTTCTCCAGCCCTGAACAAACTACTACAAGTAGTGAAGTCAGCAGAAACAACTTGCTGACTTGACATATATATATATATATATATATATATATATATATATATATATATATATATATATATATATATATATATAAAATAAAAATTGTGCAATACATCTACCATAAGTTTTGAGTATAACTGTAACATATTTATTTTCAATGGCCTGAAATGGTGCTGCACGATCATGAAATTAATTACCTACACAGTTCTACAATAGAAAGTGCTGACCCTGTTATCTTTTTGGTAGCTTTTTATATGGACAAAAAATCTGTGGCAAGGAACCTCTGAGTAGGCAAAGTTGGAAGACGTCAAGTTGGAGAATCATCCTTGCCACAAAGTCTGCACACTTACTGTATCATGCTGCAAGCTAACCAAAACATGTATGCACTATAATGGCACAGTTTGTTGTTTATCACACACAAAAGAGGTTGTGCAATACACTTTTCTAATACCAGTCATGCTTTTTTAAAATTACACTGTAATTACTTCTGTAATGCAGTAGTATTTTTAGAGGGTTGTTACTTTATATGTATAGGGCTATTACAATGTAATAAATTACACTTAAAGTTTATAGTGAAGAAAGTCATTAATAAGATCACTATATCCCAGTATTAACAGTTATTAATAGTTACTATGTTAATGTTAGAATTGAGGCAGGGGATAATGTCGTAAAAGAATTAAAATACTAAAGGGAAACATTACAAAATCACTTGGAATATCTTATTACAATCATTATTATTGGTAATGATTGACTGTTTCACAAAAAGTGCTACCCATAAATGCAAGACAATCTGCCTCTAATACTGTATGAGTAAAAAAGTGCTTATTCTGATTTATGAATAACACACATATCTATGTGGGCAGCAGTGTGGAGTAGTGGTTAGGGCTCTGGACTTCTGACCGGAGGGTTGTGGGTTCAATCCCTTGTGGGGGACACTGCTACTGTACCCTTGAGCAAGGTACTTTACTTAGATTGTTCCAGTAAAAACCCAAATGTATAAATAGGTAATTGTATGTAAAAAATAATGTGATATCTGTGTAATGTGATATCTTGTAACAATTGTAAGTCACCCTGGATAAGGGCGTCTGCTAAGAAATAATGGAAAATGTTGCAAACCTCTGCATGACAGTGGTATTTTTTTGCAGCTAAGGACATCCTTTTTTATATAAAATCTATGAATCTCTCTCTCTCTCTCTCTCTCTCTCTCTCTCTCTCTCTCTGTGTATATATATATATATATATATATATATATATATATATATATATATATATATATATATATATATACACACACACACACACGTATTCTGAGATGTTTTATAAACATATTTTAAACATGATTTTACCCTTTTTCTTCTAAGGTCTCCACTGGAAACAATATTTTTTTTTTCTCACTCCTGGAGTTAATAGATATTCCTTTTGGTTGCTATGGTGACAGAGTGGGGGAGCTTTTATTTACTAGCCTGAGTAAAGAGTGCTGCATTCTTCCCAATGCAGGTACAGAATCTGTGTAGAGCCAGCTGGGTGATCACGTGAGCCACCCTTCTTGGCACACATTGCATTATTTAATTTCACTGTGGACCTTCACTTGGCACAATAACCAATAACTTTAGTGTTTGCCAGATGTACAGTATAGTATGTGTCCAGTGAGAGGATTATGTTAGTAAAAAAAACTGGTCCAAAGATAGGGTCATTCTACTGTGTGGGGGCCAAGGAATAATATTATTGCCAAAGCTTTGAAGTTAAAAAGAACATATTGAAAAAAAAACTGGCTTGCAGTGCAACTGGCTATTCAGTAAGTGGGTGTAATGATTTCTATGGAACCACTTTCTTTTAACAGGCTAAGATATCAAGCATGATACTGGTTTGTGCTCTGGAAACGTTGACCACTGCCATGGCAACCTCTTACATGTTGACGGAAGCTGATGTCATTCCTGATGTTATTCATTCTTTGTGAATAGTGCTAACAAGTCCTGTGGAGATAAAAAGGACTTGTGTATACATTCTGGATAAACACAGATTAACTCTTTCACTAACACTGACATGGAGGGACTGCATTTTAACTGTACCCATCGAATTGCCTGAGAAAAAGGTTAAGCTATTATATTTGTTCAACAAAATGCATTATCATATTTGTGACACCTTAAATATCCACTACAGACCTTTTGACAACAAATGTTGTCATGTCACTAATGGATTTTCTCTGCTTAGGGGGGAAAAAGGTAAACTGAAAAAAGCACACTATAAGCTTTTCTGTTGGCAGGTTCTTAAGCTCTAACGACAAGTACTGTAAAGCTGGGCACCTTTTTTATATACTGCTACTTGCTGGGTCCAAGGTTTCTTTCAATCACATGTGTAAATATAAGTCACAACAGCCATGGGGTCTGAATAGCAAATCTGTGATGTTAATAAACGGAGAATGTCGAGCTTTCCCCCTTAAAAAAGTTTCCCATAGTAAAAACATAGCAAAGTGTCATAAAGCAGCATAGTAAACCCCATAGAGTTATGGTAAAGCATATTAAAAAGCATGGCAAACAATGGTACTGTAAATTATGGTAAATGCATAGTATAACCAATACTATGCATAATATGCAAAGTTTTATAAGAACCTACTAGATGAGCTCCAACATTTTTGAGCCAGAGGCAAGTTTAGTAAAACTCCAATATAATGTCCCTACAGCAGGTTTCCTTACCCAATTGGTTAGGAAACACGCCTTAAAGAATCTGCTATATCCATGCTAAATAAAATCCTCAAATTGCTGGAACTTATTACATGGACAGGCAACACAATCAGCTCACTAAACCCTTAACACAGCTTTATTAACAGGCAGGCAGAATTATAGCATCAGTAAGTATACAGAGCAGAATGCCAAAGGAAACCCATGTACCAGGCTTATTCCCAGTAGCTGGAGAGAGATCAAGTTCCCCTTTGGAGCGCCTTAAATAACCTTTCCTGTGGGCAGAGCAATTATCTGAATGGGAAGACCAATCACAGGTGTTACAAAATTACATTCATCGAAAGATCCAGGGAGAAATTATAACACTACAGTATCAGATTCTCTTTCAGCTCTTTTATTATATTGATTGATTCAAAATCTGAGCTCATTTCATGTGAAAAAAAAGCCAACATGATTTCTAAATGTTTTGTTGTGATATCAGTATCCTCTAGCAAAACATTTCTCACTAGGCTCACTTTGATGACTTCGTCTAGTTTTCCGCCTTACCTCAGTTGCACTGTGAGTTACTCTTGTGTCATTTAGAATAGTCACATTAAGTCATGTAGTCCTATCAGGATTGCTGTATTAAGCTCTGGCACAGCAACACTCCTGATAGAGTGTCTAGGTCATCATGCCATAATTTATTTTTTAAAGCTGAATGTAACATGGCATTGTTTGAAAATCCCAGACTGCTTCCAGCTTAACTATCCCAGTGCATTAATAAATACAACAAACAGCTTCACTGCTTTTTGCATATTACATGTAAGTCCTTGAAGAAAACATGACCGATTGCGAGAGGCAGACTATAAACATTGAAGATACAGTATCATTGATTAGAAAAAAAAAAGATGAATTTACTTTCTGAAAAAATTAAAGCAAAGCAGACTAAAATGAATCGAAAAACGGGAACAGAAACCCAAGGCTCTGATCCTTTTTGGTGCATAAAGACATTACAGTGCAATTCCTGGGTGCTATGTCTTTAAGAAGATGCTCTTCCATTTTACATAGTGACAATTGCTAGATTCCCAGTGTAACCTCTTTGTCTGACGGTCTGTGAGCTGGAATTAGCTCTGCTGGGTCAACCAGCTGCCTTTGTCATGCTGATTAGGACCAGACTGCTTTAGTCTGAACTTCCAAGCAACCCAGAAAAGAGGGAGGAAGTTTGAAAAAGGAGCAATTCAGTGTTTTTGCGGCTGTACAGTTAGAGCAAGTCAGAGAGATTAGAGGCATATTATTAATAACCTGAAATCAAACACCTCCAGTCAGAGTTAACTCCCTGTGCAGGAACTTGAGTGTCAGTGTGTGCAGCTGGTGGGTTTTGCTAAGCAGCTGCAATTAGAGATTCTTACTGTCTGCTTTGGCAGATCCTTGTGAGTATTCTGATGGGTGAGTTCTGGAGGATCATTGCCCGTTGAATTGAATAAGCAGTGGGGCTTTTTATATTTTGAATTTTCAGTGGATATTTCAAAGGAGACCTCTTCTGATTTGGTATGTATGACAAGGAATTTTGTGAAAATAATAAATTTATCCTAACTAGGCTTCTTTTTTTCATGTAGAGTATTTAAAATGTGTGCTTTGTAAAACTGTGCTTGTTCTTTGCTGACATGTATGACAGTTTGATAGGTGTATTGTGTTGTGAGTCTTTCTTTTATTCATCAGGCTCGGCATAAAAACTGAAGCTTTATTTGCATTAAAGCTCTACTCTCTGGAGGTGTTGGCTATAGTCTAATATAGTAGAGGTTTATGTATTTAGATGTTTATGCATATCAGTATATATCTAGGATCACAATAAGGCTGAACTAATTGTGTGGACAAGGCAGTATGTATTTTTAGGCCAGTCCATGTATGTTTACATCTATTTTTAACTCAGAAACACATTTTTTTAACTATCAAAATAAACTAAACAAATAAGAATTTTTCTGACAAGATGCTAATGTTAAGGCTAAGACCAAGTTATCTCAATTTAATGAGCAAAGGAGCTTGTTAGATATATCTCTTTTCACCTTTGTGTGGAAAGCTCACAGATGGTGCTTTTCAAGCCTACAAAGTAACTGTTCTTTGATATCAGTTGACTACCCCACTGAGTACCAGGAAGGAGACCTTTAACGAATTAATTACATCAATCCGATTTAGGGCTAGTTTTAATGACTCCCCTTTGAATTGTTTGCAGCAGCATTGAACGTAGAAAGCAAACGTGACCATCTGCTGGCTCAGTTCTGCATGACAGTTCTGGCATACAAAACATTCAGAACAGGCTTACCATTAAATAAAGTCAAAAATCCACTCACCAGATTGCACCATCACACGATTCAGATTTACACTTTATATTTGGCAAACAAACTGAATAAATTGATAATTGTCTTTACATTATTGTTTAACAAAACAAAACACTTATCTATATTGTGTCACTACCGCCACCAGTGTGGAGTAGTGGTTAGGGCTGTAGACTCTTGACCGGAGGGTCGTGGGTTCAATCCCAGGTGGGGGATGATACTGCTGTACCCTTGAGCAAGGTACTTTACCTAAATTGCTCCAATAAAAACCCAACTGTATAACTGGGTAATTGTATATAAAAATAATGTGTAAAAAAAATAGCGTAATTGTATGTAAAAATAATGTGATATCTTAACGATTGTAAGTCGCCCTGGATAAGGGTGTCTGCTAAGAAATAAATTATAATATGAGGTTTCAACCTGTCAAGAAACTGGCTAGCCCTACCAATTATAACATTCTGAGATTACTGAGAAAATTTTTTTTTTTTTTTTAAAGAAATACAGTTAAAAAAAACATTGGGTTTGTTTATGTTTGAACTGCCTTGATATCAAATGGAGAACTGATAAGTAAACACAGAAGGCAATATTGCATGACTGATGGGCTGTCACAACTAATGAACGGCATAATACCAGGCAAATAGTTTTTCCTGTTGTGTGTAATTAATAAGGACAGCCTAAAAATAAATTAAGAAAAACAGGTTTGCAAACAATGCCCCCAACTAGCAATGTGGGAGCCTATTAGGCAACCAGCAGTTTATGCAAATGTATTCAGGGAGTATGTTTTAATCTTGTGGTACTGCCCCTTGTTCAAGTTTCCCATAGTAAAAACATAACAAAGTGTGATAAAAGCATGGATAAGCATAGGTAAGCATTGTAAAGCCCAGTGACATCAGACATTAAAAACATGGCAAACCATGATAGACTGGTAAATGTATATTTATTTGGCAGCAGGGCAAGCACAGAAAGTAGAACTACATGTTAATATTTTTTTTCAGTTCTGTTTTTTTCACATGGTGCATAACCTTACTGTGCATACTGTATTTCCTGTTCATCTGTGGACGCTATCTGCAGTGACAGATTCATTTCAACACCAATGGTTTGACAGCCAACGTTATCAAATTACCTAGCCGTTTCAAAGATATGTGACATGGAAATGCGCTGGAATGAAAAGCTGAAAACTGATTTGTATTCCTGCTGTCATGTGTTAATGTGAAAATATTTATCCTAGATATGGTAAGACTAAATATAATTGCTGAATGACTGGGTGGAGCATCTGCTCTCTATTTTACCCAAAAAATGATTTTCCTGAGTTATGACTGCCAAGACTAGTACAATATTCAATGTAGTGCTGTCCTTGGCAGTCCTGAGCCAGAAAACTATTTTTGCAGGTAAAATTAACATGACCAGTCATTCCACAGTGGTAATAAGTGGTTCATATTTAGGGTACCGCAGCACTTGTCGGAGACTGTTCATTAAAATCTCTTGCATATTTTTAAAGAGGAGATAATTTTCTATTTAGGGATACCAGGGTAATTAGTAAGTAAAGGATCTGAGTGAGGACAAATGGGCAATATAATCCCCACCCCTAGTCTTGCTGTAAATCATGTGTTGTTGCCATAATTTGTGCCGGTACTGTATATATAAAAAGTATTACGTCAAAAGGTCAGCAAGGTCAGAGATCTATGCAAGGTAATGTAATGAAAATGTTCAAGTACGTAACCCATGTCAACGGTTTGTGAAAAGAGAAGTGATGAAAACAAGTGTGCTTCCAGGTTTTCAGATTGGGTTTTGAATCATGCGACATCTTTTTGGCTCTAGAAGTCAGTTCACTTTATGGCTGCTGCCAGGTGCTTGGGAACAGATTTGGCACAGCTTGTAGGGTAGCTGCTTACAACTGCTGCAGCCACTACGGGATTTGCAATGCAGATCGGAGGCAAGCTTTGATTTAGATTTATTACACAGGAAAAAATGGTTTGCCTGCAGTGAACAATAACTCAAACTATTCTTTCTACTAGTTGGTCTTAGTGACTGTTATTGCCTAGTATTTTCTTTTTGTTCTTTTTGCTTGTTTTTTTTTTTCCAGAGGCAGGGCAACCTTTACAGCAGCCAGTCACAACATTATAATGTAATTTATTTGTGAGGTATACCTAAGCAAAGAGTCCTCACGCAGAGGGCATTAAGAACTTGTTTTTTTTTTGTTTTACTGTATATCATGTATTATGCATTTCTCTGTGTTTAAAGTATTATGGATTTTCTTGTTACTGCATCTTGTGAAAGGCACTACATATAAAATAAAGATAGATTTTTAAGGGGTAAGGGAGTACAAGTCGTGTCAACACCAATGTTGTATAATATTTCTAGTCTTTTCTTAATATTTTATGCTGTATTGAGTCTCTTTTTCATCCTCTTAACCATTCTTTTTTTTTTGACCATTCACCTAGATCACCCAAACAGCCCTTAATGCCTGGTAATACCCTCAGTGTCTGGATTTTTCTACAAAATATTTCTCCACCAATACATAATGGCTTACCTATATAATACATCCAAAATATGCTTTCTTTCAATATGGGGAAGGTTCAGGAACTGATTCAAAGAATGCCTGCAGGGGCGTCACACATCTCTCTTGATCTGCCCTTCTCCTATTCTCAGTCTCAGAGGCCTTTATCTAACTGATGTTTCTAGGCAACACCACATTTTCTATTTTTTGGCAGGGCAGTGTTTATGTGTGTATTGGGGGCTACAGCAGGAGGGGATTAATTTGAGTTGATATAATGAAAGTGAAGTAGGTGAATAAATTGTACAGTGTGTAGAAGATGTGAAAAAAGAGGCTTTGTATGGATCTTCAGTAGCCAGTTTGCAGAGTCATACAGATGATGTAAGAGACAGCTGATAAAGGACATGGTAGATATGTACTGGGGTTTCCTGGAGTGCATGGCATCTGTGGCATTGAAAATCAGCTGCTTGTCTTCAGTATTCAGTAGCCACCTTCCTTTGAGCCATGAGCATGTAAGAAAAGACAGACATTAGAGGCCCTGGACTGTGACAAACAGAATAAAAGTCACAAGTGGCAGAAATGTGCTGTGATCGGCCCACGGTATTGTAGCTAGAAGTGTGTATTGAGGTAATACAACAGATGGCAGGAAGCGAAAATTACATTTAAGTGAATATTATAATGTACTCTTGAGCTGTGTGCGCAATCTACAATCTACAATATTAAAGCTATATAAATCTACAATAAATAAAGCTACAATCTAAAATATTTTAAATGTTTTGTACTTTTGTCAATTCAATGTCATTTCAAGGTTGATTATTATATTACTTCCTGAAAAAAAAAAGTTTTACCAGACCATCAGAATTGATAAGCCTTACTAGCCCCCTATTACATTAAATCGAATGAACATAATGGAGTCAAATAAAGATGGTAATGACCACGTTTCTATAGGAACTGTTCTGTTACCAGTACAAGTCTTTTGGAGTAACAAGGCTATCACAATACTATCAACATCACAATGACACTGGTAGAGGAAGAGAGAGAAAATCCAGCAGTTTAACAGCAGGGTAATATCTGCATTACACCTTCTTAATTAAATGTGCTGTGCAATGTGTTACCCTCCAGCGGAACAGCTTCCTTTATTTATGGTTTAATGAGAGCTTTGTTGCACCTATTAGGCTCTTTATGAGCTGCACTGCCTGCTTCTCAGTATTGTAGTTCTCCTTTGTCAGTTTTGACCGTGAAGGTGCTGTCTAGAGGTTTATATTTGTGGAAGGCCAATGTGATACTTCTTTTAATGTGCTGTAGCAGACAGTACAGCCTTTCAAAGCATAAGAAACACAGGAACATCAGAAAACACTCCTCTTCTGAAAAGGGTATGAAATGTCAGCATAGAAAAGCGTTGATAAAAAAAGAAGGAAAACAGCAACAAAAAACAGCTAAAGATGTCATAATATTCTAAGGATGCAGTACATAACAAGGCAGATAAAACATTTTTTTAAAAGTTAGAAGCCTCTCATTTGGATTCCTGACCTTGAAAGACCATTTCTGAGAGTGTGTTTAACTGTTGTGCTTTTTTTTTTATCGCTGTAAATTTTCAGTTGTTGTACGATAAAAGGCTTTTGGAAAAAGGTGAAGGTTTTCCATTGATTCTTTCTGTAGTGTCCTTTACAAGCATGGTTACAAATACATCTCTGGTGTTTTGTTTAAGGCCCGTACAGTAAATGCCCTATATCACTATAATTCAGTGGATTTCATTACCCCACACACAGAACATTTTGAATGGTACAAATTAGCAACCCTGTCACTGATGTTGTATTATAAACTAAATACAGTACATGTATATGTAAAACTCTTGGATTTAAAGCTTTTAAATATTAAATAAACGTGTTCCCTCATAAGCCCTATCATCCCATCATCAACATCTCTCAAGATCTTGTTCATGACCAATTGCCCCAAACAGCAGCAGTAGTATGTGGTGGCAAGCTGATTTCAAACGAGGGTACGTTTGTGTCCCTGATTCCCTACAATTACCTTTGGGAAAGCAAACACCAGTCTGTTAGCAAAGTTTGTTTTTGTGATGAACATGGTTGTGAGACACTGAGGATTAATGTTAAAAAGAGCATTTATGTAAAAATAGAGTTGTATTTAGGATGAAGCAGCAACTTTAATGTTTTAAAACTTAGGGGTGGTCTGTGAGAATTGCTTTGGTTTCTAATGGACATACGTAATGTAGTAATAATAATAATAATAATAATAATAATAATAATAATAATAATAATGGATGCCATTTTAACTAACCCAGTAACATTACTGGGGCTATATTCTCACTTTGAAATAAATACTATATTTAGAATATCAAAAATGTTTAAAAGGAAAAAACAAACAAACATCTAAGTAAGTGTACTATTGCATAGGGGATTTTTCAGAAGGGACCAGTGGAAGCAGCCTAGTGTTTGCTGTGCTTTAGGAGATGATCAATGACATGGCTCAGATCATAATCATGCACTGTACCTTGTCATGTGATCTGAGACTGAGGCTACCAGTCTTCAGCGGCCACCCCAAATGATGGATTACAATGCCCGGAACTTTAATCGAGCTCAGAAGAGTTGCAGCATGGAATAAGAAATTGCTTTTAATTTACATCTACTTTCATTTTCTAAAATCCATTTAACGTAAAATAGCTTTATTAATTTATATATATATATATATATATATATATATATATATATATATATATATATATATATATATATATACTGTATATACTGTATAAAATGATGTTTACTAAACAGTATTATTATTATTATTATTATTATTATTATTATTATTATTATTATTATTATTATTATTATTTAACCTATAAACCACACTACAAATCCTGCTATACCCTATAGAAATAAAATGCTAGAAGTAGGTACTGTACAGTCGATTTTTGACTTTGGGTCTGTGGGGTACAACACCTCTGGGGATTGCTTTAATAAGGTAATATCTAACACTCTTGTTTAATAATGTACATAAAGAATTTAAAAAAAAAACCACAACAACATCATCCACAGCTCTGCCATCTTAAAGACTACAGCGCTAGACTGACTGGAAAATAAAACAAAGCAAATAATGAGGTAGATATAATTACTGAGTTTGTTGATGTGAAAAGAGATATACTGAAGACATCTGCATTGTGAGTCTTTAGTAACACTAAATAAGGTCATATGTGTATGTTCACCCTATATCATGGGTAGGCATCAGATACTGCTAAAGGGAAGCACAAATGCTATTTGACGAAGAACTAAAACCAATATATACATGCAGTACATACAAATCTTATTAAAAAAAAAAAAACAACAAAAAAAAAAACATATGTAACCCAAGCTATGTTTCTTAATCTTGTATGGTGTTATAATGGAATTATCAGAATATAGGCATTCCTTTATAAAATTCCATTTCTGCTTGCTGGGCAAGGAAATGATGTTACCCTGCATTTGGAGGCAGGCAGAGTTGCCTTAGCTGACATGTCACCATGTTGCCTGGTTACCATGGTAATATCAAACCAATGAATGAATGGAGACAGTGAGGTGAGGTGAGTAAAGTGTGAAATTGATTCAGTGGCACAGAGGAATACACGGGAGCCAAATTTACCTAGGATAGGATTTCTGGTAGGGGTTTTAGATTGTACTTCCAATTTCAATGTTGTATTTAAAAAGGATTGCAAGAACAGCCTGTAATTCCATTTTCCTTTCACAGGAAGAGGAATATTTCACGCATGTATTTTCTTACTGACTGAAAATCAAAGCATGAGATATGTTTCAGTTGAATGACTGTGGTATGTAAAAGCTGCCTTGAAATGTTCTAGCTGGACTATGCAAAAGGTTTAAAACCATTATGCATACAGCAATTTGTGTAAAAAAGGCATCCGTGATTCAGTAATTTTATCTTAACTTGATACTTGATAAAAATTTATTTAAATTGTTGCATGTACAAATCTGTAAGTTGCTTGTTCTTATCATTGATCATGTAAATGTTAAATAAATAAATAACGTAACTTAATACAAGTCAGCTTTTACAATGTATTGGTGAAGTTTCTCTTGACAGTTAAATATATGGATGGATGTAAAAGGTGCAGAGTAGTTATTAATTATTGTTTTAATTTACTTTTAAGGTACATTCTGTGTTCTATTCCACTGACAGTGTTACAGACATTTGTTTAAGAATTTCATTCTGGGGACTGGTGTTAAATGTCAAAGGTGTAAATGTGTCATAAAGGTTAAAAAGGTTTAAAACTTCAGCTACAGACGCTCCCCGTTGGTTTACATTACCTGTTTCTAAAGCAAATTCTCCAACAACTAGTGTAATAATTATACCTAAAGGATACACAATGCTTATAAATTGGTTCTGTCTCCTAAACCTTCACAACGTTCTCGGCAGGCTTCCTCACACAGAGACAACACCAGCTGTACTCTCCTGCTTCATCTGTGCAGAGATAGTTACTTCTACTGGTTCATATACAGCATATCTTCATCAAGTAAAAGGAAAAAAGGACACCTTCCCTGTAAGTGTAAATTTCTATTTTTTTTTTATTTATTTAAAATGTTTCCGTTCCTACTGGCATTATCAAAGTTTCTTTCCCTCCCAATCACGCCGAAGTGTCTCGGCAGCCGCCACGCCTCCCGCTTAAGTAAATAACGTGACAACAAAAATTTAATAAATTGAAACCTTTCCGATACTTCTAAAAAATAATTTCAACCATTTTGCATCCTACCACCATTTTCAATATTTATATATTCACGTCCTGACTCATTTCTGCTTCCTGCCCGTCTCGGCTGCAGGCAAAGCTCCTGCCTCACTTAACTTTAGTTTTGTTTCTTTCTTAGTCACGAATTGCGAAAGGTTTTACACAGCAAATATCGACTGCTTCGCCATATATCAGAAAATGATTACCCCTCAGGAAGGCAATACTGACCCACAGGGACAATATATAAGAAAGTTTACAAACGAGAGGAGGCCATTCAGCCCATCTTGCTCAGTCAGTATTGCCCTCCCTTGGGGGCAATCATTTTTTTCTGAGATGTCTCAAAGGGCATATATTTGCCATAAATAGAGTCCCTGCACACTGGGAAATGTGTGTTTTGTGGCTGCCTTTGCACAGCCAAAATGTAATTTGTTTAATTGGGGTTTGAGCCAGTATCAGATTCAAAGGGCACTGATGTAATTAAGTACACCTGCCTGTAATTTCCAGGCAGGTATTTAAACAGGTCTGTAAGGTGTGTCAGGTGTCTGTCTGAAGGCTAAGGCCTGGGGAGAGACCTGTGTTGAAGGGAACAAGTGTTTCAGGTTCACCGGTAAACCTGTTATAGTTCAGAACTTGCAAAGTTTAGTCTCTCTCTCTCTCTCTCTCTCTCTCTCTCTCTCTCTCTCTCTCTCTCTATATATATATATAGAGAGAGAGAGAGAGAGATATTATATATATATATATATATATATATATATATATATATATATATATTATATATATATATTGCCCCGTGACGCTGTTTATCACTTTTTTAGTAATGGGCAACCATAACGATATTTTGATATGCTATCGATATCTATAATAATTTCCATATCGTGACATCGCGATAACGCTATATGCGTGCTGCATTAAGTTTGTCACTATTGGCTGTCATACCAAATTTTACATTATTCCAAGATAGGTTTCATTGAATTTTGTCTGTGTGACTACTTACGCAATTATTAATTTAAATAAAAAGCAAATATATAGGGTAAGGGGGATGTTGTCTTTAAAAATATGCCATTTTCTTTTTCATTTTTCCTCTTTTTTCAGTTTTACACTACAATATAATTTATTTAGTGTTAACTACTGAGCAAAACATAGCCTCAATACACACTGCTTTGTCAAAATGTAGCCTGCTGACTGCTCTGTTTGTGAACAGCAGCCATCTCACCTTGTTTTCTTTAGCAATGGGGAACAATAGCGAGCGCCTTTGTATTACTATAGTGCGGCTGCAGTCGTTGTGAGAAAATAAAATGACAAGGAAAACAAGTGTAAATGGAACACAATTCAGGCAAGAAAAACACAGATTGTATTCATTTTGTATTAAAATGTAGAATGAACACTGAATACAAGTTAAACTGTGAGAGACGCACTCTCGATTTCAAGCAGTATTAAAACACAATCAGATTTTATTTATTTATTTTTTTTATTGCTGGTTGCAATTTACAGTGAATACAAATTTGATTGACTGACTGGTCATATAACATCAGCCTTCTAAAACATAACACAAAAGTTTAACCTGTATGGGCTACTAAAGCATTCCTGATGATCATATATTGTCATCAGTGCTGGTACTCCTATTTAGACCAATGTTTTACTTAACATATATATTCATTTTTATTTGTAAAACCTAATCAATAATAATTAAAAGTGTGAATATGCTGCCATTAGATTAACTTTTATTATAATCTTAGACTTTGACATTTATACAGTAGGCATAGTTAATAATATTATAAAATTGACTTGAACATATTAAAATCACAAACCTATATTGTATAAAATATGGCTATACTGGTAAGCAAGTTGACTTTTCATTACTATCTATAGATCTCTACAAACAACATTATTATAAAGTCAGCAAGTCAACAGACACAGATATTTTGATCGATGGCATCATCAGCATTGTAAGTAATGTCCTTTCTCATTGTCTCTAGTGAATACCACTTACTGTACATTCACAATCTTGCTTTGATAGAAAAAGATGGATGTTTCTGATTATTACATGAAGATGCTGGTTGTTGAAGTTGGTCAGCACAGAGTTTAATGAATAATGCAGCTTCTGTGTGTGAGATCTTTTCAACACTGTCTAAAGTCAAAAGGTGTTACAGTAGTTCAGATGTGCATTTGGTTTATTTGTACTATATGTCAATTTACTGTAAGCTGTTAATGCATCAGTCATTTGTAATGATAAAATGTCAAAGTTAATTAGACAAACATGTTGTCAAATGTCTCCAATCAGTGTTATGATTGAAGCAATTGCTGTAGGTTTACCTCAGACCTGTCCATGTCTATCAAAGAATGTATAGACTATCAAGACCATAGGACTCCCAGGGGCAGATTGTTTTAATTTATATGAACAGGAATAAGGGAGTGCCTAATGGATTTAATCAATGAGATAAGGCCTTACACAACATAAAGAAGACAACAACGTTCTGTACACTCAAATACAAACTGTAAAAATGTATTATAGTGATGATTTTCATATAATGAACAAAGGAATTTACTTTACTTTCTACAAAAAAGCAATTTAAAAAACAATAAAATATTTTATACAAAAAAAAGCATCTACCAATGCCAGCCAGAACTCCCCAGTTACTTCAACCTTTTTGAAGACCATTTGTGTCACCCCTACCACCACAAAATGAGTAAGCATAACCAACTGGCTTCTACAGGGCATTAACATGCAGGTGTGAAAACAACGCTTCAGTGAAGATGTGGGAATGCAATGAGAAGCCCATGTGTGCGTACAGATGATAATTGTTACGGCTACCTCAGATTCATGGCTTGATTTATGGTACGTTACTAAAGTAAAAGTCTCTAATTTGTTCAGTGTCCAGAATCGGTCTCTAAGCAGAAAATGTGATTGAAACTATTGGCAATTAAGTTGGCTATATTGTGCTGCAGTATAATACATTCCATGTGCTGGTGGAAAATGGGTTTTCTTTTTTATACTTTAAGCCTTGGCTAACAACTCATACCATGATATATATATATATATATATATATATATATATATATATATATATATATATATATATATATATATATAGTTTAGTTTTTTTTTTTTTCTCCCTGCCATTGGGTTGGAAAAACAGCTGAATGTCATAACACCTTTTTTGTGCAAATATATCAGTTTATTCTCTGAAACTCTAAAGTCAGCCTTGTGATTTGCAATGTGAATTTAATGCAGAAACGTATTGGGACAACTTGTTCCAATACTTAATGGAGGTTAATATTTACATTTACTTCAATAAATAAAGAACCTATTCATACTGTACATGTATCAAAAAAAAATATTGTATAAATATTGTTTATTTCTAAAGTTGTTACATTCCAGGCTTAATAATTATTTTCTATTTCTGGACACGCAAAATGGACCGGGTCATGTAATCTTTCCACACAACAGAAATGAACGTAAGTTTGGGAGCATATTGGGTTCAGGTACATTTATGTGAGAAAAAGGAAATAGAAATGAAGCTTAAGTTTTGTTTACCTTGTATATATATTTAGTAACACCATTTTAAATATTGTGTTTGTGGTGCAATAACATAGTAGTCATTTTCAGTCTTTTTTATTAAAAGCTGCTCAACACAACAAAGAACCACCCAGGACAACCGTTACACATGGTGCTCCAGGGGAATTCTCCCATGCCAGAGAACTGATTGAGCAATGCCGGTTACGAAACAGGGAAACAGCACCCACGTGTGTCCCCACGGCATCAAACCCCCATGGCATCAACCCCCCATCTGATGGAGGTCCATTATAATTCACTAATCATACCTGCCAAGCATGCTCGGCCCCTCTAAACCCCCTAAAACACCCAAAAGAGCACCCACAATTCCCCCTCATTTGGCAGCCATTTGGCATTGGCTGGGGAGCTACACCACCACCTTCCGGTTTCATCACAACATGTTCACAGATCTAGGAATGTATATTTAATTACTAATGTCATAGTAATAACAGTGATGTTAAATTGACTGCAGTCCATTCAGTTATGGTCAGAAATGTTCTACAGTGACACACCATTGGTAGTCTTGTGTCTACTCAACCTGTCAATAAATAATGCACTCCACCCATATGCAATGTAAATAACGTTCTAGTGTTCATGTTTTAAAATCGTAAACATGAAAAGGCACAGGAAGCCATATCCTAGAGTCTATATTTTTTGTCATCTCTGTCGGGCAATAATCTAAGAAGTTCTAGCATTGTACAACAAATACATCACGATCATACAGTGCATAGTGAATTAACAGTAGACTACGAAAATAAAGTAAGACACATTTTTAAATGAATTGAGCAGCTTTAACTTTTTGAAACATCATTTGTGTACTCTTGTTAAAGGATAGTC
This sequence comes from Acipenser oxyrinchus oxyrinchus, assembly GCA_030684275.1. Lineage (NCBI taxonomy): Eukaryota > Metazoa > Chordata > Actinopteri > Acipenseriformes > Acipenseridae > Acipenser > Acipenser oxyrinchus. The sequence continues at coordinate 44,238,555 of CM060253.1, forward strand.
CATGTGTTTATCTGAAGTATATAATTCATATTCTATCCCTCCAGAGAATAAAAATCTAAATATGGCAATCAACATTTCTTTTGTAATACAACTACTGGTTGCCAAGTGACAGGAGTTTGTTTACAATATAAAACAGGGGCAGAGTGGAATTTTATGGCATGTGAAATAGTTTTACTGCTCTTCAACTTTAAATATTCTGCAAATCATCTGAATGGGAAGCAACTCTATTCCCGGGTCTGTTAGGACAACTTTGTAGCAGGGGATATTGTATACTCTTGAAAACATAGCTGTGTCTTAAAAGTGCAACTACCTGTACAGTATAGCAGTTGATAGGTTACTAGAGTGGGAGTGTGTGAGAGTGTATGTGTGTGCATTAGTGTGTGAGATAGTATTCCTTTCCTTCTGAGAACTGCCAGATACAAGGAAGCCTTGTCGGACTGCAGCCTTTATAGCAATCTTTGTTAATGAGCTAAATTAATCACAAATGCATCAGCTCATGCCATAACATTCTCCCATGTGACATTACTGATGCCTCTTTTTTTTCTGCCAAAGCAGCAGATTGAATAAATACCACTTTAGAAATGTGAAAGTACAATGCAAGACTCAGGAATCATACAAATACAGTTCTGTTCTGCCAACACACTGGCAAACTATGTTGCTTTGCCAAATGGTTAATAGATTATTTTGATTAATTTGTCATTCCAAAGAACTGCTGACTTTTGGTTGACCACGTAGCCCACAGTGACACGTTTGACAACCTAGAGCTACGGTGTCTAATGGATCAAAACTGTCTGCTGGTTTGTTTTTTAGAAGTTGTTCTACATTATGGTATAGCAGTACATGCATTGTTTCTGTTTCTACTGCTATATATTTATTCTGGTAAGAGTAGGAATAGTACAGCTTAATGATGCTAAAGCTTTTTTCAGCTTCATCGCTTGCCTTGAGGGTATGGTTACTGTGTATGGATCACAGAACAGATACTATGAACACTTTACCTTATCAAATACTGCAGGAGACTTAGACAATAGTGTCACATAACAGCCAATGTCAATAGAAATTTATAAATTACTTCTAATCACTAATAAAGAGTGCTTCAAGTTGGTTTAAGTTTGTATTTAAATGCTATGGTTTCTGGCTAACGTTTGCATCGCGAAGCCCCTGGTATTGTGATGGCTGAATGTAACTCTCAAATTCCAGTGCACAGGGTGTCAGTAGAGGTTCATATTGAACCTTGGATCTGTACAATCATTTTCCTCCTTAATAATATAACATTTTCCAAACTTTTCAAATCATAGTAGTTGTTAACAGTGTTATGTCACAAGCCTCCAATTTTCTGTCCATCCTTAAGTTGTTTGGCAAACGTATTGCACCAGTCGCCCCCAAACGACTCACCTGGTAAAGGCACAACCGCATGGTGTGCAGGGTGTCATACAGTCAGGGGAGGGCAGGCTTGCAAACTGGCTGTGCAAAGTTGATGATCACCACCGGATTTCCACAGGGAGCATTGTATCGTAAAGGACTATTTCTCCTAATTATGCTACAGTGGACTCTACTGGCCAGGCAGGTGGTGAGCCCAAAGGAAATACCTGCAGGACCAGAGTTTGTCCTTCGGGGTCCAGTATCTCTTCAGCATCTGCTATAGAGATCCTGGACAACAAAGAGGGATCATAGTGCGCCACTGACCAGGGCTTATGAGCAGTTGTGGTTATTTGCTGCGATGAGGAAACATAGTAGGGCATTCTAAACTGGGGAAAACACACAGGGGTAAAATAAGGGTTTTATGTTTAAGACATCCCAATATGTTTTTCTGAGGTAGTCACAGTATAAGTGCTTAAAGTATGTCTGCATTAAAATAAATGTTACCTCAATGTCACAGATTCTGGTACATTAGGTTATTTTCCAAAACATGTATTTTAATGATAGTGTGGGATGCTTGCTATTTAATTTCACCAGGCTCTGTGATAACATTGTCATTTGTTGGAAGAATACATTATATAGAAAGCATATTTTGTTTGAAAACTATTCTTCATATTTATTTTTCTTGCATTCATATTGGCCTTCACTTTAAGTTTTTTTTTTAAAAGAAATTACATAAAAAAATTGATAAATCTAATCAAAACACTTAGTATGCAAAACTGACCAAAAAAAAAAAAAAATAGCATGACATACTGCATTACATGGTACATTATAGAGCTGTGTCAATTGAATTTAAAATTAATTGAAAGGTATAGATCAGATTTTCAACAGGGGTAAATAACTATTACTTGTCCTATTAATGTAGCGATTATGAATCTATTATGATACTAGGTTGACTCAACAGTTTATAATATGATTTGTTTCAGTGATTGCTGATGTGTCAGGGACCTCAGATGACTGTTCCTTTGAGTGAGAATTACGCCTTATATTTATTCTCTCTTGAACCATCAACTTTTTGACTGGTGACTATTTTATATTGATGTTTTTTTGTAAGCATGTAAAAGAATGTACCAGTGACCTTGCCATGATATTTTGCTGCAGCTTACAAGTCTTTGCTGCCACACCACTGTAAATGCAAACCTGCATAATACTGTAGTTTCATCTGGTTACATGAAGGAATTGATTGCTTGAAATGCTTAGAATATAAGAATGACTCACTCTGTTATCGTCCATGCAAAACTGAATTGATAAGGTTGACTTCAGATGTGAATCGGATGTGAATGCTTAATTAGCTGATTAACATATTGGTAAACAGTACGGATGTCAATCCTTTGTTTCAACTGTTACTAACATAAAACAGGTGTTTGATAATTTGATTATTTTACATAGTACATTTGTGAAAACCTTATATGCAAACACAGTTCATTAGACAATAGTTTGAGAACTGAGTTAAATTCGGGACTTGAACTTGGATTTCAAGCAATGAAATATCACATTTCTATGCATGTCTCAGGTGTCAGTCAAACAAAAAAAAAGAAGGATTTTACCAAAAGCCAAGAATGTACTTACATTTCTCACAGAGATAGGGTATGATAAAATGAAAGGAGTCCACGCTCTGCTCTTAAACATAAGCCTGCTTATAAACCCTAATTTGTTGCTATTGAAAAACAGTATAACTGCCAGTGCTGTAATAGCCGCAGTGCAGCAGCACACCTCAGTGCTGGAGGAGTGTGGCGGCACACCAATTAAATCCTCCAATTCCCAGGGATGTGGGATTAGGAGCAGTGCCAATCAATGGTGATACAACAGCACGTGCAGTAGTCATGGTTCAAGACACACAGAGGGTTATCTCAACCCAGGCAGCCAGTGCTGCAGAAGCAGGCTGAAAGAGTCGCTCTATAAGATCCTGGAATTCAATCTTCTTTAAATAATGTATGTCGAGGTAAACTAAATATCTGAAGCAGGGCTCTGAATTATGTATTTCTTGGGTGCAACAGTGGCAAAAGAGAATGCTGGAACCTGTAGCCGAACAACTGTTTGAGCAGAAACAATGTCCCATTATCATTTTATTAAATGCTGTAAGTAATAACTTGCTTTTTTTTATTTTTTTATATATATAACCTTTTCTTTTCTCTTTCAACGATATCAATGCTGTGTTTTTCATTTTAAATCCATTGACCCTTTTTTTACGGCTTGTGAGTGTGTGACTTTGTGTGATTTGGTGCTGTGCTGGTTTAAATCTGTCGTGTTCTGATGAAATGTTGTAGTATGTCTATAATGTGTATTTTTATACTGGCATGAGCAAGTTATTAAAGGGATCCTTTTTATTTTCTGTAAAGAATGTGTTCGGTTTGTAGATTAAATTGATGTCTAATAGAGATATTAGAATTCAAATGTTAAGCTGCATTCAATTGGTTCTTGTGTTTCTGGTACAAATGCTGAACATGCAATTTGCATTGACTTAGTTATGATACTTCAAATATAAAGTAATATGTACATAGCATGTAAGAAGTCTTTAGATATAGTCAACCTGATGCTGAATGTTTGCAAATTCTTTGAGAGTACTGGACTGTATTGCTTTTTTGGAAAGTTGCCTTGGAAAACCACGTTTTTGGAGTCCCTGTCTGCAATGTGGCATTTGAAGGATTTGAAAGGTTTTATGTCTTTTAGAAAACGACAGCCTCTTTTTTCCAGAGAGGTTTCCATGGAGTGTATTTATTGTTAAGACATCACTGGGGAGTCTTAATCACAGTACTGAAGGCAGTAAATTATTTCAAGTAAACTAAAGTTACTTATACCACTGTAATTGTATATCAATTCCTGTTATGTACAGTAAATCATTTAAAGGACTGAATTTGTGTGTAAGTGCAAGGGAAGAAAGAAAGACTGAGGCATTATACAGCATCACTGCCAAGGGAGAACAGCTTGGGAAACAACCCGTTCAGACTTTGGCATATACCACAGAGACTGTATTCTGTTATTTGATGTCTGTTGAGTCAGATATGTACACCACTGAGGTCATAGGAAAGACTACTGCTAAAAATGTCTTGCAGGAATATTACTGTACTTGTAAGGAAGTTTTATTTTTTTCTCTTGTTATAGGATGGTGAGTTGTAACACAAATGTAGCTCTGTATTTATTTTTCTATCTGACAATTGTCTATATGTTCATCTTCAGTTTCTTGATATTTTGTGTGTGTGTGTATAAATACATATATATGTATCTCATGTTTCGCTTAAGAAAAAAAAATGATAGATGAAGAATCTGTTTTATTTTAGCCCAAATAAATGATTGCTTATCAGTCTAGTCACATAGAATGGCTCTTGAAGAACAGCATATAGAGGTAGAATGGACTCTGGAACATGCTTGGAATTTTTTACTCAGCAGAGATGGAGGATTCTGTGCGGATAGATACTGGAAAGCTGGAGGCTTTTTTTGCTAACCAATTTACAGACTTACTTGTCTGTCACTTTTATTAACTGTAGTTCTATAAAATGTTCTAATGGTGATCAATATGTGACAGTAATTCAATTGCCTATGCAGAGAACACAAAAAGCAGAGAATGACACTTACCAGAGAACTCAAGTTGTAATTCAGTAGCTAATACATAAAATTACTTTTTTTATGTTTATGATTGTCCATTTTGCGTGTTAATTACACAGGGGCTATCATGAATTCTTAACGTGGGATCTTATTGATGTATGTCAGGTTCAGATAAAAGCATGTTGTTTATTCGGGCCGTACTGTGTAGTCTCCATCATCTGCTTTTTAGAAGTCACTCCAACAGCTAAGGCCTTGAAACAGATTATATTCTGTTTGAAATAAAATGTGTCCCATTAACGCTATTTCATTGAATAATCAATAAATGATGTGTTTAATAAAAACTTGTAGGACATTTCCTGGCATTGCCAGTACTTGCCTGTCAATAACATTTTAGTTAATAGCAAGATAGGTAGTACATGTGAAATAAGCATTTTGTTTTTCAATTTTATTTCATTGCTACTATTAACATCAATCCAATTTCGATTTGTCAATGTCTATGGTTTGAGTAGACAGATAAAGTCTACTACCGTAATCTTTATATATTTTACTAGAATTTTAAACCAGGCAGTTGATCAAATGAAATACATTGTTGATCATACTGATATACAATTTGTAGTGATTTGACCACATTCTGACACACTTCAGTTGTTTGGTTAAATGACTTGACAAAATAATTGTAAGCTATGTACAGCTGTGCGGTTTGCATACTGTGCATAGAGTAGGCTATATGTTTACAACTAGGGGTGAAATTCTGCCGGTGCTCACCGGTACTCAGTACTCATAAACAGTATTTTATCTGTTTATCTGCTTTTCATCCAATGTCCATGCATTCCATCCCCTTACACAGTCCACTAGTGTGTCGTTAGAAAACATCCTTGTTACAGAAACTAAACAATCATTAAAATATTCTCAAAATTAACCAAGATCAATGGATGATATATTTACCTTAGTTCTTGGCTGCAAGATCATGAGAAGTTATTTGGCAGCTTTGGCGGCAATCACTATTAAACCAATCGATCAGTCTCATCCGCCTATGAATCTCCTGATTTAATATTTTTGAAAGTTACTGCCATGAAGATAAAAATTAAAGTCTTGCTTGTGTCCACGCTATCTGCATAAAGTTTTTTCATGTTAAATTAAACTCTTTATAAATCCAGTTGATTGACCATTCCCCGATAGAAAAAATGACAGTTATACTGTAGTATAATTATACGATAAAAGCACACAGAATATATAATTGTAGGATAAGTAATAAGTAAAAAGATAAATGTGATACATGCAGAGGGTACAAAGCTTTCAGTATATTCAGCTTCGGTGTTTGTGGTGAATTAGTTATGTTTTCAGTTATTTTTTAAGGCTTATTTTGAATTAAAAAAAATACTGTGTACCAATATTTATAAATTTTAGAAGTATTTATTCATTGGCACTCAAATTTGCTCAATTTTTTAACATGTTTAGACCCAATTGTGCATAAGAGTACCTGCACTTTTTTTTGTTGAGAATTTCATCCCTGTTTACAACTATAAACTGATGAATTGAATGTTACGAGAAGGAGCCCACAAAGGCATATATGCTTCGAATAAACGTGTACCTGGTCATTATTCACATAGCAATTACCACCTTGCTACATTTGCATTGTGTTTTTGTAAAACGAAAAACAAACTGCCACAGAACCAGCAAGAAACACACTGAGGTAATTGTGTAATTTCTTTGAAGTGTTTTAACATCAAGGTTTGGGTTTCTTATTAAGTGAAAACTGGTGTAAAATTAACAACTTGTTAAATGGTTTGTGAATATGTCACTGTCAGAGGTGCCTTCCCTTATAGGCTGCTAAGACGGAGCTGTGTCCCGCTTTCACATAAACTCAAATAACCTTGACACCCACCCCCAGGCAAGGTACATTCTTACCAACATGAAATTGGAATAAACAAATAAAACAAAACTTGTAGGGGAAACCTCCAGGGAACCTTAAAGCTAATAAAAAAATCAAATAATCCACCTGATAGAAATATGAAATGTTAAAAAACAAAAATGTAATTTTGACCTGAAACCACACAATAGCCAATATCAATGTTGCCAATGAATGAAGGAGTGACTCGTAGACATATAGAGATTTATTGCATTATTTTTCAGTTTCTAGAGACAGGCAGGTGGCAATATGAATAGCAATTCAGTGAAGGCATATATGAATGCCATTAAGTGACTTTATCCAGCCTTGTTCCTCACCTCTACAGGAAGATATACAATAGTTTTGAAAAGTGAAATTACCATAATGCATGGATTGTCTTGAAAGACTGAAAGACAGGACCCAGTCCAACAATGTTGATAGTGTGCTGGCTTTTTTATAATTCACAAGGAAATGGCTGTTAGAAGCCTTAAGATACAACAGGAGATGTGCACACCTTCTTAGTCACTGTGGAGATTACTCTTTTTTATTACTGATGTGTTTTTGGAGATGTTTAATATCTTTGATATGGGTCACTGATATAATTATGCACACCAGGTTAAATGAAATAATTCTTCCCTTGGCCTCTCTGTCTATGTGCAACACACTGTGAAATTAGAGACAGAGCAGTATTGGAGTGGACATGAAAAAAAAATCTTAAAAAATCAAGTTCAAAGGAGATGAAAAAGTTCCATGTTCATTGATTCATGTTGTCATGGTGTATAAGGATACAATTTGGGGAAAGGAACCATGCAGTTGGCAGGATACTGATCTTGCAACCAACAGAGTATTAAAATTGCTATTTTTCCTGGATGCTGCAGTCAAACTATGGAACCTCATAATATTTCAGCTGACTTGGATAAGTAGAAACTTGGCATCAATAACAGATCTGTCATAAAGGAAAGGAAAAATCTAAGTTTATAGAACTGTAATATCCCTGCAGAACAAGTAACTGAGGAGAAGGAGAAAGAGTTGGTTCAGCCAAAGCAAGGATAGATACTGTTGTTCCGTGAGGTCCCTTTGTTATTTCTGTGACACTTTTGGTTTTATTTCTTTATCCTGGCATAGTAAGGATTGGTCTAGAGCTAATAGAATCAGTGCCAGGATTAGCCTTGGAATCGATTGCGTTGGTTGTCAGCTGCCTGAGCAGGGCTGGGTAGCTGCTGCATTAGAATCAGAAGACATGGCTGCAAGAGCTGTCATTTAGAAATAGAAAGAGGATTTTCAGTTTAAGGCTATTGAGCATTTTAAAAGACAGGGGGAGAGTCCAATGTGCAGGAACTTGTATGTTAGACTGGTGTTTTAATTGAAAAGACCACCTGGTGGATATAAAGGATGAAGGAGATGAAATCCTGCTCTGGTTTTATTAGGGATACCCATAAGATGGGTTCAATAAATACATAAATAAAATTATATATGTATGGAAGATGACAGATTGACAGTCTGGTTTTAAATTAGAAGAAAGGTGAGTATTCAGGGGAAAGACCCTGAGGCTTAGCGTTTTACCATAGGGGGTTAGAAGCTACTGCAGCAGAATGAAAATCTGAATCTGAGCTTCGAAAAAGCAAGACATGCATATAGGGCATTTAAGTTCACGCTATACATTATTATGTAAGCTCTGTTTTTACATTTTGATGTTAGTTTTTGGTTTCTGTTTGGTACAACATTGTATTTCAAAGTCACCATCTGTATTCCACAGCACCGCTGCAGTTACAAAAAATGCTTTCCTTTTTGTAACCTTGAATGTCTAGAGTATGCAGAGAGAAGCATACTCTACACAGACACCAAATCCCCTAGACATGCTGAATAGGCTAGATCCCTATCAGGTATAAGAATATAAATGTGGTTATTCAGCACTTTTCTAACCTTCCTTTTTTCTAAATTGTACAGGTTTTATTAATGTATCTTTTAAAAAAGCATTTATTCACCCTACATTTAGATAGCTGATTAAAATATTAAGAGAGATTACCAGCCAACTCTTTATAAGTCAACCAGTCTTTTTTGTATTATCTTAAATCAGCAAGTATACGCTTTACTGGACTCAAAATGGTCTACAAAATGATTGTACTTTTCTATTGTTCAGTAAAATCAGCTCTAAACCCCCCTTACACAGGTGATAGAATTATATTGCAGTGAGAGAGAATGCATACATATTTCAAACATGCATTATCACTACAGCTTGTTGAGTCTTCCATTTATGTTTTTTGTGGCTTAATGCATAGTAACGCCCATACAAAGTGTGGTAAGGGCAATATTCACCATGAGATAAAGCAACTGTGTGCCATTTGCCACTGATACCCACAAGCCATTGTCATATGGGAGATGGGACCAGACCACACTCCCTATTGATATAAGCGGTATGCTTAGAGTTAGCACTCAACCGTGTTTTAATATGTAAGTGTCAATGTAGGACATTGCTCTTGTCTTATTGTTTATTTTTTTGCCATTTATATAATTCTTTGCTTCTACCATTGCATTGGGACCAATCCAAAATCAATTTGTACTCTTGACATTCAGCCATGGGTTCTTGCCCAATTTGATATACTTCACGTTTTGAGAAGTTAGTTTATTTCTTTTTTTCTCAATCCCTCCATCAGTTTCATTTATCCTCCACAGTCTTTTCATACATGTTAAGTGACACCTGCAGCAAGGCTGCAATCTGCTCTTCTGAAGAACCTTCTTTCAAACAAAAACACATTTTGAATGCTTAATTGAATACAGAATTCAATTACAAATAGAACCCGGATTTGAGTTCATTACCATCTGGTAGCTGCCCGAATCTGGAAGGTGCGATACCGTACAGACGAGGTCAACTACCAAGGTAATGTCTGATAACAGCACTTTATTACAATTAGAAACTGTTGCTGTAAACAGTGGCTTTATTATTATTTTAATCATCCTAAATCTCAAATGTACAAGTTTGTTTACCATCCCAATGTTTTTTCCCTCCATTTTGTATATTAAAGCTAGATGCATCATGCATCTGTCTAAAAGTTTTACTGTTAAGTACTGTGTGGTAGTGCACTGCAATGGCATACATATACTACACAGATTAAACTGATTATTTAAATAGAATATGCTGTATGTCCAAATTATATGTTTAATAAATGTACAGTACAGAGTCCAGAATCCTTTGCTCGTTGTGATCTAGTTTTGTTTTATTTTTATGTATTTTTTTATTGTGAGTAAAAAAGCGGCCTGATCCACTGAACTAAATCTTTCATTCAACCTTTGAGCGCTCACATAGGGAAATGAACTGAGACTTGAATTTTTGTGCTGGATCAGTCCTTTGCTTCTACCGACTGTGCAGATCTTTGGCAATCCCCGCTTTATCAGTGGCCTCCCATGTTCTAGCAGAGACAATGGGCAGACAGATAAACCCATCTGTTTTACAAAGTTGATTTTTGCCTTGCAGTCAGTGATAACATTAAACTGTGGCAGATGTTCCACTTTGAAAAAATGCAGAATTAGCACTAAGATCAACCTGCAGCCCTAAAGTATTGAGAATTGCACAGCAGGAACACTAAACAATCTGGCATTTTGTTTTCCTGTGCAATCAGTTAAAGGTTAGATCAGAGGGGAAATAAAGTGGGAGCCTCTGAAGCCATTCACTAATAAATCAGTGTGATGTGTTCATGTATTACTTCAATAGGGGTTATGTTCAATTCTCTTTTATTAATTACTTCTTCAAACATGCACAGTATAAAACTAATTGCAAGAAAATGTGCCCATGTTACATCTTTGATTTGATTTGATTAGATTGAGCCAATCATCCTGAATGTAAGCAGCCTAACAGTACATATCCTTTACGGCTTTACAAGGATAAAGGACCACTCCAGCTCAACTGGATTGAATTCTGGGGGGGGCGTTTCTACTATTTCTGGTTGGTTTCAGGTTGTTTCATGCCTATATTTGGTAAGGCATCTCTTATTTGATATGTAATTCAGAAATATCATTGGGGTACATTCAGAAAGCATAATGTTACTTCTATAATATGTGCTAGAGAGCCCTATTCTGGAGTGTGGGTTGGGAAGGGGTCAGCGAATCTCCTCAATATATTTCAATAGGATAAATAATTCTATCCATGCATCACATTGATTTTGATACAGGCTCTCTTCTCCTCCTGCAGGTTGTTTTCAGCTATGTAATGTTTTTCGATCTCACGACATGGAAATCGACCAATGTTTGTTGGAGTCCCTCCCGCCGGTCAGCCAACGGCTGGTGAAACGCATGCGCCATGCACCAGATCAAGGCCTACTACGAGCGAGAGAAGACACTACAGAAACAAGCAGGGCACAAGTCCAAATTGAAACAGAAGAAGAAATATAAGATCCACTTTGGCTTGTCAGAAATGATCCAGGATGCAATCATTCACCACGATGACAAAGAAGGTATGAAACATTTCAGTCAATGATCTCTTACGGTTTGCTGATATTTATAAATGCAACACTGCCTGTAATCCACTCACTAATAAATTTTGAACTGCCCCATGTCAATGTTAAATGCTGTGAGGCATCTTTTAGTCTGTTGGGTGTATGGTGCATTGATATATATATATATATATATATATATATATATATCAATGTAGTCATGGGGTATACTACAGTAAATATAATAACCAAGATGCATACTCATGTATTTAGTTATTTATAAATCTATTTGGGTGCACTTTGCAATGCAAGTATCACAATATGTCAATATTTACTGCATGCACTTAGTGTAACAGGATGGAGGCTGGACATGACCTGGCAACTACACTCACTGCACAGGAGCATCTTAACCTCTATACAAACAAGCAAGGCTTCTCTGCATTTGTGGCTCAAGATATTTTAAACTTCATCTCATCTCACCCACCGGGGTCAGATCTGTAACGACAATGCGTCACACAATTCTGTGATTGTAAAGATTGATTAATTAACAACATCTACTTAACAAAAAAAGCTTTTAGCGATCTTATAATTTTGTTGTAAACACATTAATGTAATAAAGCAACAAAAGTACTGTGCAGCTATAGTGTATGTACTTGTATTTTGAAGTGTATCCAACAGTTTTACTATTTTGTTAAAACAATTTGGAACAGGTTTGGTTTTAGTCGATTCAGTTTATTTGCTTCTGATGGAAATCATGGTACCACTTGGGCAAATTCCAGTATGTTGCTTTTTCCTGTCCAATTTTTGCATTGGGCATCCTTTCATTAGGTATCCTTTTGTGTAATTTCATGCTTTCATCTGGTAGCCCAACACTTAAATAACCACAAATAAAAAGACATGTCCCATTCCCCTCGAGATCTGTTACACATTTCCTGATTTTGCAGCCTCAACTATGAGAACTCATTTTAACCAGCACTGGAGCAGAAATTTAAAAGCAGAAATGCTAGAATTGGCTGTTAAATAGTTAATAATTCATGTCCGAGTGGTGTCCCCAGTCGCTCACCTTGTAAAAGTCACTTGTAATTGGAGTAATTCCAATGGGAGCTCGCTAGTTCGAATCCTGGATGTGTCTGAATAGTGCAGAGGTGGAGCCCAGAGAGAGCTGTGCATTAGCTTTTGTGCTCTTAAAAGGTAGAAAGGGAAAATCGCATGCGCCTAGGTCACATCACAGCTCTACAGCGATGGTATGTCTACTGAAATGTGGGTTGTAGTGGTGGGCTTTTCAAACTGGGTAGGATGCCATGGTTAATATAATCCCAGAGTTATGAGCAGGTTCTGGTACTTTTACAACAAGTTTATCTCTGGATTTTTGTCTCCCCATAACAATTCACACAAACTTTTTTCACAATTTCTGTCTTTCCATATAGATGGTCTGTTAATGTAACATTTTACTTAATCAATAATATGGTCAAATTAAATTAAGGCTTGCTACTGGGCTTGCAGTGAAAAGGGCAAATTAACTTGTGACTTAGAAGAATTGTTATGAGCTGTAACAAATAGTGAAATATTAGCTCATTCTTCAAACTGATTATACAGATGTCAAAAACAAATATCCCGACTGCAGCGCTGTGCTCAAATGGCAGGGGATAAATCAATTAAATGACTTGCATTTGGAATAAAAGTTGACAGGGAGAATACAAGTTGGATTTGGTGACAGCCTCCACACAATGACTTCATGTACTTTATATGAAGGAAATAATGCAATATAATTTGGATCAATTTTTGACTTTTAACCTGGTATGGTAAAAGGGCATGTATTATTCAATGTGTGTATGGTACTGTATATAAAAAGCAAATTTAAATAATGCAATAAATTATGAAACAGATAGCCGATATTAAATAAACACACAACAATGTAACAATTAATTTACATTATCCCTTATTTACATATGTGTAATCACTGTTGCTGAGATCTGTATTAAAAACACAGCAAACATCTGAATATGATTAGAATTAGAGCAATGTTCACAATAATAAGATTCATTCAGCAGAATATATCTCAGAAACCATTAGCAATTCATACTTCTTTATGTACAGTATAGAGTCGGTTATCAAATTGTCTATTAATTGTTAATCAAGTGGAGCACAACCTGGTGTTATACAACAGTACTCACACATTGTCCTGTAGGTTGTATTTCTGTATCCAACATCCAACCTTGCTTTATACACTTTCACATTTTAAATGCACAAAGCTCTATATTAAATCAGGTCTCTGTCCTGGTGGATCTGGCTTCCAATGGCCCCCCACAGCAACAACATGCACTTTAAACTAAAATGGCAACTGTTAGTAGTAGTGGTGGTGGTAGTAGTAGTAGTAGTAGTAGTAGTAGTAGTAGTAGTAATAGTAATAGTAGTAATAGTAACAGTAGTGGTAGTCGTAGTAGTCGTAGTAGTATTACACACATATACAGCACTAATGCAGATCAAATGAAATACAGTAGGGAGTCAATTATCCGATCTTTGATCAACCGTACTGTCTAATCAACAGGAAACACCTGTAATCACGTGATGAATTACGTGTGGTGTGTTACACACACAGCTTCTGCTGATAAAACAGCTATGAGATTTAGCTGCCAAAAAAAGGACCAGCAGACTGAGGCAAATGAAAGTTACAGAATTATTGAGACCACCAAAACCTTGCATGGAGCATTGTGTGCTTTAAATTGTTGCAGTTAAGCAAATTAAAACAATCACCTATTTCGTCAGTAAGGGCTGGAGATCCTGACTGTGTTATGAGCGTGTTATTACAATGCCGTAACAGCAAGTGTCAAAGAATAGAAATATTTTACTGAATTTTTGAAGTTTAATAATTCCTAAAGTTCTGTAATGTGTCAAGGTTGTATTGAATTGTATTCTTTCATGATTCAATTGACTTGTTTCTACAGTATTATTCATCTTTACAATTGTGGCTTGGCTTTAGTAAATACTTTCAGGAAGTGCTGTCAGTGTGTTGAGTGTCTCAGTAGCTCAGTATTTGTCAGATTACATGTTTAAATCTGGCATGTGTCAATGTCAAAATTGTTGATAGCCTCTGCTGCAGCTGACTGATTAATAAGAAGCAAGTGGTCTCGAGCGTAAATCTAAAAAGTTGGCACTTATGTTTTAGGAAACATCTTTTTTACACTCTCATATTAATTTTTCTATGGGGACTAAACCACTTAACAACAGGTGAATTCACCATTTTCAGTGAGTTAATGCCCAAAGTAATTACATAGATGGTTTCATAAGTATCTATCAGTGCATTTAATCATACCTGTCTTATTAGCTGTGCATAATGTACCTTTTTCAAATCTATCGGGAATAAAAACATCCTGAAAGAGAACATTAGCATTGAGAGGACTATGGAATATGCAAATAATACTTGGGTTAGACTCAAATTTAGGATTAGAAAAATAATCTGCTGTATAAGAGAAACAGAAACTATTATTGGAAGCCAAAAGAAAAAAAATACTATTGAAAATAAGCTTGTAAGAAGAGATAAAAGAATATGTAGACAGCTTTCAAATTGAAACAAAGGGGGTTCTAAGGTCTATAAATATATTTTAACAAAGTGTGGGGGGACATAATAAAAAGACGCTGAGATTCAGAGCTGGAGCGTAGGAAATTAAGGCAGAAAACCACACTTGAGGATGAGGCACTTATGTTGCAATTCATCAGCAAGCAGGTGCAAGGTAATCTTTTGTGCACATTTCTATTGAGTATGAAAGGATATATTATCTGGTAAGATACTGCAGGGATTTTAATGTTGATGTTCAAATATAGATGCACCTCCATTTTAACATAAAAGTAACTGCTTCTTGTTCATTTAAAAAAGAGACTTTGAATGATATTGGGTGTTGGCTTAATTATCCTTTCTTTCTTCTCCAATGACATATGTAACGATTACACAGTTCTAATCTTCTTCAATGACTGTTAGTCGAAACGCTTGTCAAAGATGTTTACGAGTTGCAAGTATTTAAGTATTACTCTCAATAATTACACAGAAAGAAAAAAAAACTTAAAATGTTTACTATGGAGCCCAGTCCATAGTAAAATTTACTCTAGGTCCAGTTTTTTTTCCAACCATGCAATAAACGGCTTAACCGAACTTAAAACATTTTTGTGACATCACCCTTTGATATTTTAATGGTTTCATTCTACAGATCTTCTAACTAAAAGTGACTGCGTGGCTGTGTGACTTTGAAGAGAAGGGGAGTGTGGGGCAGATATTCTGTATTGTTGATTAACAAATCCACACTTATGCTACAAATCTACAGAAAACTGTTGATTCGTCAACAAAACCACAGTCAGAACAATTCAATAAATAAGTGAAAAACATTTTATTTTGCAACAATCGTTTCAGCAATAAATTATAGCATTACACATTTCAAACAGTTAGAAAAGGGCTTGCACGTTCAGTTTAGAATTCCATATTGTTAAATTATGCATTAACACATTAAAAAAAAACTACAATTACAAATTCACTTCCACATAAGCATCCCCCTTCTAATTTTTATTTCACATTTCTTTTGGACAGATTCAGAAACAGCAGCAATTGTATCATAATTTAATAAATCTCCATCAATCACAGAGACAAAATCTATTGCATTTCTTTCGTTTAACCATTGTTCAAACAAGTGTATAGCCCACTTGCATTTGAGTACTTCTCTAAAACCGATCGCGGGCAATGATATTTAGGTCTTCATCTGTTTCAGGTTCGTAAAAACTATCAATAACTTTTTTGTTGTTGGTTCACATTATCTTCACTTACAACAGACAATTGTGTCTGTGTAAGTGGGATTTCAAACTTAAAAATGTTTTAAGTGGCATAAACAACTCAGAGTTGAATCGCTAAAAAAAGCATCCAGAGTTTCTCGTGCCTAATTATTTTTAACTATTCAACACTTATCGTTGTTTATCCCTTAGCGTTGAAACCACCACCAAGGTCCTAACCTACTTATTTCATTTTACCAAATAAACTCTTAGTGGAATGTCCTTCCAGAACTGAAATTCAGTGTCTCTGTTTTAAATAATTATAGTGACAAGCACTACCTACACTTGCACTTATATACAGTAAACAGTATTTGTTTATCCAAACTATAGCCTCATCTTACCCCTTAGAGTCCAGCAAAAGCAAACTCAGGCACGCCTGTCTGACATCAGGCAGTATGAGTAATACTGTTTCAACTTTGTTTATTCCTTTATTGGCATGATGGTAACACTGCTAATTGATTTCAGAGTTTTTAAACTGGCTTGTGAAATATTGCTTTATTTTATCTATGCCTTCTGCAGAGGAGCTGTCCTGCGGTTATGAGCCCAACAATACATTTTGGTGCATGAAGACATTTCTATAATGTGTTTTTGTACCAGATATAATTAGGGTGCCTAAGGTTAAAGTTGGATTCAAACCTTGGCTACAAATAACAGTTGGAAAAAGACTGCTGCATTTGTAATCCGATTTTCAATCCCTTAGGTTTATAATGATTCATTTTACTAAAGGGATGTTTCATAAGAGCAATAAGGACATCAATAGATTTCTCTGCCCATAGATTAGTTGTGGACTTTGTTCATGATATAGCTTTTATTTTGTTGAATAAATTGTATTAACAAAGTGATCATACTTTTACTGTAAAGATGGTACAGAGTGTAAATATAAATGCTGTAGCTTTAAATGCTTCAACTAGGAAATGACTTGGCATTTTAATGCATTAATCAGAGCTAATTATACCGGTTACTCAGATATTACTGCTGTCAAGACAAAGAATATGTCAAGCTAAATCTATAATTGTATTCTTCAAATTGATATTCATTTAGATTCTGGTGCAAAAGCTAGTTTAATATGCAGCACAGTTAGAACTAATAGGTCTGCAGAACATACTTTCAGATGGCATGGATAGCAATATTCATATTTGCCTTGGCAACATTTTAGTTATCTAATTGAATCCTCACAGAAAAAATGTCCAAATTGATTAAAAAAAAAGAAAATGTCTGCATAATCAGCTATTTGCATGCTGTGGATTGGGAAGCAGGATGGGTGGATAGATGGATGGAAGAAGAATCAAACTGTGCATGCACATCTCTTAGGGTTTTTGTTTGCAAGGTTATTATTATCTAAATGGTGCCGTTATTTGGATCCCCCAGTAAAGTGACATATAATGTCTTGTTATAATATTGTTATTGCTGTTATACTGTAGTGGATTGTATTATTTCTATTGTGTTTTTTTAATTAAATGTTTGTTGTTCACAGCAAAACATAGAATATCAATATACATTAATATGACAACATTTCTATACAAATATTTGTGTTACACTGTAAATTATGCCAGATTTGTGTACAGAGTAATTTATTGTAAGCCTTCACTAAATTAATCAGTCAACAAACGGGCTTCAAATCAGTTTTACTTCAGTAAATTTACATTATAAAACACATTGTTTCTTTCAGTCCTATTTCATATTGGCTGTGTGTAACTGTTACTGTATATGAACTCTCTTTGCCTGGTTACCTGACTGAATATGAAGAGGTTCATAGCTTTGGTCTTTTTGGTTCTGACTAAATTTTTCCAACCATTTTACATGCTGCATTCAGGTAAAAAATCTAATTTAAAGTACTGATTAGAATTCTACCAAGTAAGTTAGTTTGAGCTATTCCTTTAACTACAAAAACAAGGTTCTGCATCAGAGGATTTAGGTTTCCTGCCCTTTATTGTTGCTGTAGCAACATAACAGAGACAACAAAACATATGTCTATGACAGATGTTTTGCATTTTGTATGTAGTAAAATGAAATGACCACTGGCCAGCTGTTACACACTGTATTTGTTTTCACTGAAAATACATATATTGTTGATTCTCCATTTTGTACCTACAGTACCTACACTCCTACACACTCTCCTAATGGTATATTGTTTTTTTTCTTATTTCTAAACATTAAAACTATATCTTGGTAGACTTCTTACAGTAACATACTAACTAATCACTCACTCAAAAACAACCCTCTCATTTTGAAAAGTCCACTTCAATTTCATATATAACAACAACAGTCAACAAACCTGTTACTATTCTTGTTTATCATAATAACTTCTTCCTCAGACAGACTCAATACACTTCTAGTGAGATCCAGTGAACTGATGTTTATGGGCTCCAAGTGTTTGAGGGCAGGCTGTAGAAAAATAAGATCTCGTTTAGAAAACTTTATGATTCAAATTGAGACTGCAGATAAATATATAACCATTTAGTGGATACAAAATACAAATCCAGTAAATTGAGTCAGCTAATTGAACAGAAAGTAGGGGAGCACAATCTTAAACATAACTAGATCCCCTATTACTTCCACATAGATGATGAGGTCTACACTCCACTGCTGTGTTTGGAGAGAGTATAGGCAGCAGTTCATTGCTGCTGGTGATAGAGATAACATCTGCCATTAAATGCAGCATCCGCTCAGATTGTTCATCATGCGAGCAATGTGAAAGACAGGAATGAAGCTAATGCCACACTTCCATAAGTTCAGCATGGTTGTTAACCTTGTTTAGGCATGGTGTGCTAAGCCTCTTCATACAAAGAGTGTCTTTTTGTTACTTTGCAGGGTGCCTTGTTTTTAATTACAGGGTAACAGATGTTAGGTCATTAAATGTAATGCTAAAAATACTTCTTTGGAATACTATATAGCTGCATAAATAAATAAATAAATAAATAAATAAATAAATAAATACATACATACATCATAATAATAATAATAATAATAATAATGTTTTGAAATATGTAATACTGATATTCAGTTTGCAGGTTTTGCATGTTCGGTTTTCATAGAAATGAGGAGGTTCAACTCAGTTGTAAAAATAAGAATACATACATAAAAATGCCAATTGACTGTAAAGGAAAGAAAAACAATACACAGTTAAGAGTCTCCCTGCAATGAGATGAAAAGAGTTGAAAAGCAGGCTGCTGCTGTAGAAAGTTAATGGACTTCCTCATCTCCTCCTGATTCTAAACTCATGGGTGTTGTTAGATTAAATTATGGGCCTGGAGCTCCACCTCATTTAGCTACGTTCAGATAGTGATGACTCCAGCAAAATGTCCCACATACAATGGAGCAGAAACATTAATGTGCAGATAGCCACTGAAGAGTTTAATAATTGCCATGTGAATGCTGTGTAAGGGAACATTAGGTTCAATGTTAATTGGCTTTCTCTTAGCTGAATCTTTAAACATGCACTGGATTTTATGGTGATTGGAGGGAAAGAAGTCACTGTTTCATTTAATTTTAAATGATTTTAACAGCAGGTTTTAAATAAAAGTATTAATTAAACAATTAGCAAAGGGAGACCAAACAGTGAAATCGAAGCAGAGTAATACTGTGGCTCCTTTCTGCCAAATTACATTTTGGACAGGGTCAGCCACTTTGAACAGCATCTTAGAAACTTATTTCTGATCTTGACAGTTTAACTAATCCGATTCAGAGCCATATTAAACATGTGTGACAGTGAACCGTAGGAAGTCCGTTGAATAACTGTGAGGAAGAACTAAAGTGGCTCTGTTCCATGTCTAATGCAAACACAGCTTGTACTCCAGACTCTTTGGCTCAACCCCATACTACCGGCAATAGCACTGACACAATGAGTACAATATTGCTTTCAGTTTCTAAAAAGTCATTATGAGGAGGTGCACAGATGGCAATGTCACTGAACTCTATTTTGTTGGCACAGTAAATTAAACCTTTCTGTCTTTGATCATTTATCGTGTATTTTGTTGTTTAATTTGTATTTAATTGTTTATTTATTTATTTATTTATTTTTATTTTCATATTAATTCTTACAACCTAAAATTATGTCCATGCATTTTCTAAATATTGATATTCTTTAAACTGGTTTTCACTGTTTCTTTAAGAAGTTTAAGCTAGAAGAAGTTTAAGCTTTAGAAATAAGGGACCCTTATTTCACTTTTATTGTTGCGAATATTCATACTGCACTATGGACAGAGCTTTAACAGAGCGTTTAATAAATAAAATTATATATTTTTGAAACTATTGCTGATTGTTTTTAAAGAAGCCCACAGTAGCCAACAACAGTTATAGAATACATTTTATTTCTAAAACAGACTTTTAAAAAAACATCCTTTTAAATAACACACAAGCTTTGTGAATAGTGCCCATTTACAGTATTTGCAAATTACAGCACTACCAAATAATTAAAAGGACAGCACTGCCATTCCCTGTCCTCCTCAGTTTTGTGTGAGGAAGAAATATTTGGGGTATTAGTTATACAATATTGATGAGCTAAGATAATTTGTTTCCTGCATGAAATCTCCATGCATTTATCAAAGCACATCCAGTCATTGGAATTGCAAATGTAATGATTTCTTAATGTTGGCTATAACTGAACGATATAATTTTATTTTTCATTGGTTATGTTATACATACTAACCTGAAAATCATTGGGACTGTAATGAGTCACGGGTCTTCTATACTTTAAGGAGAGTGATGTGTGAGCATGTATCTGTCATCTGATGTTAAAACAACTATTTTCATTAGTATTGAGTAATCACAGGTGGTAGATGTAAGCGGCTTTTTTCAAATGTAGGTCATCCTTGAAAAGAGTTGTCCCATACAACCCTATTTTGAAATTAGCTGAAATAAACAGAAAGATTGTCTATTGCCATACAAGGTATTACTTTGAGTACATGTCTGAGAAATTAGCAAATATTTTGTGAATATTTACACTTACAAAGAAAGTCTTGGGTCTACACTCACTAATAATAATAATAATAATAATAATAATAATAATAATAATAATAATAATAAAAGTGCTGTTTTTGGAATGCTAATTTGGAATATATGTTTTCTAAAAACAGCAATTTCTCCTGTTGGTCTGACATTGGAATTACTATTGTAAGGAAATAGAAAAAAAAACTCATTAGGAGCAAATATCAGCCCCAGGTGCTGTAATAAATTAAACAAACCCAGCTGCTTGGCAGCACAGGCCACTGTCAACTGCACTCAAGGTGGCTATTGCGGAAGACTCCTGGTGATTGGGGTTCTGTTTAGCTTTGGCAAGGGCACAGATCACCGGGGAACTCTCAGAGCAGTAGGATCACTCCATATGGCAGTGCCATGTCGCTGTTTCTGGGGTGAACATGATTAATAAGTGTGTTTAGCATGAAGGGTTTGGTTCTCAAGTACTCTTTACACATTTTCATGAACTGAAAGGATCACAATGACAGCGAAAGGATACTTTTAATGTTTTGGTCAACTATGGAGCACCTCTGGAGATGTCTGAGATTTGCATGAGAAAGCCCTGATATAAGCATGATACCAGGGTGCATTTTAAAGGAATGGTTTTCAATCCCACATGGTTTCATAAGTATATTGAATCATACTGATAATGTTTTGACCAATCACAAGGCAGCATTTCCGTGCTTTACTGGAACATAAAACCCAATATCGTGCTTTCAGACAGTAACTAAAATAAAACCCATTTTAAAACAGACGAACGTGCAGCTTTGAAAACCTGAGCGACAGAAAAAAAAACTTTTTAAAAACAGATGTAATTAAACAACTAATCAGAGAACTATGGGCTATAGCACTTATAGAAACAGGGTTCTTTTTTTTAACTCACACAGAGTACCAACATGTCTGCCTCCTATCATTTGTTAGGCTTCTCTACAGCCTAAAGGTGCACTTGCCTATTATCCTGGTATTTGAGTGGAAAAGACTTAAGCCCACTAACCCGCCTAAATCCAAGCTGCAATCGTGATCAACCAGCAACATAAATGATTAAGACGTTTTACTTGGTAGAAAAAACATGAACACAAAATGTTAGCAGTAGTAATGTATTTCCCAATTGTTCTGTCTTTGCAACAGACTTTGTCATTTGGCTAAATTAAGTTAAATTAAATTTCTGAGTCATACTGGCTGTTCAGCATTTGGTTAAATTCACGGTTGAACAGGGTTTGGATCCTGTAATGAATGTAAATTTACTCTTGTGTAACTCTAGTGCACTCCCTCAGATAAGCACATGTTTGTGTTGTATGAATGATTAGTGTGATCTCTGCATCAACTCATTATTATTAGGAGGGTTTTATGTGTTAATTGTTAAGGCCATTAACTTTGTTACCAGTAGAGCTGCACAGGCTTCTAGTGTTCAAATTTTAACCTCAATTTCCATACAGTTGGCAAACAGACACCTTTCATACTCAATTATATGGAGATTTGAGCTTGAGTAAAAAAAAAAAAAAAACTACTTCTTTTCCACTGCAGTGTGGGTCGGAATATTTAAGGCATTGATTCCGTTGCCTCTGACTCCATTCTGATTACTTTTCTTATGTTCAGCACATAAAATTGACCAATATCACAAACTGTTTTTTTTTGTTTTGTTTTTTTTCTTCCCCACATTACATTGTCAAGACAAGCATTGGCGAACTTGTGGGATCTGTTTTCAACATATAGATGCTTTGCATGGATGTACAGTTATTTTACTTTTTTTTGTTCCTAATAGAACATACAGTTTGTTTTTCAAGGCTAAGTTAAAGCAAGACACACAATATATATTTATTATATTCAGAGTCCTTGATTTCATGGTAACTGAGTTTTGACAGATGAAAGTAGATGGCAGGAGCAATTTCTGTTTGTATGATTAAATGTAGTTTTCATCCATATGAATCTATAGCCACACGCATGTGGATCACTTCATAAAAAGGGTTACCAATGTATGGGTAGTAAACTTGTGTACTAAAATTAAACAAAACACAACAGGATTGCAGTTACAATTGAAAATCAATAAGGGGTATATGTATAGATAAATAAGGTACCGGTAATATGAAAATCAATAAGGGTATATATATAGATAAATGAGACAATGTGAAAATCAGATGTGTCATATTTCAGTAAACATCTCATTTTAAATGCACACATCTTCACCAATTAATAACATATTTTGTCATAAAAAACATCTACTCACAAAAATATGCTACATATTTTAAAGAGGACGACATCTCAGAAGTAGAATGGTGACCCTAGGAAAGCAGTACAACTGGGGATGGGGAGTCTGTTGCCAGATAAATTCACTCAGACTACATGCTCACTAATTATGTAGGCATCCCTGAATAGAAGACTGCTGTGGTAACCCAAAAATGAACCCCATGTCTAATCACACCCATATTTGTAATCATGTTTTCTGGGTAAAAAAAAAATCTAATTAACAAAATGATTAATGGTTAATGGTATTATATATATATATATAAATTCCTATATTAAGAATATTAAGAAACCTAAAACGGCAGACTTGAGTAGCCCAAACGACATATAAACGAAACAATAGCTCATGAATAAGCAAAATGTGTTTATAAACTAGCTCAGCTTAACTTTCAGGGTAATATGAAGAGGCCTGCAAACATGAAACATTATTTTACAATGTATTGTTACCTGTTTAGTCTACTATTGCCCACATACCTTTTTGACTGGCTGAACAAAGATTGAATTGATAACTGTGTAAAGTGTGCTGCGACATGTTTGCTACCACTTTCCCACACGACACAAACCTTCTCTGCTGTGTATGTGGATGAGTGTGGGTGGGTCATGTGAGTTGTCCCAATGAGAATCTATCATCATCTTTGGTGGCTAAGGAATAAAAATTTAAAAAAATACAAATTTAAACCTGTCTACTGGTACCAGAATGTTATGTTGCTCATGTTATATGAGGTACCCTGGTATTAGAATCTAGCGCCATAGTGCCAAATTTGCACCCCTGACTTACTACTCCTTCCTGTCATTGGATTTACAGGGATAACTATTGTCCCATTGCCATGTTTTGTCCTGATATAACAACTAGTTATTTTGCCATAAGGTAGTCTGTTATGTCAATTCTTACTGGAGATTTGATATGGACTGCTGGGCCACTCAAGACCCCAACATATGTCAGTGTTTGATAGTTCAAAGCATGTTGGTCGTATTACAGAGGAAATTTAACAGTAACGTTTCGAACTGTATATGGTGGCCATAATACTGAATATAGGGGCCTTAATATTGAAGTGGTTTTATGTTGCAGTCAACAGTAGCAAATCGGGACCTTAATTGTTGAGGTAGCATTCTTATTTAGGTCACTTAAAGCAATGTTTTCACAATGTCTATAAGTGAAGTGTCTTGTGTAAAGTGTGTGTAATTCCTTAAAAGAAAATGATATGAATTTAAAATAATGCATTACAAAGAGAATGGCAGAAGGGATTCTGCATACCTTGGACCAGATAGACTTATCTGGGGTCAAAAGAAATGAGAATCTAGTCCATTGTGCTTTTTCATCTGTGTTGGTCTGCCTCTGTGTTTCATCTGTGCTAGTCTGTATATAGGACCTTGACATGTATATATTGCCCACCAATCACATTTTTATGAGTTTGTATAGATTTTACACAAGGCATTGTCTTGCTTTGATCAGTTTGTTAATTTGTTATACATATGACAGGTTATATTTTGTAGTTTGCATGGGACACCGCCGTTAAAATGTGCATCTCAATGGAGTATTCTCTAGTGAACAAATTCCAATCAATAAATAAAAAATAGAAGGATGGACAGTAATGCAGAACCTACAGTAAAAAGAAAGCCTGTAGTTTACACCCTAAATATTTAAGTCAGATGTTTCAATATTTATGTTTACATGTTTGAAATATCATCGTGTTTTGACTCCATGAAGACCATCTTTACCCTTTATTATCACGTTTCAATACAAGACCACAAGCTTTTGATGATCAATAGGAATGCGTCACAGTTAGGCATCATGCCTCCCTCAGACTTTTGGCTGGGAATATCTCCTGCTGCTGCCTGATGAGAAGAACATTAACACCAAGGCAAACAACTAACCACAGCCCAGAGGCATCATTGGACTGGCATTTCTGTATAATAACATCTTTGAGGTTAAGCTATTCACAGGTGACATGCCAATGAAATACAAAAAGTACAAATGCTGCTGTTACTTTAGGTGTAAGTTATTTCCAATGTAACATGTAATGCATCTCCTTCTAGTGGCTGATGAGTTCCTAATACTGACATCAGCATAAGACGCATGCTTACCTCTCGACTACAGAGCTTGTTCTTTAGTTGAATGGTAATACGTTCATCTTTGAACCGTATGGTTTACAGCTCACGTCAAGGCCTTGCCTTTCCATTTAGTTTATGGACTGAGATACCAACTCATTACAAATCCTTACTATTTTGAAATCTCAATCATACATTTATATTCTTCCAATGCTGGTATAAAAAATTGGGACCATTGTAAGGAGAACAAAATGCCACCGTTCTGTGGATTCAGTGTGTAGGTGTCCTCAGTGAGGATGCCTAATGTCATGTTATGGAGCTAAACAAGTTCATTACCAGAACCATATTTTGGTGCTTCTATTTAGAACTGTTTTGGTTTCATATTAAACCTATTATATAGAACTCTCAGTTGCTAATAATGCTATTTTGCTTCTGTGTGGAACCCACACAAACCCTCTTTTCTAAGAGAGTGGAATATTAAGTAGATTTGTTAGATCATATATCTTAAGCCGTTTGTGTGCCAGCGATTCCTGTAGCTTTAATTGTGAGACAGAGAGAATGCAAGCTGAATGTGTAATTAACACAATTATCAAGGGTCCTAAACTGAACATAACACTGAAATAGGCTGACAATTGATTGTAACGATTTTATTTTAACAATTTCTATTGCCTTTGAGGCTTGGGTATTAGCGCTTTTTAATAAAATGATTAAGACCCCAATGATATGAAGCATGGGAAGGCAGTAGTTTTCTGCATTAAGTTTTCTTTAATCTTTCAGTCCTAAGGCTGCTGAAGGATGGAGCTGATCCCAATGCACTCATTTCTTCTGGAGGCTCCCTGCTCCATCTGGTAAGGACTTATGATTTTATTTGAGTAAAAACACAATGCAGGAGGAAGCTAGTGTAAGCTAGTGGGTTTTTTTAAAGAAATTCTTATGCTCTTATAGACACATGAGGTAAAAATGAAACCAAGTAAACATTGTGTCTAGTGCATCTGTCAGTGTAGAAATGTGGTTAATGATTTGTTTAACGAATATTGCATAATTGACCGCTACTATTCAATCATTACTCAATTACTTTGATTTGGATAAAGTACTGATCATCTAAGTACCTGCAACCTATGATGTTTCTATTATGCATATAATGTCTCCTGTCAAGTCTCCTCGCTTTAGGATGAAAAACACCTTTTACAGTATAGGTATGTTGTTGTTACCATATGGAATAAAGCATGCAAACACCTCCATTTATCACTGCTTAAATCAGACCTTTCTTCATTGTTCTAGTGTGCCCGATATGATAATGCCTTTGCTGCAGAGATTCTGATTGAGAGAGGAATGAATGTCAACCAGCAGGATGAGGACTTCTGGGCTGCGCTGCATGTGGCCTGTGCCTGTGACAATGGGGACATTGTACTGCTTTTGTTACTGGTAAGCAGATTCCACAGTCAGAAAAGCAATGAATTAAAGTAAGGAAAATGGTCTTGTGTCATCCGGTTTTTAATCCAGTGCTGCTAGAGTAGGACTCAAATTTAGATATTTTTTTTTGCAGATCTTATTTCACTGTATTTCTGTTATGAGGTATTGTTAATTAGTGGATCAATACATTAGCTTTGGGAGAAAAAAACATGAAGGGTTAATATGGTTAAAGAGCAGAGGTATTAGGATACGCTGGTAAGATCATTGTTTAGGGGACAGTGTGAGTGAGATAGATAAAGGTGGATGAGACATGTGTCAATCTGGAAAAAAGCTGCATCTATAATTATTATTATTATTATTGCTATTATTATAATTATTATTATTTTTATTATTATTGTTGTTGTTGTTATTGCTGTTGTGATCATATTAAGTACATGTTATGACAGTGCCCTTATGATGCACCGTGCCAACCATTCCACACATGCTCTACTGTATTATAGTAATGACTATTTCAGTACCAAACAAGGTCATAGAAATATTATCATCGTCCCATGGGAGAATAGTCCTAGGTTTCTTGTGGGTGGAGGTAAGCAATGAGAGATTTACACAGTTTGCACATTAATTTGGAAGCATTCTAAAACAAAGAAAAAAAAGTTATTGCCTAAAGTGGTTTATTACTGTATATTAATAACACTGTACATGCCATGTGCTTTCTCACTGCCAGCATTCTAGTTTCTATTTGCTATGCAGTGCTGAGGTTGGTTGATCACTGTGATTGCTTCTGCCAGGATGTGCACTTCCTTCCCTGAACAATTCCAGTTGAGAGTAAAGCCTGTGCTCAAGTCCTCCAGCTGGTAGTGCATCTTTGTAAACACTGGTACGCTTCATGCTGAGGCTCCACATCACAGGCCTGCAAGCCTGATTCCTCAGTCAGTTACGGGTGGAATGCCAGTGTGCGGATGTGCCACGTATCTGGAGCTTAGCTGTGCTTGTTCCTTAGTGATGGGTTTGTTTGTGGCTCCTGGGGGGTTAGGGATGGTTTTGGCAGATTGATGCTTATTGCAAAGTTGGCTTTAGATCAAAAACAGGGATTGGCAAACATTGGCCACGGCTCAGTTAAGATCAGAAGGCAGTATTCATAGGCAGGCATCCCAGAAAAGCCCTCTGTTGCTGCTGCCTCTCCAGCCACTCCATTCCCATTAGGGGTCACTATGTAGTCACGTCAAGAGCTTCTTAAAGGGATAGGTGCGTGTGAAAATGATGCAAGTGGTATAGTAAATGATTGTCCAAACAGTTGTTGCAATTCCAGAAATGTCAGTTTTTATTTAAATACAAACACAAAAACCGCCCCTTTACAAACAATGGTATTCGGGGGAACACAGTGGGTTTTGCAAACCCAGAAATAACAGAATCCCATGTCTCCAGTGCATGAAACTGTGCTCTTCAAAAGTTGGAGGATTGTGGTGAGTGCGAGTGTTGTGAGGTGAAGGGAGTGCTCATGACTATGATAGCGATCTCAGTGTAAGGGGCCGTACTCATGCAACTGCATCCCCTTTGCACCACCAAACTCCTCCCTTCAATCAGCCCGTTGCAATGGTTTACCCAATTGCTGCCTGACCTGTGTCTGATTGCAATGGAGTTGTTTAGAGTACTTGCAGTTATGCACTTTCCCCAAGGTGTGCCGACTTCCGGTTTCCGCCCACCGTCGAGTCGACCCATCTATGGAGAAGTGTACTACCAACCATACCCAACGCCCTTGCCAATCAGGAGGGAGATTTACAGAATCGATTCTTTCTCTCTTTATCACAGGGTGGAAGGACTGTCATGGGCCCCTTTCATACATGAATCAGATCTGGTTTGGATTTGGTTAAAATGGACAATATTGTAATTCCTTGTCATACAACAATACAGATGGTGTATAACATTTTGAATT
The DNA here is from genome assembly GCA_030684275.1 of Acipenser oxyrinchus oxyrinchus. Taxonomy (NCBI): domain Eukaryota; kingdom Metazoa; phylum Chordata; class Actinopteri; order Acipenseriformes; family Acipenseridae; genus Acipenser; species Acipenser oxyrinchus. The sequence continues at coordinate 44,267,233 of CM060253.1, forward strand.
TCAGTGATCCCTAAAGCAGACAGTGCTAATGGATGAGGAAATAACTAGACTGGCAGCTCAATAGTGCATCACCAGCATTATTATAAAATGTGTATTCATTGAAATATATTTCCTATTTATTCTTAGGTTTTTTTTTTGTTTTGTTTTTGTTTTTTACAACAAATATAATGTTATGGGGTCACTTATTTTATCACATTAGTCTTCAGAACGTCAACCCCTGCAACAAATGTATGCTGTATGTCATACTGTCAATTATTCTACAAGCATCTGATTAGTGGTTAGGTATTTTGTCTTAATTTGAAGACTGAGGTAATAGCACTACCAACAAGTCCATTTACCTCTTGACTAAATCATCAATGAAAACAAATGACTGTGTAATCTCCAGGTGACAAAGAAGTGGTTTGGCTGTCTTGAGGAATGTGCAGTTAGCTATCAGCTTGCTCTTGGTCTGACAGAATACAATGTGTGGCCATTCAAGATAAGCCAGTGTATTTACCCAGCTAACAAAAATGATCAAACTCATGGGTGTTGAAATAATTCATAATTTTGACTCTTGTGAGTTTTTTGTTATATTACCATAGTAATGGTTATGATAAATAGTGTGCTTCTGTTGGTTATAAAAGATATCTGATTCGATGCTATGTCTCGGCAGCATGATCAATGCTGATTAAAGGATTAAGAGAATTAGAAAATGGAACATATACTTCTTTTAAATAGATAGGTAGAGGTAATTTGGAAAATAAAAGGAACATTTAGAGGAAAGGAGAGAAGTCTCATACTGCACAAAATATATATCTTAGGCTTATCCTCGAATGACACATGTTCTTGGATGGCATATAAAAATAGCAGCAACAACAACTTGTTTTCCCTCGAAAGTAGAAAGAGTGAAAAACGCTTTTAATTCAGCTGTAAATATTTTACCATATTTTTCCATATAATGAAACACTCACAGTGCTTTTGAATAAGCTGAAGATAAGAGTACAAATTAAATCTGTGAATAAGTTGTAGAAATAGCTGCAATACAGCAATGTAAGCATATGCTGCATCCTAAGTTCTAATAAGATATGAAAACAATAACACACTACAGGCTGTAAAAATATGGTCCAAAATCCATACACTGAGGCAAAGCCAAGTGCTGTTGGACCATATTTGAGCACTCTGGAGTGTGTTATTGCGTTTAAGCGTTATTGCTGGTTGAAGAGAAAGAAACGCACCATACATTAAAGAGTTCAGCCCTGCGACTCTTAGAACCTGCTGTAAGAAAAGAAAGGGGAAAATAAACCGTCCTCCTCTGTGTGTTGAATTTACATTTCTCTCGTTATTATTTCCCTCTTTGTAACTACACAACCATATGTATAATTATTGTATTATTACAATGTAATTAGAGATCTGTATTGAATTTGACCATACATTGTACATACATTGTACTTAATGTATATGTACCTTGCATCAACAGTTCTTGTAATGTTCTTTTGTGCTAGCTCATATTTATACTAGCTTTATAATCTTTAACATGGACAAGACGGACCCGTGATTTTTTGTTTTGTTTGCACTATGCTAAATTTAACCAAAAACAACAGAAGTAAAGTAAAGCCATATTGTCAGTAACAGACGGTTCTTTGCACGTACTAATTAAGCAGAGATGGCCTGTCTTTCTTCATTACTCTGTAGTCATTAATTTCTGTCCTTGATGAAAGGGATTTAGCAACACTTGTCAAGGGCATACTTAAGGATACTCTAGGCTGCCTTGCTCTTATCTTAAAAGCTCAGTGCCTACATTTTTTTCTTTTTTTTTTCTTGCTGACAGGGAGGGTATGTGGGTCCCCAATGGATGAGCAAGCATGGCAAGTGCCACATTGTTTCAGAATCATGAATACTAATTCTCTTATCTCTTCACTGCATTAATGAAATTGATTGCCTTTCCGACTGAATTGTTGAGCTCCAAATTTGTTTTGCCGACCAGCAGACAAGGAGATATATATATATATATATATATATATATATATATATATATATATATATATATATATATATATATACAGTACTGTGCAAAAGTTTTAGGCAGGTGTGAAAAAATGCTGTAAAGTAAGAATGCTTTCAAAAATAGACATGTTAATAGATTATATTTATCAATTAACTAAATGCAAAGTGAGTGAACAGAAGAAAAATCTAAATCAAATCCATATTTGGTGTGACCACCCTTTGCCTTCAAAACAGCATCAAGCATCAATTCTTCTAGGTACACTTGCACACAGTTTTTGAAGGAACTCGGCATGTAGGTTGGCCCAAACATCTTGGAGAACTAACCACAGTTCTTCTGTGGATTTAGGCAGCCTCAGTTGCTTCTCTCTCTTCATGTAATCCCAGACAGACTCAATGATGTTGAGATCAGGGCTCTGTGGGGGCCATAACATCACTTCCAGGATTCCTTGTTCTTCTTTACGCTGAAGATAGTTCTTAATGACTTTCGCTGTATGTTTGGGGTTGTTGTCATGCTGCAGAATAAATTTGGGGCCAATCAGATGCCTCCCTGATGGTATTGCATGAATGATAAGTATCTGCCTGTACTTCTAAGCATTGAGGAGACCATTAATTCTGACCAAATCCCCAACTCCATTTGCAGAAATGCAGCCCCAAACTTGCAAGGAACCTCCACCATGCTTCACTGTTGCCTGCAGACACTCATTCGTGCACGCTCTCCAGCCCTTCGGCGAACAAACTGCCTTCTGCTACAGCCAGATATTTCAAATTTTGACTCATCAGTCCAGAGCACCTGCTGCCATTTTTCTGCACCCCAGTTCCTGTGTTTTCGTGCATAGTTGAGTCGCTTGGCCTTGTTTCCACGCCGGAGGTATGGCTTTTTGGCCTAAGTCTTCCATGAAGGCCACTTCTGACCAGACTTCTCCGAACAGTAGATGGGTGTACCAGGGTCCCACTGTTTACTGCCAGTTCTGAGCTGATGGCACTGCTGGACATCTTATGACATGGAGGGAAGTAAGCATGATGTGTCTTTCATCTACTGCAGTAAGTTTCCTTGGCCGACCACTGCGTCTACGGTCCTCAACGTTGCCCATTTCTTTGTGCTTCTTCAAAAGAGCTTGGACAGCACATCTGGAAACCCCTGTCTGCCTTGAAATTTCTGCCTGGGAGAGACCTTGCTGATGCAGTATAACTACCTTGTGTCTTGTTGCTGTGCTCAGTCTTGCCATGGTGTATGACTTTTGACAGTAAACTGTCTTCAGCAACCTCACCTTGTTAGCTGAGTTTGGCTGTTCCTCACCCAGTTTTATTCCTCCTACACAGCTGTTTCTGTTTCAGTTAATGATTGTGTTTCAACCTACATATTGAATTGATGATCATTAGCACCTGTTTGGTATAATTGTTTAATCATACACCTGACTATATGCCTACAAAATCCCTGACTTTGTGCAAGTGTACCTAGAAGAATTGATGCTGTTTTGAAGGCAAAGGGTGGTCACACCAAATATGGATTTGATTTAGATTTTTCTTCTGTTCACTCACTTTGCATTTAGTTAATTGATAAATATAATCTATTAACATGTCTATTTTTGAAAGCATTCTTACTTTACAGCATTTTTTCACACCTGCCTAAAACTTTTGCACAGTACTGTATATATATAACACACTCACACTAGTGGTGTAGCCAGGATTTTGTTTTGTGGAGGGGAGATGGAGATTTTTGCAGATGGGTAATAATTAGGGCTGTCAATAAAATCAGATTTAACTTCTGCGATTAACGCGTACATTTTTTGGGAGATTAATTTTTTAATGCACGTTAATCACACTCCAGTCTTGTCCCTCTTAGCAATATTATTTATTTTCTTGGCACACATTTCTTGCTTTTAGTTACAGCATTAGAATACAGAGCTCAATGAGAGTTGCTCACAGTACCCCGTGGTAACGACCTCTCCCCCTCTTCCCAAGACACCACCAAACTCACTTTCTATAAACTATAATTTCTATATTAATCTTCGACTTGGACATCTCATCACACGTCAGTTTGAACTGTACGTGCAAACACGTCCAGTCAAATGAGTTGAAGGCTGAATCTGGTGTAAAAATGACAGGACTAATCACAATTAATTATGTGTTTGACTGTTTTTGTTTTTTTAAAGTGTGCTTAGGCTGGCAGCGAAGCAAACAGCTCACGGATCAGAGCTTACATTGGTTGGGACGGGGGTTTACAGTGTCACAGAGGGCTGACACTTTTTTTCTTTCGCCCACGTTGTTGGATAATTAACTCAGTTTTCTAAAAGATGCGCAAACAAATGGTGTTCAAAAATGAATAGACTAACGGTACAGTTGTAGCTTGTAAATATATTTAGGAATGTCTTTATAATCAACATAATCAACAAATTTTTACTGATTATAGCGACTTACTAAACTTAAATTAGTTCTGTTGAAGGGGATAAAATGTCTGTTTGCTTCAAATCGTCAGAAATTCGGGAATAAACTTTCTCATTTCTGCACACGACTCCAGATCTTCCTGAAGTAACACTTTTATCTGCCCAGAGAAACTAGAGCGCACACTTCCTCAACGTCCCAAGCTGTACTTTTCTCTCATCACACTCGCTGCACGCCACACTTGTTTTTTTTCTTTCTGGAGTGTACTGACTGATGCAACATAATGACGAAAATCCTTAACCCCGCCCCTAGCTCGGCTCGGTTCGCAGCCAGATTCAGATGTCTTATGAGGCTAGAGCTTCACGGTTTGGTTCTCACTCGGCTTAACAAATAGCCAGTGGAGAACCACCCGTACCCGTACCGTACCAAGCCCTCACAAGTCGGATGTGCCAGAAGGGGTATAAGACTAACTCGGATCTACACATTTTCTACATGGTCCCGACCAACTTTAGCAGTCGCTTATTTTAAATTACTTTTTTATAATACAAATCAATTTAACACCAATTTCCTTTTTATGTGAATTATTTTGGAGACCCCCCCAGGAAGAAAAATTTGAATAAATCGAATTACCCTAGTTTGAGCAGCTGAGAATATTGGTATGTATTAACTTGCATCCACATTAGTGTTTTTAGTATTTAGTGCTGTTTCGAGACTACTGATCCTATGCTGCATTTCGAGTTGCCATAGTCACGCATCAATGCCATTTCCATCAAGCACAGAAATTAATGACCAGCGCAAAAAACATGCATTATCCTTGCAGACAAAAGTGGAGGTGTTGAAAGCGGTGGAAAATGCACCACTATACAAGAAAAAGAAAAACATTGCTTTCATATTTCAACATTCCCATGAACACTTTGTCAACCTTTCTGAAAAAACTAAATACAATAATACAGGCCTATGAACAGCAAAACTGTAGATGCAAGCCGTCAGCATTTCCAATTTGCTCAATACCCTGATGCTGAGGACGCCCTGCTTTTGTGGTTTAAAAATGCCTGTGATGAGAATGGGTCATGCAGATTTCAAGTTGCAATGTATACTTTTTAAAAGTTAACTTACAACCATATTTTCAAAACAATGCACAATATACTTTTAAATATTATAATATTTTTTTTTTATTTGATTTAATTGTTACTGAACTTCAATAAAAATTAAAAAACGGACTGTATGCATTTGGCTTAGATTCCTTTTTTGCAAGTCCCTTGTTCCTAATTTTCTAAGAAGGTGGAGTTTTCTTTTGGTTAGGGCTGGGGAGCTCTTTCCTTTACAAGGCAGTGGCATCTTTATTAAGAGCACTGAAGATGGGACTTCCATTTGGATGGAATTCCTGTCTGCACATGGCTTTTTAACCTCCTGACAATGAAGCCTGGAGGCAAGCATGCTGGCTACTGAGTTGCCAACGCCCCTATCCTAGCTAACTGGGAAATTATATTTTAAAAGTCACTGGGCATTAGTTGCAATCATTTAAAAGAATAACACATCTGGGTGCCTTGGTTAAACCGGTGGAATGCCAAGATGATGGGAAGCATAACGATGAGATTGCACGCATGGCATTGTTAACAAATAACTATTAACTGTACAAAGTCACACAGTACTGTTGCTGTATGATGTGTCTATCTGAAATATCTGGGTCATTATTACTGGCACATTCAGGGGCCCAAAGTACTGTAAAATGTTTAGATGTGTATGTCAGGTCAGTGTATTAAAAACCTGAATTCTGCTTAAAAAAATTTAATCAATGGCATCCACAATATTAGAGCGTACCTCTTTGTAAGAAATTATTTATTAAGTACACTTTAGATTGGTTTTGCATACCTATTCATACATATCATTAGGAAATTAAATCTGATAATTCCACCACTTAACAATTTGTCATTCACAAGGAAGAGAAAAGTACCACATAACAACACAGAAAGAATAGGAAGGATTGTATATTGCAGCTATACTTGGTGTGACATTTTGTGGAAATGTATATTGTTTCCAAGTATCTAAAGCATTTAATGGTATCAGACAAAGCTAGGTTTGGGCTATGGCGTAATCTAAGATTTCCATGGCAATCCCGCTATGTATTTCATTTATTTTAGCATCTCTACTGGTGTCAAGTTATTGCAGTTTTTTTTTCAGTTTTACCATAGAAGATGTCTTTAAAATACTTTTCTATATACATGATTATGGAGAATTAATGATAGGGACTTGATTAAGAAAGTGATTAAAAAAAACAAACAAAAAAAAACATTTGTACATTTTTCATTTAAAAAAAAAAAAAAAAAAAAAAAAACATTGTACATTTTTCATTTCAATGTTTCCCATACTTGCTTACCAAAAAAGGTTTAGCAATAATGTCTGTTTTTTGCTCCATAAATCTCAGACTGGGAGGCTGTGCTCATTAAAATTCTATTCGTTGAGTGCAGTAAAGATTCAATAAGACCTCATTACTTGCAATGTATTATCCATCTTATATCTGCCACTGCAGGTACTGTTGCTCAGTGTGCCCTGTTGTCTGCTAGTCTTATAACTTTATCAGGATTTGTTAGGAGCACATAGCATGGATGGTTTCACAGACCTCGATTAGCACTAATCTTGGATGACTTTACCTTAGAAAATATAATCAAAGATACATGCTAATTGGGGTCTGTGAAACCAGACGACAAACTATTGCTTACAGAATACAATTATAATACACCGGTGGTGCAGTTTGTGGAACTGGTACTGGTGGCACTGAATCGGATGTTCTTACACAAGTTGTTCTCCAGAGTCCACTTACAGTACAGTAAGGGAGAGATAAGAATTCCGTTAACAAAATGAGGTTGAAAGAAAACCTAAAGACTTTTTACATTTTTTCTAATTCTTCAGAAAATAAGAATATTGCTTTATTTAGCCTATTTTTGTTATTTCATTGATCTAAATACTGCCAACATTGGCTATTGTAATACAATTTACCTTTGAATGCACATTAACATTGTACCGTAGTTTGTAATTATATATATCCACAAGTGGGTGCAAGATCATGTAACAATTGAGAAGCTGAGGTAATAGTATAGAACTTAATTTATTACGTATTCCATCATGTGTATAACATTGCTGTGTTGGGGATATGTTCCTTTATTTCCTTTTCTCCATCTACATCTGTAGGCTGGAGCCAATGTGTTGCTGCAGGATGTCAATGGAAACATTCCACTTGATTATGCAATGGAAGGTACAGAGTCCAGTTACATTCTTCTCAGGCACCTGGAAGAGAATGGTAAGAGTCAGTAGCATAAATACTTATGTTGTGGTCCAAAAATATGGACGTTTTGCTTGTTATCAGAATTCCAAAAGAGTACCTTTAAAAGTTCTCTATGCTCAACATTCCTCTACATTTTTTTACTCCATAACTAATTGTCATCTTCTGTAATGGGGGAGGTAGAAGTACAGTTATGTCCAGCTGTTCTCTAATCAAAAGTTCTTGTAAGGAGACAGGATCACTGTCTGTATTAATCTATATGGATTGTTATAACATCAGAGCAGTTGGAAGCATTTTGAAGATGTGTCAGTTGATTATACTTAGGCTTGCTATTATTCGATTTTTATTTTTTTTGCCAAATCGACGATTAATATCGACGTTTATTTTAGAAAGAATGTATCAGTTTTAAAAATATGACTTGCCAAAGATATTTAGAAGCTGCCTGCAAGCAGCTCCTAAATAGGGATTCCTTTCAAGCTAGACCAATCGGTCAGACCCTCGGTCCCGCGCAAACAGCTGACTTAAAAAAAAAGAATCTGTGTGAGCGCACGAGAGCCGTAGTTGTATGTATGGTACAGCTGTACAGTATTTTGTTCGACTATATTTTTGTAAATAAGTTTAGAATTTTTTTTATTTTCGCGTTTTTTCTTTCTTTATATTAATATAATAAAGGTCAAGGATGAGCAATTTGGTAGAATGTTGTGTTTTTGAGTTTGAGTTAATTGTACCGTACCCGCGGTTTATGTCCGTTTGCTTCAAATCGTCAGAAAGAAATTTGGGAATAAACGTTCTCATTTCTGACACACGACTCCAGATCTTCCTGAAGCAACACTTCTGCCCACAGAGAAACTAGAGCCTACACTTTCTCAACGCCACAGGGCTGTACTTTTCTCTCATCATACTCGATGCATGCCATGTTTGTTTGTTTTTCTTTCTGACTGGAGCATACTAGCTGATGCAGCGTAATGACAATGGGTGAAATCGACCATGCTTTTTAAAAAAAAAAAAACAGACTTTTAATGCCATTGAGAAACATCTTATTTTGCGAAAGCCCTTTATCATATTGTAGAGGAGGCGAATCTGGTCCGCAACGGAATAAATGAAGACAGCATAGATTGCAGTTCAAAGCAGTTAAAACTGCAATTTTTATTGAAAATGGAACAGCAGACAAAAGGACGCTCTTTTTAGCAAAAAGATAAGTAGCTCAGTTTGGCATTGCCAACCACACAACACGACAGGGAAGCTGCCTGCAAGCAGCTCCTAAATAGGGATTCCTCTCAAGCCAGACCAATCGCTCAGACCCTTGGTCCCGCCCAAACAGCTGACTGGCGGAACCGAACACAAATCACAGTGCAGCCAACACAGACCCCTCTCTCATACAGCTGCACTGTACAAGAAAAAGGAAGAGTCCGGGTCCCCCCGCAAGTTCAGTGTAGCACACCAAAAGTCCCATTCAGTGGTACTGCGAGACCCGACGCTGCATTATTCAACATGCAACAAAACAATGGTTACCAACATTCTAACTGAAATAACGTTTGGTCACATCAGAGCTATACCTTGTATAGATATAGATCTTAAACCGTAGAAAACGCAGCATATACTGTATTAAACAGACTTTTATAGCCTACATTTACGAGTAAAAATAATATGCACAGAACAAAACATTAGATAGTTGAACAGAAATAACTTGCAGTTATTATTCGCAGTCTGAGCCCCTCTCTCCTGCTTCACAGGCTCAGCACAGCTGGACTCAGAGTCACTGGAAGGTAAGGCAGACGGGCCCGCTTCGTCCTGCCGCGGAGACTTAAGACATCGGTCAGAGTATTGTGCACAATATTCATTAAGTGTTTTCCTCTTGCGCCCCATTTTCAAATCAAACTAGTAACTGTCACCGTATATCTAGCAAAGGCCTACCTACACCTTAACTTGCTAATTTCAAAGTAGGCACTTTGAATGACAGGCGCTGTAGCTGGCAAATGAAACTGCACAGTCGGTGTAGGTCATGATGATTGACAGTCATTTAAGCGAATGAGAGCATTGTAGCGCTGCTTCCGTCAACGAGATCTGTCAGAACAGAGTGAAACAAGAGTGACTGACAGTGAAACTACAGTACTAACGGACCACTGAGATGACTGACAGCGACCCCTAGCCATTCAGAGCGGAAAGGAGACGGGACAGACAGCAAGTATAAAAACTATTCAAACTAGAGATTATTTCTAAATGATTATTTTTGGTAAGAAAATAAAAAAAAATATCGAGTGGTTTTACAGACGCTTATCCTATATAATTTTATTTCAGTCAAACTTTTTTTTGGGAATTCGACGTTTAAAGAGCTTTACCGATTAATATCGAAAAGCAGCAAGCCTTATTGTTAAGTGTAGTTACTTAGTACAGTCAGATTTAGCAGACTGCTGTTCAGTTTAGGAATAGCTCGGGATGCCACATTTCTAGCCACTAGATTTAGTAAAGTAACAATCATTAGGAATCCACTGGTGCAATGCAATATATCTACTTGTCATCGATATTATTGCCCACATTGTCAAACAGGTAACACAGCATTAACGATCCCTGATATGGTACGAAACAGAAAAGCCAGAGCACATGTTTTTTTTTTTTGTTTTTGTTTTTTCCAGCCATTTTGAAAAAAGCTTTGATTTTAAAGTTTTAAGTGTAAAAAAGTGGTCATGATGTTAACAATGAAAAGAAAAATTACAGGTACGTTATTTAAACAGTTGTAGCAACACATGGGGACATTTAACACTATATTTTTCTGAACCCTGCTACTTACTCTTTAAGCACAGAGCACCACTGTTAAATCAGACTTATCGACACAGGGCTAAGATGGTTCAGTACCTGCTTGTGCTTGGCGTCTGTCAGGATCCCATTAATTGTCTCTAAATCACCAACACCATTCTAAAACATATAGTAATGTCAGTGTTTTTCTGCAGTGCTTTGACACAATTATATATATATATATATATATATATATATATATATATATATATATATATATATATATATATATATATATATGTATGTATAAACCGGTTCATATTTTTAGCAACTTATCTCTCTCTGACCTTGGCTATGTCTTACATTGGATAGTGCAACATCACATGCTCTGCTGTCCCTTGTCGTTTACATAAATATGTATGAGTGGAGACCTACAAGAGACAAAGCACATCTGTCAACTTGTGTATCTGTTCAGCTTTCTGCATAATATTCTCAAGGTTTTTTAAGGTCTAAAGTGCAGAGAAAACATGCTGGGAGTGGTACAGGCACGCTGATTTCTGCATGCTTTTTATATCTATTGGCAGATACAATAGGGTAGTATTTTAATTTTGAAAACAGCCTATTGTAGGTGTTTATTATAGGTTCTCGAGTTCATTTATTCCTGTTAATTTCAGTACGAACTACAATGACACAGTAATATTATTACAAGAGAGATGCTATTAATGTCTTACTGCTAGGCATTTCCTGGAAATATAATGGGCAGAACTTAAACATGTAGAGCCTCTATCGTTTAATATGGGACTATAGAAAGAATAGCCAGTGAGCTGCTGAGACAGCTTATGTGGGGGATAAGAAGAAGGATTCTGCGCACAAGGACCAAGAATACCGCAGGCAAAAAGAGTGGCTATGGATGACCTATTAGGTATCATTTCGATTGGTAGGCTGTATTTGTTTTACTATAGAAACAAAATACACAGCCTGATGCTGTATTATACAATAAGTAAAGGTAGGATGTAGAATAAATACACCAGTAGGCGCAAGGTACTTTATGCAGCTTGAGCTTAATTATCTTAATATGCACTGTATCGATATGGATTTAAAAAAAAAAAAAAAAGACATAGCTGCTGTAAATAAGTACCAGATAACATTGTAAGTGACTTTTCTATTAAATGTGGCAATTGCTGTGTATTGACTTCAGGTATGCAGGTACTCTACTTGGTCTTTGTTTGTATATCACAGTGAAAATGAACCATTCAACTGTTTGCTTTTTTACAACTGAACCCTTTCTCAAGACTAATGTTATCTCTATTAAGCAGTGAATCGCATTGATTGTTTACTGTAGGTGTCAGCTAATCAATCTTTTGTGACTCCTGTTGATGGTCTTAGAATAATTTTGCTCATCACTGATGGCTATTTCCATTGCTCTGCTCAGAATGGATTTTCCACAACAGTATTGCAAAGGGGCATACATTATATATTAGAACACAAATTATTTTCATCATTTGAAAGATATTAAAAAATAAAATGTTGCATGCATGCAGCAAACATGTTTAATTTGTTAATTTTGTAAAATACTGAAATACTATTTTTGTTTTCTCACTTCCTCAAAAAATTGCAGCACCTTTTTTCATTTATATACACTACATACCTATTATTTCGAAAGTACCTACATTTCAATAATATACATGAAAAAAAGAACAGCTGTTGATTTTTCCAAGAAACGTGAAAAAAACCTTTAAAAATAACTTTGCTTTAAACTTTCTTCATGCAAGTCTTTTAAACTTGCTTCATACAAGTCTTTTAAACAAGTCTTTTCTTCATACAAGTCTACAAAGTATTTTTGCAAAAGAGGTTTGGAAAAGAGCTGCTGAATTAAAAAAAAAAAAAGTCTTCTGTTTGTGATGCCAAAAGCACGGTACAGTATGTTAGTGTTACTTCTAAACAATCTGGCTTTTTTTACACAGGCACCTCAACACACTTCAGCACACAAGATGAAAGATAACTGATATATATATATATATATATATATATATTTAACACTGTTCTAATTCAGCTGATTTATTTTTTCTATTTCAAGAAACGGGCTATGTGAACTCCCTGTGACTTCCTCTAGAGTATATATGGATGACGTAAACAAAAAGCTGCAGCTGCCAAAGATCAAATATATCTGTAAGGGCTTTGAATACTGGCTGTATAATCCACACACAATAAAAGGATCATCTTGATTGCAGGCGTCGACGTCAACTCCATGCATCACATGAAAACACAGCGGCCTGTAACCATGTTATCAGATGTCAAGCATCTCCTAGCAGCTGGCGGAAGTGTCAACCAGAGGAACGATGAAGGAGTCACATTGGTAAGATGATAGCTTCATGTCTCAGCTGTATGGCAATGTGTTAACTCTCAGGTATTGCCAATTGATGATTCTAAGAAGTGTTAGATTACCATCTCCAAACATGCCGATGGAATGCATACACACCAGAGTGGTTTTGCTTAAAGATGTAAATCCCAGTGTATCTGTCCTGTTGCTGCTGTTTATGTTACTGTTTTCTCTGATTACAGTTACATATGGCTTGTGCCAGTGGCTATAGGGACGTTGTTTCTCTGTTGTTGGCGAATGGGGCTGATCCACAGATTGCTGATAACAACTACTGGACACCTCTCCACTTAGCAGCAAAATATGGACAGGTAATTGTAATTATTTGTATTACATGGACGTAGCCTGGACTTGTGTGGACAGTAAGGAATGTATTGGTACAAAAAAATGTTTGCTGTTGACAACAATATGAATGACTTGGAGGTCCTCATGAATCCTGGTACCAGCATTACACTCCTTTTGTATTTTCTTTTTTGACACTCTGCTTTTGATGTGCCAGTGATGTCTAATTACTGATCCCTCGAGCCAGCTTAACAATTCACTTGCACTTCAGTCTACTCTACTTTCACTTACTGATACTAATATAATGTGATGCCCTGGGTAAATGGATATACTGGCTCTTTTAGTAAATGGAAGCACTATTTAATAGTGGTTGTAGGCGACAATCCGCTGAACTGGCTCGCAGGCTGTTTTAAATAGACCCAGAAAATCCCTCTGATTGGTGCTTTGTTGAGGCGACTTATTTGCATATTGATAAGAACCAATCAGCACACTCCTCCAAGATGCCTCCAAAGACTGCCCCACAGCCTGGAACTGCAGAGTGGTGAGGCAGAGCCGGTCTCCTGCAGCAACTCATCAGACTGAAAGTAACCTCGCTGGGTGGCGTCCAGTCTTCTCCGCTACCATACTTTTACTGACCTACTGCACCGTATATATTCAGAATTGTGATTGTTCTGTACTGTGTTAGTTATTTGTTAGTATGTACTTTGTTTTTGTGCATTGATTGATTGAATGCCCCTGGCTGTTTAAATGCTGGCTTTGTGACAAGCAGGTTTCTAATAATGATGTAATATATATATATATATATATATATATATATATATATATATATATATATATATATATATATATATTTCTGAAATGGCAAGAATGGGGGCAAGAAAATCTAATAATCAGCAAAATAGTGATCATCAGTTTTCTTATATTTCATCTGGTTTACCCATGCATATGAGCGATGGTTTGTCAATTGTGTTTAAAACCGTTTCGTCAAACTGATGGTGGTTTCTTTAAAGCCTTATGCTGATTTCTTTACAGTGCAATGCATAAATCAGGCCTGTTTTCTGCACAACCTAATTATTGTGTGCTTTTTTTCCATGTAGTATATTTTTCTGCAATGATTCCTTGCACAGTAAATTCCAGCCTTAAAACCTGCTTCTTAGATTACACATTCTTGGAGTTGATTTATTACATTAATTTTGATAAAGAAACACTAGCTTTCAAGACCTCAAAGGTCTCTGCTTTGGTGAGATGAGATGGGAGTAAAAGCTCTATAACCACGAATGCAGATAAGCCTGGTTCTTTTGCATATAGTGGTTAAGACATTTGTGGCGTGTGAGGATGCCGGTTCGTGCCCATGTTGTTGCCATGACCCAGATCTCAGTTTAAATGGGGGAAGTGTGCAGATGAGTCTGCATTTTGGCATAGTGGTTAAGACACGTGCCCTACATCCACTGATACATATATCACAACTAATCTAACAAAGTATCAACTCTTCAAATCTATTATCACAGTTACCTTGTAAAAAAGGAAAAATCCCTTTAAAATGCTAAGAGCATGATTTCATAAAAATTGATGCTGCTTTGTTGGCATTTAAACAGGGATTTTATTGCTGAAGCAACATTATTCTAATCGTACTCAATATCAGAAAATGTATTGTGCATTATTAGGCTTTTTCTATTCATTTTATATTCTATACATTTATGGTAAAATATGTATTAAAAATGAATGATAGCGATAAGTTGGCAGTTTTTTTTATATATATTACTTGATATAAAACCTGTTAAGGCTGTTCTAATTACTGTTATTGATGCATATTTTAACTACAGTGTATAAAAATAAAAATAAACTTTATTATTGATCATTTAAAAAAAAAAATTAAAAAAAATAACCCTTCAATATTTTCAAAGACCATCTTGCCTGAACGTGCTCTCTAATGTAGTGTTGTGTAGATACGTCTCGATCCGCACAGATACAGACGACACAATACAAAGGTCTTTCAGAATGTTAACAACAGTAACAGCAGTTCTGTTTTTCAGGCTTGTAAGGCGTGCAATGTATTTTCAATTAATAGATAACCCACAGACATCGAGTGGCTCAAGAAGTAATCGTACTCAAGAAGGTTGAGAAAATAATTCAGTGCATTGTGCCAGATGACGATTTTTCACATGACTGTCACTGCAAATAACACTTTACAATCTGAAATCTAAATTCTTCTGCTTTATGGTTTCACACATAGTTAATTGGGGGTACATGTTTTCATGGTGAGTTTTTACCAGTGGAGTGTGCTCAGCTGATTTGATTGCTGAGCAATTGAATTTCACCCATAACTATAAACCACTCAATGGTACATATAGTAAGACTAAAATAAATGATCCAATTCTTTGGCTAGACTAGAAGTCTTAGAAACAATTGTTCAATAATTTATACAGTAAGTTTATTTTAGTATTACTAGATGACCAGTGAAATGTGTATACACTTGGATTAGGTACATTTGAGTAGTTGTTTATATATTAAGTTTTTTTGGTGGAATAAACTACAGGGGCACGTTTCACAAAGCCCTTCCAGGTGGCAGTCTAATAAATCAGGTATAAATAACATGCCTTACCCCACTTTTCTATAATTTGCAACATTTTCCAGTTTATTATGCCATTATTTTTTGTATTATTATTTTTTTTTATCACTTTCAGCTCCTTTGAAACATTTTATCACTCTTATCTTGCTATAGTCATACTCCTCGTTTTAATATCTGTTTTTCTCTGACCTTATAATGCTTTTGAAAAGTGTAAAGACGTCAGTAACCCAGATCCAGCACATAACCCAATCTAGCAAGTTTCCTTTTCAAAGTGATAGGAGATGAAAGCTAAATCTGGCCTGAGTGAGCAAGAAGGTTTTCTATACACCAGAACAAAAAGTGGGTCATCAGCTCAGACGTGCAGTGTCAAGCTCTCCTGGTTGCACAGACAACGAGCATTTTAGTGCCTAAAATAGGATGCTGCCAAGATTGGATTTTAATAGTATGACAGATTCAATGCAACTGAAAATAACGTTGAAGAGGGCAAAGTGCCAGGCCACCGATACATTTTTTTGTATAGCTTGGAGGCTGTGGGCAACAGTATAGGCCCTTAAAAAAAATCAGCCAATAGTAACTCTCATACAGTCAGAAAACCATTGCCCACTGAAATCATAGGTTCAGTAAAACAGATATTGACTGAGGTTTCACAATATAGTGAATTAGATTGAAAAAAAGATCTGTCACATTGTCAATCAAATAGTTTTCCACTGTAAGCCTCAACGCCAGACACAATCTGTATTCTGTAAAGCATATACGCTAAAACTAAAAAAGTCTCTTGACTGTGGACTCATTAAGCATTCCCATAAGAGGGGTTTGTCAATGTGCCACTGCAGCCACACCTACTACGATTACAATAAGTTAGATCGTGGGTGTGGTCGTAACGTGTTGCTGACCACATGCTTTGACTTAGAGTCCTTATAGTTGGTACACAGTTCTATTCTGTTATTCTTTCAGAATAGTTCCATTAATGGTTGTGTCCAGTGAACATTAACCACTCCAGTGCCACGTTCTTGTTAACCTTTTTTCTTTCACATTTTCATTTTACTGTTGTGCTAAGTAGTGTGCTACCGGGAATGTTTTGTTTTTCTGTACAAAAACTCCCATTTCTAGTTTAATTTAGGGTCTGCCCAATGTTAAATATCCCCCAGCAACCTGGCCCTTTAACTCATTTTACTCAGGCACTGTGAGAGACAGCTTGCTTGGAAAGAGGAGATTCAGACCATTGTGCACTGTCAGATTTGAGCTGGCCACGCTAAAATATTTTTCACAAACAATAACCAATTTTTTATAAAAATCTCTTTTTCTGTGTTTTTTGTTATCTGTATTGAACAGGGTGAGTTTCAGACTATTTCACTTTTTTTATGAAAGCCTAGTGTGTACACATTAATTGTATGTATGACATGTACCTGTAACCTTTATAGTTATAGCCACAAATCTAACAACAGTAAAAAAGCAGGCGAAAATAGCTCAGACCCTGAAAGGTTAAATTGGGAGCTCCTCACCAACTATGGGTGTAACCATGACAGTTCCTCATGCTGACAATATCAAAAGCACCAAAGTGTGTTTAATTAAGCAACTTTAGCATTCCTAATACTCATTATTTTTATTTCCTTTGTCTGCATACTTTTAACATGTGCTTAGTTTTGTAGGCAGGTCTGTATGCCAATAACCTGTATTTTATAAATGCAGCTTAAATATACATTTTACATGTTGCATTAAAATTGATTTGCTCAGCCTTTGAAAAGACAATTTTCTCATCCACTATCTAACATTTTATATTGACCCCTTTAGCTTTATTCAAGGCAAATCCTCAGTTTTAAGGGGCATTTTTAATTATCGTTCTTCACTAGTATCTCAAAACAATTAATGAAGCAGTTGAAATGTTACACAAAGTAAACGCTGAATTGCAGCAGGTCAAAACATTTTCCCAGTTGTTTTAAGTATGCTGAACATTTGTAATGCTCTTTTCGAAACATAATATATTAGGAATAATTGTGAAAAGCTAATTTTAACTTGTTTTGTTATGATTTACTTAATCACTCAAGACTGATTTCTTTAAATACCAACAACAGAGCTGCAGGTCAATAGAAGAATGTAAGTTATGGAACCTCTGTTTAGATTTCCAAGAGTCTCTTAAATGTGTTGCGTTCTACCACCTTTGCGAAGTGGACAAGGGGTTTATTTAGCTGTGTTTTGTTGTTTTTCTTCTTACAGACCAGTATCGTGAATCAGCTTCTGAAGCATTTTGCAAATCCTAATCTTCTTAATTGTAATGAAGAAAAGGCCTCAGGTAGGTATCTCTGAGTGCTTTCTATTTATGTGCTAATTAAACTGTAAAGTGTTTTCATTTTGCTCACAAATGGTGCTGTCATTTGTTCTGGATGGTTAATCACACAGAGGAGTAACAGAATTTTGAAATATCCCCCTCCCTCCACACACACACACACTAATTCAAGTTAACTATTTCTATTCATTAGACATTATTTGTCATAAATACACTTTATCTGTTGCTATCATTACGCATCCCAATGCGCCCTCATGCCATTATTGCTTACATGACTGCAGAGTCCAAACCTCACAGAAAGGATAATAAAGACATGTACACTTCCTGCACTTTATTAAACATACCTATTGTATTTGGAATCACAGTACAAGGTCACATAACCACAGTAATGGAGTGTGGTAGCAGTCTTTTTAAATGATTTCTGGATAATTGACATGTTACGGTTCATGTGTAAAATCGATAAATCTATAGATTAACTGGTAAATGTATAGATTTACCAACTCACAGGTACGTTTCTAAAATAACCAAGGAGGTGTCATTTAATGCATGCATCAGCTATTGTTTAAGGTGATGGGCATAAGCAAGACTTATTAGACCATTTAAATGGTATATTTGGTCCCCCATGAGCCTAATTTACTGATTTGCGAGTGAAGTGAGCAGTGTGAGCAGAGTAAACTGCAGCTGTGGTTAGTTTTTTATTTTTATTTTTCATAGGCGCAGCTGTGGTTAGGTTTTTTATTTAGTTAAATGCATTAACTAACTATGCTTTTTTTTCAGCTATATGCATTAACTAACACCTGCTTAGTTATTTTATAAATTGACTTGCAAAAAATGTGTGAAATGTATAGACTGTGTTTCCTTGGTTATTTTATAAAGCCACTAAGGGAGTGTACTCTGCTCAGCAGATAAATGGAGGACTTCAGTCTCTAGTGCCTCTAATCCAGCACCAAGTAAAAAAAAAAAAAAAAAAAAGCAATTATGTTTTAACCTAAATCAGAGGATTCCCTTAAGGGCAACACCAAAAAAGTGCTAAAAAGCACATCAGTATTCAACACTAGTTTAAAAGAGCATTTGTTATATCTTACAGCCAGTCCCAGTTCCCCTTTCTGCATCACGACAAAGTGGCAAAGACTTCTGTGAAGACTGTCAACGTGTTTGACATCCCTTTCTCATTTCAAATCCTTGTGACAACAGCATTCCCCCCACATGTAATCACTGCCTACACTTCAATTCACACTAATCGATAACTCATTTTAACTGTAGCACATTCCCAAGGATGTCTACAAGTGAGAAACTGGGGGTGAATGTGACTTGCATTCTCATGGATTAGTCTGTGTTTATGTTATTGTCTCATTTACTGTGTTTCATGTATTTATTTATTTATTTGTTCATCTGTTAGTTTGTTTGTTTCATTATTTACAATGGCAATGTTTGTTCTATCTTTTAAAAAATATTTTATAATCACCTCACACATTGAGTAAGATAAAATCAATAAAGTCTGGCTCTGATGTATAACATGTTCAGTAATCACTATTGTCTGTATGGGAATTACAAAAAGGGGAATATGTGAATATTGTTTGCAGTGTGATTTCCAGATATTACAATAAGGTTATAAGTTCAATCGATATACAGTATTATTATTATTTGTTTATTTAGCAGACGCCTTTATCCAAGGCAACTTACAGAGACTAGGGTGTGTGAACTATGCATCAGCTGCAGAGTCACTTACAACTACGTCTCACCCGAAAGACGGAGCACAAGGAGGTTAAGTGACTTGCTCAGGGTCACACAATGAGTCAGTGGCTAAGGTGGGATTTGAACCGGGGACCTCCTGGTTACAAGCCCTTTTCCTTAACCACTGGACCACACAACCTCCTTAACAGTAGAAGAACTGACTATATAACTTGAGGAGTTTTCTCAGTAGCCTGAAAGACAAAACATAGAATACCTCCTATACAGCGTCTGTTTCTCACTACCTAATATTATTTTGAAATAGGAGTGGATAACAAGGTGTGCAAGAAGCTTTCGCAAGGTCACACAATAAACAAGTGACTGCTGGAATTTAAACCGGAAACTTGCTGTTCACAGTAGATTATGCTACCTGTACAGAAATCTAAAAATACAGTACATTTTAAAAAATCTCTACATGTATATCTAGTTCAACAAATGTATCTGCTGGGGGTTCCTGAGTGGTGCAAAAAATCTCTACATGTATATCTAGTTCAACAAATGTATCTGCTGGGGGTTCCTGAGTGGTGCATCCAGTAAAGGCGCTCTGCGTGGAGTGCAGGATGTGCCCTATAGCCTGGACGTCGCCGGTTCGAGTTCAAGCTATTCCACTGCCGACCGTGGACGAGAGCTCCCAAGGGGCGACGCACAATTGGCCGAGTGTCACCCGGGTGTGGAGGGCTTAGGTTGGCCAGGGTGTCATCGGCTCACCGCGCACCACCACCCCTGTGGACTGGCCAGGCACCTGTGGGCTTGCGTGTAAGCTGTGTTGTCCTCCAACGCTGTAGCTCTGAGGTGGTTGCATGATGGGCCTGCAGTGAAAAAGAAGCGGTCGGCTGACAGCACACGCTTCGGAGGACAGCGTGTGTTTGTCTTCACCACTCCCGATTCAGCACGGGGGTGGTACCGGTGAGCTGAGCCTAAAATAATTGGCTATTTCAAATTGGGAGAAAAACGGGGTAAAAATCAATTGGCGACTATTAAATAAAAAGAAAAAAGAATAATTAAAAAAAGTATCTGCTGTTTTCTTGAATGTTTTTGTAACAAAGCGGAACACCTTTACCATTTACAGTTTAAAGTACAATTAATTCTCAGTGGCCAAGCTCTTAGGATTCCCCTTGCATCAGAGAAAACCATGCTGAGCTAGACAACTATGACAATTTTGAATTTTGTGTCTACAATTAATGGAAAGTCTAAATTGTTCTAGTTGTTTAGGACATGTGTATCATATTGATCATATAATACATGTTGCCTTCATTTGTAGACATTGCAGCTTCTGAGTTTATAGAAGACATGTTATTGAAAGCAGAAACTACCTGGGAAGAAAGGCTAAGAGACCCGGCAACTGTGTCATTAACACAAGAAGAGCCTTATGAAGAAATTATCCATGATGTTTCCATGCCAGTAAAGAAACTGTAAGTATCTCTATATCGCTGGGATGGTTTTCGTGTCTTGAACTTTGCAGAGCCAAGATACACTTTTTGGGTCTTTTGTACCAGAAGACATTGTTAGAATATGTCTATCTGATCTCCTGTTTATCTGTTTATATTGAGACAGTCCCACAAGTTAAAATAATGGCTTCTGTGTATTTTCATGACTTCAATTGGTAGTAGTCAAATTGTATTTGAATGTCACCAATTCTTATTTAATTGGATTAAAGGCCACGGTTTTATAGTGTTATCCAAACTAAAGTAATAGATTTTTTTTTTAAGACGCACAACGTAAGTACATATTCGTGATACATTGTTAATATTTGCTTTCTGTGAATCCAGTAGGAAATGATATGTTTGTATGTACATAATTACATGATTTGTAAAAGTGGTTCCTTTTTCCTATATTGCTAACAAACTGACTATGACATTTCTTTTTTACTGCCCTTCAGGAATCCCCTCACTCTGCCAATCTCCAAGCAGGACAGTCTGCTCGAAAAAGATGCCATGTTCAGAGACACTGCTGGAGGCCTGTGCAGGCAGCATTCTCAAGACAATGGATGTGACAGCCCTTTGGAGAACAGCACAAATAAACTGGAACAGGTAATTCTATGAGAGGCATACTGATCTACAACATTGCATTTCCTTAGTCCTGTATAATACTTTAAGTACTTGATCATTTTCTTTATAGGAAGCTGTACTTGCAGAAAAAAAATAAACCAACTCATGACGACTGTTTTTAAATTGATTTATTTTCAGAAAAATGTGTGCATGCATTAATGCAATACATAATAACATGATGAAAACAAATTGAAGCAAAGGATATACTCAATATTCAAGCCTACTTTAAACTAATGTAGAATTGTAGCATTAGTACATCCATCCAGTGTATTACAGTAGTACCAGTAAACGTTCATTTTTCACATTACGGTAACTATTATGACAATTGCAATGCTGCAGCTTCAGCTGGCAGAAGCAAATTCTTATTATTATTTATAAGTAACTTTTATTCGTCTTTTAACATTCCTTGCACTACTGTAGTCAAAAAGCACTGCGTTCACTTCATTGAATGCTTTTCATGTAAAGCATCGCAGAAATATTAAATAATTTATAAATCATGTATCTTTCTAATCTGTCAATAACAGCTATTAAGGCTGTGGATTATTTTGCAGCTGTGCAAAGTTCTGAGGAACAGTTGATTAATGCTTTGGGCTTACTGTACCTCCAGCTCTTTTTGCTCAGAATATGATATCACTTTGATATGTTAGTTCCACAATTCCAAAGGCATGAATGTTCAGACAGTCTGACTGGTTCCTATTGAAAATGATCAAGAAAACGACTCTGCAATAGCAATTATCTGGCACAGCAGCAAACGTGTCTGAAATGACAGCCCATCAATGCATTTATTTGTCACATCTATGATCTGTGGAATATGAATTTTAGGTGCCGAATCCAGAACCAGGTTATCTCTTTTTAAAGATATAATTAATGGAAAGTCTAAATGGTGAGTTTCAAGCACTGAATCACTGTAGATTGTTCACTACAGTTGTTACTGCTTACCTTTTTCATACTTAAAATGGTATAAATCTCAAAAGTTTGCATGAGTATCCAATGTATTTTTTTATTTCTACTTGTTTGCTCTCTTTAGCTGCTCTCTCCAACTAGACGTACACGTACACATACACCTCTCAGAGATGGGTTGAACCTGTCCATTTTTAAAATGCTCTTAATCTCTTAATTATTTGATTTAAGCCCACCTGCCAACAATAAATCAACTAAATGGGCCATCAAGCCAAAACCTGTGGTCTTTGGGCAATGTAGTTTCTTCCTGACTCCCTTATAGTCAGGCCGAGACCTCTACTGGTTGCACAGTGAAATCACAGGGCATAAAGGTCTTTCCATCAATTTTATATAGTGCCCTTAAATGACTTTATTAGAAGCTATATAACAATGTGTTGTCTATACTTGGGCTTCTCAAACTCGGTCCTGGGGACCCCCTGTGTCTGCTGGCTTTCATTCCAACCGAGCTCTCAATTACTTAACTATACCCTTAATTGAACAGATAATTTGCTTAATTAGACCTTTTTACTTGTTTTTAGCTCTTAAATGGTTGCAGATTTCAAGTTAGCTACAAGATTTTATAAGTAACTTGAACTGCAACTAAGAGCTGAAAACAATTAAAAAGGTCTAATTAAGCAAATTATTAGTTCAATTAAGGGTTTAGTTACGTGATTGAGAGCTCAGTTGGAATGAAAACCAGAAGACACAGGGGGTCCCCAGGATCGGGTTTGAGAAGCCCTGGTCTATACATTAAATACGAGTGTGACAGGATAACTCAGTCAGGAAAATCTGCAGTTAAAGCGCGGTTTGTGCATGTTTATTTACAAAAATGAAAGAAAAGGGCACAAGTGCCAAAATAAACAGTTTAAACAATGCAAGCTTGCCAGCTAGACAGTGACCTTCACTACAATTCTCAAAACACAGTGCCTAAACTCCCCTCACCAAACAAAGGATTTCTCCCCTTTTTTTTATATGTGGCCATTCCCCAATTAGCACTCAGTTACGTAATTGGTGATTGTTGGCAAAGACAGATTTAACCCCATCCCTGCCAACCATACATTCCCCTACACACTATTTACATCTGCAGGGCTTTCGCCCTGCCACAAACAGCAACACATTTCAATGGCTATAAGAAAAAAATTAATCCGAGGAACATTATATCTTCAGATTAGTATAGCGGTTGTAAAAGTATTAAGCACTGCTCTTTGAACTGCATTAGGTAAGCTAACTTAAGCCAGAGGGTCAAATGTGTTTCCTACATACAATATCTTCTTCCCCAGTTGAGTTGTAGCACAGCCAAACTAACATAAAAAATGAATTGATGTGAACTCTGCTTGGTGACAGTTGAGTTATATGGATCGTGGTCTGCAGATGGAGCCTGGATCTTTAAGCTCAGCCAACATTACGCTGGTCTCCAAACCCTTAGAACTATGCATTTTTTATACTGACATCATCTCACATGATTGGTTTTGCACTGCATTGGTTTCTGAACCTGGAGGTGGGGTTCAGTCTCTAGTCTCCCAGCAGTGTCAGTAAACAGATGTCAGGAAAACATCGCCAAACTCATGCAAGACCCTTTTACACTATATAGAAATACAAACGACTCACTCTGTTTGTTCATTTTTGTCTTCAAAGATAAAAAGATGTACTGTTATAACAAGTATGTCAATGACATACCTGCCCTGCCACGGCTGTAAATTCAGAATGGTAAAGAAAATTCCTGCTGTAAAGTAGATTTATGCCCTTTAATGTGGGGGCGAGGAGACTTTCAAGTAACAGATGCAACATATTAATTTCATAAGGTGCTGGCAGTAAAAGCCCTGAAGACAGGCTAGTAAATACATGGTTGCAAAGTGTTCGAGAGCCTTTCAAGTGTAATGAACTGTAAAATGTAAAATAATTAGATGTGCCCTGTTTGAAAAGAGCCAAAACAGCACTTATATGGATCAAAAAGTGTTGCATAGCCTTGATATTTACTGATTTATTTGTTTGTGGTATTCAATAAACAAAAATACTTCTGTCTGTAAAGCTGATGGACTGAGCTGTTTAAAATGACGTGACAGCAGAGAGCCTTCAAGAGCAGTCCTAGGGGCCTGTTTCATAAAGCTATCAGAAGAATACAGAAATTTGATAGGCTGTAAAGAGTAGTCATGGTGAATTTCTTCTTCGTGGAATATGGGGTTTTTGATACAGAGAAAGGACATTTTAAAATCCTTAAAAAAAAAGAGATCACAGCAAAAAATATATAGAGACCTGAAGACCAGGGTCATTACCTTTCATATACTTCACTAAAGATGCTGACCCTTGCTATTCCTTACTACAATACCATAGTTACATCAGATTGCTAATTACAATTTTTTGGAGATCTTGGGCTCTATGTATCATTGATTTTTCTTTCGTATCTTGACTTTTCGTAGGTTTTGTGACTTCAGTAGACCTTCCATAATTAAAGTCATTTTCACTCCCGTAACTTAGTTTTATTCCTGCTGCGGTAGTTTAGTTACGACTGTTCGTTTCAAACTGCTTTCGTATGCAAATGTACAAATCTCATTATAATATTGAAGTTTCGCTCTTACCCTGGATGTATTATCATTTTTTCCTGATTTACGGCTTTGGTTTGTGCCTGTTATTTTATGTATGCCTCTCACTGGTGTAGATTCAACTAGCAGTTCATATGTGAAGCCTCCTGTTTAAATTTTTACAGGCTTTTAGTTACTTTAAAATAAAGCACCTTAAAATATAAAATAATCCAATAAAAATGTATATTAATAGTCTATATTAAATAACAATGGCAATAAATGAATTTGTTTTAGTTTATTTTATGTTTAAGTGTTTTATTTTAAACTTCACATTAATAATGGTAGGGAAACTCAGAAACAAATCATTGCAGAGTTTTTTGATTAAACACAAACTGAATTTTTTTCTTCTCAGTAATTAATTATGTAGTGCATAGACAACTGAAATATGATGAAAAGTATTTGCTTGCGTAGCCTACTGTATGTACTGTAATTTTTTCCTTTACACAACTAAAATATACTTAGACTCAAACAAAAGTTTTCTGTGATATTCTTAAATTAAAGCACTGAAAGCACAGGGAAGCATGGTTAGGGTACAGAAATGTGTTTTCCTTTTCTTTTTGGCCAGTGCCATAGTTACAGAATTCATAGATCGATCGTATTATACTTGCCTACTACTTCTTTTTGTTCACTGTACCACTCATTTATCTTTGCCAGAAAGAAGTTCTAAATCTATTTATAATGAGATGCAAATTACAATCTCTCCTGTATAATTGAGCAGTAATTTATGGTGTTCGTAAACTTCTGGTGATATTACGGTAGTTTTTCACAAAAAATAGCTGCTTAGTACATCGCATGTAAAAATTACGAAGGATGGAGGCAATGAATTCACAGTATTTACTAGTAATATTAGTAATATTACTAGTACATAGAGCCCCATGTCTCGAAAGCTGCTTTCACATTCAAATTATCCGAAATTGGAGGTGTTTGTTACTAAAAAGTACAATGAACTCGCATCCACTGTCATGCAGAAACATTGGAACATGTGTGACTGGATAGCACCCAGCAATTAGAACCAGCCTACAATCTGTTTGCGTCGTTCCAAAGCTTTGTTGTGTTTGTTATGCAGCTGATATTGGGAAGTGTGTTTTCTATTTTAATGTAAATGCCACCTTAAAGATTCAGTGACACACAAACCCAGTGTCTCCTATTCCATTGATGACTATTTTAATACTTTAAATGAATGCATAAATGATTTTTAACATATATATTTAATGTTGCAGGTGAAGCTTATGCCTCCTGCCCCCAGCGATGATTTGGCATCACTGAATGAACTGACTGACAGCAGTTTACTCTATGAAATGCAGAAACGGTTTGGAAACAATCAGATTTATGTAAGTATATTTGCTTGTGAATGAGAATTAATAAATATTAAATAATCTCGTAAATAATTCAAATGTATTCACTAACTGATAATGCAACAGAATTTCAGTGATACGAAATGTATGTACAACCAGTAACTGCCTCATAGCCCGACCTTTTTGTTTGCTGGTGTGGCACCGGCTAAGTGATGCAGGAAAGTACAGCCAGTACAAGGTGGTGCACAAAAAGGCAAGTCTGTAACTGCTTGTCCAAACGAGCCAGGTTCTTTTGTAGAGTCCTTGAGATCTGTGCTGGCACTGGGTTTCCTCACCCTTTCAGTCCCATTTCAGGCCAATTTGGTTTGCACTGGGTTTGCTGTAAAAGAGTTCCATTCCATTGTATATAACACCACATGCCTTGTATAAAACACACCTCTTGTATACTAACCTGTCAAAAACACTGCAGAATACTGTTACCTGAGTATGGTGCACAACCTGTATAGAAAATGCAACCATTCTCCTATAATTTGTAAAAGGGTGTGTCTTAGTCAGAAAATGACTGTATATTAATATCTCTTAATAATTTTCACAGGCTTTGGGAAAAAACTAACCACAGTATTTTTAAGGCAAGACAAGTGGTGTTTTCTTTCTTTGTGTGAACCTGTTTAATACTGAATGTGACTCACTGTAATGAACACCCAGCAAGAAAATAATATATAATGTAACAGAGGAAACGACAGGGATTGTGAAAGCTGATGCGCCAAGGGGACAACAAAATCCAATTTGTTGGTCACTAATGAATTTTAATAGATAAATCAGTCAACAGGTTCAGCTGCTGAGCAAATGCAAACACAAGACTCTTAAAATGCCAAAAAATTGGATTTGATCATACAGTGTTTTGCTATACATGGTGTTTTAAAATTAATTGCAGACCAATTCTGATCTTGGCTCAGAGCTTTTGTCTTAGAAAAGCCTGTCATTCAGACTTTTTACAAAACTCCAGTACCTTACAGACTTAAACAGCATAAGAAAGGTTTCTTATGGTGATTTGCTTAAACTTTAATATAAAGGGATATAGTATGGGAAAATGCGCACAAATGTTTTTATGAAGAACAGTATACCCCAAATATATGTTTTCTCTGATTGGGATTAATTATGTTTGCCTTTTACCCTTATATCAGCGGATTGCAATGAACTGCCTGAAGAACCTGCACGTGACACCATTTGGGATTTTGAGCTCAATCTGGTTTCTATTGGAAAAATCTAGGCACACCTTTCCAATGTTCTTAATCAATATTTGTATGAGCCGATCTCCAGGGTGCCTCCAGTTTTAGTTTCTCAGTGTGAGGTTTCCATTGCAATTTGGAACTTGAGACTTATTTCCCCAAGCCAGCTGGCTGACTGCACACTCACCCAAGTTGCTCTCAGGACTCTTGCAGGCTCCAGCTTGAATCTATAGCTTTAGTCTGTTACTGAAACCTGTTGAAAGGTTTAGGCACAAGTAACATAGAGAACATCTATATACTGTAGTGAGTCCCATGGTGCTATTGATAGTGCTGAAAATGTCAACATTTAACTGTATTATGGAAAGATAGTTGACAAATATAGTTTTGAATTGTGGATCTCATTGTCGCTAACAATAAAACAACTTAATTGTGCTTTTTACAGAATGTCTTCAAATTTTGGGGAGCTCATTGTTACATGATTCAATAATTTTCAATAAGGATCATACTGAATTTTATGCAACTCGCTACAATACTTGAGTGTATTCTGAGGTGCATTTAAGGGGGAGCATACAGTTAGCATTTCTTCTTTGCTTTTCCTTTACTAGAATCTACTGAATCAACCACCGTTGCTATAGAAACCTCATATGGATCAGCTTCAGGTTAATTTCTTGTCAGAGTAAGGCTTCAACGGTGAAAAAGTACAACATATTACCAGAGCTGCCATGGGAATTTTAAAAAATTCATAGTAAAGAAAATTAACCTTCAGGGGCAATGAGTGCAGTAAACATGGCAGCAATGCTAACAGCATCATTGCTCTCTGGAGGATCATTTTTCTCACAATTTACTTGCTAAATTGACACTTTAAATAGAATGTATATATATATATATATATATATATATATATATATATATATATATATTGTAAGGCAGCAGGTTGTGTGAGACAGCAGGGAGGGGGTTAAAACCTCCCTGAAGAGAGAAATGGCACCTTTTGTTTAATTGTTTTGTGCTTTTATTTTGTTAATTGTTTTATTGTTTAATTTAATTGTTTTATTATTAATTATCCCCTGCACCTGGGAGCCATTGTTAAATTAGTACCAGGTGCAGGGTATTTAAGAGGAGCAGTCAGAATGCTCAAGGCTGCTGAGTAGAAGGAAGCAGAAGAGAGGTGCTCTGCTTCCGAGCAGTCAGAGAAACAGTAAGTGCTGTGTAAACCTGTATGGTTTTTTTGTGTGTGGTGCCAGGTAAACGGCTTAGCCGTCCTGCAAGTTAGTCAGGAATAACCTGTGTAGTAAGTACTCCAAAACGGAGTTAGGTTTTTGTTTTGTGTTGTTTGTTTTTATGTTTATTAAAAAGTAGCGCAACCGCGCTTAGAAAATCCATTTGTGTTGTCGCTGTGTCGTAATTTTAAAGTGGCACGAACCCGAGTGGCAGCGTTTCTTTTACATAAAACAATTAAACAAAAGGTGCCATTTCTCTCTTCAGGGAGGTTTTAACCCCCTCCCTGCTGTCTCACACAACCTGCTGCCTTACAATATATATATATATATATCCTTAAAGAAATGTTTTGCAGTGACTTTTTCTAAATTAAATTATATTTACTTGGCAAAACTTAAACGTGACCTATTTCCTGTTTAGCTACTCTAAAGTATATTTTGTATAAGTGACACAATCATTACAGGTCAATGCATGCACCACATACTTTTTTCAAGAACACTGGCTCTTCTCAAAGTAGTATTACTATAATAATAATAATAATAATAATAATAATGCATTTTAGCTAAGAAGGAAGGACACAAAACAGATATGAAGCTCAAAATAGTAGGTTCTTTGTTCGGCAGCAGCAGTTAATCATAGCAACGTGCAACACGATTCACCACTCACTGGAATCCCCTACACTGGCTAGCTCGCAGGCTGCCTCTCTTATAACCCACAATCCCTTAATATTGCAACAATGTGAAAGACCTTTAGCCAGCCAGTGGCCGTGATTAGTTGCACTGTCCCTGACTCCTGCCAGGTGCACTAATTAATCTCCGGGATCCCTTTCCCATGCTTGATCTGGGTCAGCACTGGTGCAGGGTTGCACCAGTAGTCTAGTACAGATGAACAGTGTCTGCAGCAAGGTATTCCTGCACGCGTGAAGCATGGTTGCAGACCATGCAACTTAGCTCTGCAAAGCAGCATTGTTCAGTTCAAGCACAGAAACACACACAAAGTCCTAGCACCAGCCCTTTATTATAATAATCATAATCATAATCATAATAATAATAATAATAATAATAATAGCACCTCTACAAGCACCTATTTTAATTAACAAAACAGCATCTAAATACTAACCCTATTTCTGACTTCTGCTTTGGAGATGCCTCTGATTTGATTTTAAGCTGAAATGTAAATTTTCACATTGTCCATTTTGAATAATTCAGTAAAACACATCTCACTGTGTGCATACTAGATAATGTTGCTGTTCACTCCCTGCATTGGCTAACAACATTACACCTCTATCTACACACATGGCTAATTTGAATAAAAATAATGAATAGAAATGAAACACTCCCAATCTCTTGACCCTGGAAAGACTTCTTATGACCAGGTGCCTGTCTATACTTTGATACATCAATTTAAAACCAGGTCTTCCCTGTACAGTACTCTATGTCTAGATCATTGAAGGAGTGATAACCAAGGCTTTAAAATATTTAATTCAGAAAAATATGTATTTCACCAACAGTACAGGAAGTGATTATGTATTCGTTATCTCCTGCAAAGAAAAGCAGCAAATAAAGACAAAAAAATAATAATCAGTACTGCAGAAGTGTTTTGTCTTGCTATTAGTTGACAGTAATGGTCTGCAATATTGATATTAGATGACAATAATAGGCTGGTTTAAAATAGGTTTGGATTTTGGAGAGCTGTATTTTGAGAATGCTGTTACGCATGTAATTAAGAATTTGATTTTCTCAATGTATTTGGAAAACTATCCCATTGAGTTAAGAGCTGTCAGGCTCTGTTTAGCTTTTGCTATTATATGACTATTATACCATGGATAAATAAGTACAGCTAAATAACACTGAGGGGCAAATGGGCTATGACAGTGTGCAAAGATCTTCTTCATTATTATATTGATTGCATTTTTACTATACTGTGAAAATCAGTTCATCATTTGTATCTTACCTTAATTTTCAGACGTACATTGGAAATATTCTTTTGCTGGTAAATCCATATAAAAACCTCCATATTTATTCAACAATGGTGAGTACCTTCTTTTTTAGTTTTTGTTTTGTACATGATTATTAGTATTAAGATTAGTACTAGAATTAGGATTCATGCTCATATTAGTATTATTTGCAGTATTTATATTATGTGTTAGGTATTAGATTATAGGTGTTAGTTATATTAGTTTTAATAGAATTATTGTTGTTGTCTGGTCTGCCTACATCAATCCCCCCTAACTATGCTGGGTATAGCTCCCATTGTCACCATAATGCCACTCCACCAGCACTTGTCTTACCAGTGGCTCCTAACTACAGTGTTAAAAAGGGGGAGCACTGTATATACAAGTAATTGCCACTGCGGAGGATATTAATGCAAATAAACTGAGCAAATGTTTTTGTCTATGAAGATAATTTTATATCTTGATATGTCACCAATTAAAGCAGGTTTAGTGATATACAGTACCTGTGGGATTATGACCACACTACTTGGAACCTGATTAGCTGAGACGATCGCTGAGGTTTATAAATCAAATTCATGTAACACTTTTTTCAAATGGCAGTGAATTATGAAAAGGCATTCAATACCAACTTCTGAACCAGGAATCATTGCCCCAAACCTTTTCTTCTCGGCGTTCAAACTGCAGTGAATTTTAATGTCACCTCGGTGAATGCCTGGGAGGAGGAGGAGGAGAGATAATAAGAAAAGGAAACATTTGTTGTGTCATTTGTAATTTTCTTCCACAGGCTGCCTAATGCAGCCTTATGCTTGTAGTCAAGTGTGAGGAATAAATAAGCCACTCACCGGTCTCTGTGTGAAAGCTTATTTGCTTGGCTAGAACCTGCATGCCGTGATGTGCTCAGCTCAGTTAGATGACTAGCAAGGACTGCTGTGCAACCTTTAGGACTGTATGTCATTAAACAGAGCATGTGCTCTTCACCTTCTACTTTCATGATGTGTGTCTTGCTGTTAGTACCATAGCTTTAGGCATTGGTAAAAGAACTGGAAAAAGGTGGCTCAGCATGGTTACAATACATCTTCAAATAAGTTATTTGGTGAAAATGTTGTTAAATAAAGAGCCGCTTTTTGGAGCTCCCGAGTGGCTCATCCAGTAAAGGTGCTCCGTGTGGAGTGCAGGATGTGCCCTATAGTCTGGACGTCGCGAGTTTTAGTCCAGGCTATTCCTTTGCCGACTGAGGACGGGAGCTTCCAGGGGCGGCTCAATTGGCCAGCGCCGCCGGGGAGGGAGGGCTAGGTCGGCCAGGGTGTCCTCGGCTCACCGCACACCAGCGACCCGTAGTTTGGCCGTGTGCTCGTCTTCGTGGCTCCCGAGTCAGCGCAGGGGTGGTAGCGGTGGGCTGAGCCTAAAAAAAGAATTGGACATTACTAAATTGGGGAGAAAACAATAAAAATAATTGCCAATCACTAAATTTATTTTTTTAAAAAAAAGCCGCTTTTTATGATTCCATTTGATATTTATAGAATGTACATTTTGGGGGATTATTGGTTAATGTGGTAGGGTACAGTAGGTGAACAACCAAGGCTGGCTAGCAGCAGGAATAGCAGACACAGAGGCAGAATATTGCAGTCCAGCACTTCTCTCACACTTCTATTTTACAATTAAATAAACAAGGTTAAACAAACAAATCAAATTACACTAGCACCCAAGCAAAGGCTACCTCAGCAAAGGTAACCCCAGAACAATGGCTGGCTTCTCTTTTACACCATGTGGCTTGGTGTAATTGACTATCAATTAATTAATTAGGACCCAGGCGTATTCTGCAAATGGATATTACCGGGATGGGATTTTAACCTGACAAACATTAATTAAAAAACCTATGCATTTATTCACAACTGAACAACAGACAATAGATACACTTCATACTTGCTCATGGATTAGCCTTGCTACAGTTCATCTACTGTTTTTATTGCTATAAAACACCATTTCATTTCCGCCACTTATCTTTCAGTGGTACAGTCGGCGCCGTCTAATCAGGATTTCTGCTTAAATGGGATACAACTCTGAGAGACGGTTCTTCCCAGTGTTATTTATGTCGTTTACTTTATTTACGTCACATTGCTTAATTGGGACACAGTATTTTCAAATGAGTGCGTTGAGTGCAGTGAGCACGTGATTAAGTTGTGACTTGCATAAAGCACGTTGAACTCTTGAAGAAGGAGGAGTCTCCTGTGGTTTCATAGGCTGCTGTTGCAAGGAAAGTTGGCATGTTGGGGCTCCCGAGTGGCGCATCCGGTAAAGGCGCTCCACGTGGAGTGCAGGATGCGCCCTATAGCCTGGAAGTCGCCGGTTCGAGACCAGGCTATTCCACAGCCAACCGAGGACGGAGATCCCAAGGGGCGGCGCACAATTGGCCGAGCGTCGCCAGGGGGGGAGGGAAGGCTAGGTCGGCCAGGGTGTTCTTGGCTCACCGCGCACCAGTGACCCCTGTAGTCTGGCCGGGCGCCTGCGGGCTTGCCTGTAAGCTGCCCGAGAGCTGCGTTGTCCTCCGACGCTGTAGCTCTTGGGTGGCTGCATGGTGAGTCCGCAGTGTGAAAAAAAGCGGTCGGCTGACGGCACACGCTTCGGAGGACAGTGTGTGTTCGTCTTCGCCCTCCCAAGTCAGCGCAGGGGTGATAGCGGTGAGCTGAGCTTAAAAAAAATAATTGGCCATTCTAAATTGGGAGAAAATAATAAAAATAATTGGTAGCGACTAAATTAAAAAAAAAGAAAGTTGGCATGTTAACATTGCAGGTGCCTCACCTTGTGATTTCATTTTTTCATTTCATTAAGAAACAAAAAAGTGTGACTAAGGTCGTCTCAACTGCCTCTCGTTTAATTGCCACTTATTTGGGATAGTTTTCCTTCTCCCAAGGCATCCCAATAAAGCGGCACTTACTGTATCGTATAAAATTTGTTCTGATACCATTTATGAAATACGTAAAGATAATAGTCATTATAAATCAAGTTTGAAAAGTCACTGTTGTAGATGTCGTCCTTTGTGTAGAACATACAGCAGAATTCAAAGTAAAAAGTAATAAAAAAAGTATGTGTAATTCTGGTTCCTGAATACATTATCTGTTTTTGTGATTTGATAATAAGTTAATACGTGGTGCATATGGTGTGTATACGTCATTACGCATCTTGAGCAGCCAGAACCATCTTTGCTTCACAGACCTCTCGCCCAAACGGCATGAGATGGCATATGTTATACAATAAGAGACACCCTGCACACAACATCTTAACTTATAAAGGAGTCTGGATCAGTACCAGTCGGTAACCATCCCCTTCACTGTCACATCTCTCTTTTCTACATTGTATTGATGTTTTGTGGATGCCTGTTTTATATTATATACTGTATAAAGCTGTAAAGGTCAATGGTACAACAAGCTTCCCACTTCCCTGTCAGTTCTCTGAGCTTTATTCCATTTACAGCATTAATGCACCCAGGAAGGGTAATCTGTATCCATCAATCTCATGGCACGTAAGGGGGTCATTTGAATTGCTAACAGCTAAAAAACAGCCACATTCATCAACTGCTGCTGTTCTTTTTTCCTCTTTGCCACGATTACTCTCAATGTCCTTCCAGTGTCCTCGCAATCATGCCGACTGCACAGCGGGTGAATATAATGGGTCTGTGGCCTTGTAATAGGTTCTCAGCGGAGGCCAGAGTATAGCATCTTCTTTTTGAAATGAGCCTCAATAGATTCTAAATGTTATTTTCACACCAAACCATACTTTTTTGTGAATTATTCATGTTAATGTTCTAGTGTCTGGCAGACTGCTATGAAGAAAAGCCCTGAGGAGCTAAATAAAATGTTTTATTCCATATATATTTAATTAGGATAATTCACGTCTATATGTTGTATCTCAAGACACGCCTAAGAAGTATTTTTTATATTTTATTATAGGAATACAGTAATCATACAAAACCGAAAGTGTTAGCTCATGTAAGGATGTCATTAATATCTAACAGTGAGAGTAAAGAACCAGGAGCCCTTGATTTTAAATCCCACACACCCATTAATCTCATTGTTGGACCTTGAGCAAGTCACTCTGTCTGAGCTGTACGATTTGGGATACAGGTAAGACCATGAGAGAAAATTAGATGTTGCCACCTAGGTTATACTGGTACACTAAATATGTACAGTAAATATTCTAGTGGTAGCCATTGAACCTTAAACATTAAACGGTGGTCATCCATGTTAATGATATCTCAATGGTATGAAGATAGCAATGTTACTTCATTTATGGATTTCTAAAGACAATACTACCATTAAATTCTTATAGGAAGTATAGCAGGCACATGATTGCTAGTGTCATATTTCTTGTGCTGAATATCTTTTGTAAAATGAAAAGCAGCTGATGCTTCATGGTGCCTAATCCTTTCTTGAGCTGCTGTATGCGTCAATTCCACTCCAATGGCCTAGCTTCAATCAGTCCATGTGACCTACAGCCACAAAAAAGAGTAGAGACTCAATGTGGTACAGGAATGGGGTTTGTTTCTGACATATCGTAGCACACAACAGGTAACACAAGCTCTGATTGGCAATGAGGTCCTCAGCAGTTTATTAATTCTGGTGGTCCCTCACAGAAGAAAATAACAAAAAATGCTCAGATTGCCAGTGCAGCTTTTCCAGAGCACTGTGAATGTAAAGGGTATATTTGGAAAAGTAATGAGATTTCAAACAGCCTTATGCTCCTCATTCTCACTACTATCTTGTTCAATAATAGTGTCCTTGGGAATGCATGGCACAGAATAGAGAGAAAGACTGAAAATGGAAGAGAAACAGAAAATGCTTTCCATTCGTTAATGTGACCATCCATCACTCTGATAGCCACTTATGTTAAAAAAAATAGAACCCAGATATCTTGTTTCAATGTACGTGTTTTATTTTTCTCCCTCGCAAAATACAATTACGTATGCAGTGTAAACAGCAGCAAGTCATTTGTGTTGCAGGTTAGCCAGCTTTATCTGAGCAGCTCAGGGAGACTGTGTTCCTCACTCCCACCTCACATCTTCTCCTCCGCTGAAAGAGCGTATCACATGCTGTTCCAAGAGCGTCGGCCACAGTGCTTTATCCTCAGGTACAGTGACGTGTTTCTTGATTAATAGCCTAAAGAATTATTTTTTGCCCTAAGAGCCATTTAAGTTGTAAACCTTCAATTGATTTCTGTTTATTTAGTCATCCATCTTTAATCGCAGTCTGTGCCCCGTGTCGTACTTCGTCAGGCTGATAGAAGCTTGCAATTCTGGACATGGCATCTCTTTAGGGAGAGGCTTTTGCACCCTGGTTGGTTTTAATTAAAATGTTAAATTACAGGGTGTTTAAATTCAAGCTATTTTGGTGTGAAGTAAAATATGTAAATCACAATAATTTATACTGGGCCATGTATTCAATGATAAATTTAAAAAAATTAAAAAAAATGCTTACTTTTGCATTCTATTCATCTGTGGAGGAGAAATGGTTATTACTTATCCAATTGTAAGCCTCAATGGCAACCCAAAGTAACACACTATAGAAAATAACAATTTGCTGCAGTTCATTTGTATTTTTTATTTATTTTATTTTTTTACACCTTATTACATTTTAATTTTACATTTGCATTAGAAATGAAAAGTGGTGTGTTGTGTTTTCCTGTGGCCATGACTGTTTGGAATTCATTTTTAAAACACACATGAATTATAGTCAGTTCTACATAAGCTATATGTTTTGCATTGCAATACTGTATGTTTTGCATTGCATTTTATTTTTACTATAGAATATTGACTACAGCCCTTTATTTACCACTGGCCTGTGATATAGCAAATGAAACCCCAGCTATGTAACATTTAGTCTGGAGTGTAATACGCCCCTGGCTTCTTGTATGTTTCGATTTCATCTTTACAGTTTGCTGGATTCATTTTCAGA
Source organism: Acipenser oxyrinchus oxyrinchus (assembly GCA_030684275.1). Lineage (NCBI taxonomy): Eukaryota > Metazoa > Chordata > Actinopteri > Acipenseriformes > Acipenseridae > Acipenser > Acipenser oxyrinchus. Next base: position 44,304,064 of record CM060253.1, read on the forward strand.
AAGTGTAATTGACCTTCTGAAGCCATCTGTTTGTTTGTTTGTGTTTCCTTATCACTGATCCCAACAACAAACAAATCATAAAATAATACGCTTCTTCAAACAATTGTTTAATAAGCAGTTAAATTGATTTTATTTGTTTATTTTGTGTACGTGCTTCATGCTTCATGACATTGTTGCCTGCAGGAGGTAGATATAATGATTGTTCATGGACAAAGTGTGAAGAACGTGGAAATGATAGTTCTAGACACAGATCATTGAGCCTATATTAACACCAAACCTTGCTGAGTGTGAATAAAGATGTTTATGGGAAAGTGGGAAGACTGATAAATAATATGATTACTGTCCTGTGACACTGGGCTGTGATGCATGCACTGTAGGCAAAGTGCAGTGTTGTTCTCATATGTGCAGTTAAGGAAGAGCATTTCTAGGACTGTGTATATACACACACTATACTGAATGCAGCACAGTTTGAACAATTTAAACTTACTCTTACATTTTCACAGTGGAGAAAGCGGTTCAGGAAAGACTGAGGCCTGCAAGCACATAGTGAAGCACCTGGCATGTCGATCAAGTACAAAGGGCTTCTCGCTGGAATCCAAGATTAAACATGTAGGTGGTAGATGGGCTGTTGACTAGAGCAGCCATTTTGAAAACAGCTTTGAAACCGGTTTTAAGTTATAAGCCTACAGTATGTGTTGCTTTTATGTATGAATCCAGCTTTTTTGAAACACTCCCCCCCCCCCAAAAAAAATCAATCTATGTCGCTCTAAACACTATCAATGCACTAGAGTGGCCATTTTGAAAACAGCTTTGAAACCGGTTTTAAGTTATAAGCCTACAGTATGTGTTGCTTTTATGTATGAATACAGCTTTTTGAAACACTCCCGCCCAAAAAAAAAATCAATCTATGTCGCTCTAAACACTATAAATGCACTAGAGTGGCCATTTTGAAAACAGCTTTGAAACAGACTTTAATGTCATATATGTAAAAAGTGGTTAGGATGTTAACAATGAAAAGAAAACTTACAGGTACATTATTTAAACAGTTCTAGCAACACAGGGTCATGTAATGATATTTTTTGGAACCCCACGACTTACTCTAACCTTTTGTGAAAACTTTATAAAACACTAAAGTTCAAGGGTTATTTATTGATGTTCTAATAAACTAAAATCTTGTGGCAAGGTGCCCCGCCCCTGTGTGTACTTTGTGTTTTATGCTGTCTGTTATATGTATTACTGCAGTGGTGCATGGAGTGTGGGTTATGTAGCACAGGTGAAATGAGTATTTAGGCATGGGGAAATGCACAACCACTCCACGTGCACATTACAATGGGTATTTGTATGGGGGCACAGGAACTACACAATTAGTCCACGTGCAGACTGTACCGTGCCCCCATACAAATACCCATTTTAATCTGCATGTGAAGTGGTTGTGCATTTCCTGTGCCTAAATACAAATATACAGTACATTTGACATCACCTGTGCTACATAACCCACACTCTGTGCACCACTACAATAATACATATAACAGACAGCATAAAACACAAAATACACACAGGGGAGGGGCACCCTGCCACATTATGTACAGAGGTGTGCAGAAGAGCAGGTTTATTGGGAATCAGTATGAAGATCTGCACACCACTGCTGGTTAAAAAAATGTAAATAGAGACTGTTAAATTGCTGTTAAAGTAGACTTTTTTTGTTCTTTATGGAACTTTAATAGCTGTCATTTAACGAACAAAGTAGTTCTTAAGAACATGTGGGCTAAATATTCAAACGCCTTGTGTGTGTCGCAAGGGGAGTTGTAGAGATTTTTTTCGGCAAGTCCTTTTTGCGAAAAAAGTTGCACTTTTGAGTGAGATTCAAAATAGATGCTGCGTTGGGAAAAATGGGTTTGCGGGTTGTTCTCTCGCAAGTGCTTTTCCTTCAAATTTGGGGGAGGTGTCATGAATAATCCTGCAAGTTCACCACCACAATCTAAATTCAAAAGTTAATTTGCTCGCAAATCACTATGTTGCATGGAAATCACTTAAGACTGGATACCCTCCTCTTAATTATTTCGCAGGAAGTATTTCAGGACAATCTGTTTCTAGTTAAAGAGTGAACATGGCTTTCAAACAGCTATATCTGCAAATGCTAGCAGAGCAACAGAAAAAGAGGAAATATCATGCAGGCAGAATATACAGAGAACGTATAACATTCCTTGACTTGTCTCTGAAGAAGTCCTTAGTTGGTTTATACTTTGATTAAACATAATAACATTTTGGTTTATTTCCAACTCAAACATTTAATTTATTTGTGACTTATTTTAAACAATACTAATTACAAGTGCTTAATTTGTAAAGAAAGAGATGTCGGCGCAAGCAATGACAATAATACCGTCCTTCTGAAGCGCACATTCAAAATCATAACAAGTTTATGAGTATTGTACGTACTAGTGTTACATTTTATAATCACATATTTTACATCATAATAAGTCCAAAATGTATTATAATCACATATTAAAAGGCTGTATATATATATATATATATATATATAGTATCACGTTTAAGAAAAATGAAAAATAATAACCTACCGCTCTGCAATTGGCTGCAATTTAACAGTAATTCTGCACTGCCCTCTTCTGGTTAGAATTGAGTTACTGTACACATGGCTGCATCTACACCTTAATCAGTTATCTTTTAAAGTGTTAGCTAAATAGGGATGGCAAAGGAAATTAGAAATGTAGACATTTTTAGTTAAGAGCAGTATAGAGTGTCTCAAATTAAATGCGAAATTCCAGTTTACGGGCCTTACTTTAAAAGCTTGGTAACTTATCTTGAGCATATCTATGATAATAAAGCACTAAAACAAAAAACAAAAAAAAAGCAAATGGTTTTGAATATTTATGGAAACAACTTTGCAGGGCAAAATAGATTCATTTTAAGTTGAAATACAAAAGAAAAGCAGATTTATTCTAAACAATCCACTAGAAATCAGGCCAGGTATGTACATTTACTTACATATTGTTTGTGTTACTGTTGTTTTGTTGTATTCTTTTAGGTAAGCTGTGTCCTCGAAGCATTTGGCCATGCCAGAACAAAATGGAATGATTTCTCAAGTCGCTTTATAAAATATCTGTCACTGCAATACTGTGAGAAGAAAAGGACACTAATCGGAGGTGAGCTGTCTTTACTAAGAAGGGCGGATTGGAGGTTTTGAGGTGCATAGGTTTAGGTTGGAGTCTCCAGGGTAATTACATAAGTAACAACAGGGTAAAGGTGTGGGAAATAGATGGAGGTTTGGGTTGGGATACAAAAAAATAAATAAAATTAAGTGTATGATAGTGTTTAAAAAGATATTTACAAAGATATTAGTGACCAAACCTTATTTTTTTTTGTTTTAATGTGTATTTATTTAATATATTACTATTAGGTTTGGTTATAACAATTTGGAATCATTTCTCTTTATCTTCTGAAAATTTTACTTCAATCCATAAGAGGGCAGCAAATCCCTACATAAAGTACACAGTAATAATCCTTCACTGGGATTATCTGTACCTTTTTAAACCGGTGCATTGCACATGTTTTCAATTGTGTCCTTTCCAATGATTCGTATCAACTCCAACTATTTTGCCCAGTCTTCTGTGTGCTGAAATGCACTGCATAGTGAAATCAGTAACTGTGCTTTGGGTCTAATAGATATTGTTTACACGTCTGCATAATTATCTTACCCACTTGTTTTGTGTTATTTGGTTTAGATTGCTTCTTCTGCTTTGAGGTGTCCATATTCCAGAGCAAACAGAGACACGTATGACATGCGTGTTCAGTAATCAATAACATACATTTCACAGCAGACAAATGTTCATTTGAGTGTATGCTCTGTCTGTATTTTGCTAGTTCTAGAATATCGTAAAACAAATCAATTTGGTATAATAAATAGTGTAATATACATTATATATATATATATATATATATATATATATATATATATATATATATATATATATATATATATATATATATATATGGGTAAGAGAATTATGCAATCTTTCAAGTATGCAGATTTTATTTTGCGATATCACCAAGCCAAAAGTGGTAACAACCATGGAAAGACCCCCACCTCCATAAACCTCAAGTTCCATTTGACACGCAGAACATAATTTCAGTTTAAACAAGATAAAGTTTTAAGAATTTAGTCGTAAAAGCTTTCCTATACCTCTTTTATTGAAAAAGTTAAAACACAACACTAACTCCCATCAACTGTGTTGTACAGATATGAAGATCAATATTGCTGGTGAAACATAAGCAGTTAGTGGCCTGTAAAAGTTTACAGTCTTGTAAGCCTATGAGCTCAGTGGTTTGCAAGCATTTCTAGTGATATATTGAGCTGGTATTATACAGCTTTTCATTAGTGCTGCCATGTTTTTAATATATTGCAAGTTTATAGACATTCTCTTGCACCATCAGATTGCCTTGGATGGAATTAATTTTACCTAAAGCGATCAAGGTGATTTAAAAAAAAAATTTACTCTCATGTGTTAAGACAACTTTTATAATCCTTTGTTTTTGCACCAAAAGCTTGGTAGTACACATTGAGTTCCTGTTTGATTGTGGTATGATAAATAAATAAATAAATAAATAAATAAATAAATAAACTCTGTTTACCTCAACTATCTTGATAAATGTTTTTTTTTCTATCCACAGACTACAATACATGGTATCAGTAAAGCATTTGGTTGGTACAAGGTCACAATCACGTCTTACTTAAATCAATTGCACAGTTTAATAAACTGTTTTTCTTTTAAATGACTTAAAATGGGGTTCTTGTGCCACCATTGAACTGTTTTAAATAACATTGTAATCTGATTACTCGACTGACCTACTTTAACCTTTTGTTCTGGCTGCCATGCTTTACAGATTCCACATTTCTCTGCATTCTTTGTGCTGCTTAGCTCCAGAGGTCGCTCCTTTACTAAGGCCAGGCGTTTTACAAAGCTTTTCAATCTTCATTCTGATTGCAATGTTTATTTTCAACAGTTTGCTTCTCTTTAGAAGGTGCGTCATGAATGCAGATTTCTTTTGAACACAATGAAATATCTGTTTAGGGAGTTTATTCAGTAGGAAGGGCAGATTACTGTATGCTACCTGACCTGGCATTGCATGGCAGCAACTGTGAATTTCTTGAAAAACTTGAATTCAGCAGTACTTCGTTATTCCTGCCGGCAGGTTGCCTTCAAATAATCCTTTTTGAAGACAAAACAGGACACTTTTTTTTTTTTTTAGACAGGAAGTCAAGAATGTGTCTGTTACATAAATCATCACTAATATTATGATGAATCACTTCAAACTACCATATTGCAAGAAAGAAAAAAAAAACACTGTAAGCTAATAGTGAACTACCTGCATATTTTTGTAAATGGTCGTATTTCACATAGCAGTACTGCTGTTAATAGGGGAGGAAATCATACAAACTTTAACGTTTTTTTTTTGGGGGGGGGGGTATAGAGACAGTACAATTTTTGGCACAGCTTTATTTTATGATTTTCCTAGTTAAATTCCTTTACTGGTGTCCAGTAAAAATTAAACAACTCATTTGCAGTCCCGTGGGTTTAAGAGAAGATTGTCTCTTCTTGCTTCAGCAACCACTGCTGGACAAGGCCAGGTGTCCAGCAGAGGTCAGGCCTCATCTCAAGGTGGAAAGATTATGTTCATAGGGTGAAAATAACAGATTGGCTTAAAAGCAGGAAGTTCCGTTATGAAAGCAAGTTAAAGGCTTTATTTATTTATTTATTTTCAGCCAGGGTTTATACCTATGTCTTGGAAAAGTCACGTCTCGTTTCACAGCCACCTCAACAGCACAACTTTAATATCTTCTACCTGATGATTGATGGCATGTCCAGTGAGGAGAAGTGTGGTCTATACCTCAATAACTTACTTGCACACAGGTAAAACCTTCTAATTGCTTTTTAACATGATGTGTTTGAAGGCAAAGTGTGGGGGGGGGTTTGAAAAACACAAGGGTGATTTGCATAAAGCATGTTTTAACTTAAAAGTGTGTATATCCATAAACAATATCATGTGTTTTCACATTCAAGTGCATGCAGGCTCTTCATTAATTCCACTTGTGAATTATTTGTGTATTGTAGTTTGCTTAGCAGCACCAGAAAAAGAAGAAAAGCACACAACAGACTTGAACCCAATAGACAAGGACAAACTTAAAAGAAGTCCAAAAGTCAAGTTTTGTTTGAACAAAACACAATTCATGTGTCTCTGTTTTAACAATATTGACATGTTCTCATTGACTTGCTTTTTATTTACACACCAAACACTGCAAACTTTATTGGTACATAACCACAAAAAAAAACATCTGCCATTTGTGACTTACAGCATGACCCCATTTTCTTTTGCCAGTTTTCTGCTGCTTAACTTAAATGTATAACTTTCTCAGAAGTGAATACATGTCCTACTCTTAATTAGCTTCAATGGAATCACACTACTGTACCTGTATTTGTACGGAACTGCCCACTTTAATCATGTTAAATAAAAGAAAACAAGGGATTCATATAATTACTGTACCGTTAAAAAGCTGAAACAAGATTTTTTTGCCTACGTCCAAAGCCAGTTTGTGTTTGTGTGTGCGCTTTCTTCTTGTTGTTTATGTCCTCTGTTATCACAGGATATACTTTGATAAAAACTGTTTTTAGAATGCTGTTTTGTAAAATGCCAAATACCGTATTTTCTTTGGATAGCATAGGTACAGTACCTATGCATCCATATGTCTCTGACATTGTTCATTTATAATTCCCCAATGTTAATAAAGCAACTACAATGTAGTATAACGACACCCTCTGAGCTACAATTTTTGTACATATCTGATGGACCTCTGGAACCAATTAAATCGGATATGACAGCTTCTAGTGTATTTCTTGAACCCATTTTCCTAACTGTGTTACTCTAATATATCTCTTATGATACAACACAGTATAACAGCCCTTTCCTCTGTGTTGATCCACATGAGTCTCCCAGGCCTCTCTATGCCTCAAACAGTGTCCTTTACAGAGAAAATATTAACTTATCAAGCACTTTCTGTAAAGCAAGATGTGTTAAGTGGAAAATGACTTGCTGTCGACCAAAGGGAGAAAGTTAATCAAACACCATGAACAGTGAAAACTAAATGGGTTGAGCAGTCTATGCAGAGGGAGTTTTTCCAAAGTGAAGACAATTTGATAGGAAAAATTCAGCAGAACAAGCAGGCAGTTAAAAACTAATATGCAGTATAATGGACATAACAACCTAATAAGCAGGTGTCTGAGGAGTACAGGTCCTCCATAAATAAAGGTTTGGACCCGGCTGTCTGTTGTCCCCTGACCTGGATAGCAAAAGCACATAATCTGTACATTTTGTACCAAACTATGGCATTTGTTTGTTACTGTGTGTACTCTACTTGACTTCTACTATATCAGTTCATACATCAATGAAGTGGATTCAATCACCAGCATGATCAAAGTTAACACAGGAAATTAAATTAAAAAAGAGCACAGTAAACAAAATGAACTCAATAAAATGTCAGCCTAGTTGGTTTATTTATTTATCTATTTATTTATTTACTGGTTTATTAAGTGTGACTAAATACTTGCCAAAGAGACAGAAATTAAGTTTCAATGTATTTAAGGGCAGTCCTTGCTATACTGGCATCCCAACATGTTTTTGGAAGTGCCAATGGAGGAGCGAGGTTCCCTCAACCCATTCAATATCTACTGCAAAAAAAATGTGCTGCTGCGTGTTTAAATAGCTCCTGTAGTACAGGGCCACATACTGTACATACAGTGCTGCCTTGTTATAACTAGGTTGTCGGGGTCCATAATAGGAGACTGTATTATTTGTGTTTCGCCTTATAATGACGAAATCTGCAGAAATTAATTAATAATATTGACATTTTTGTTCCCGAAATGATTTACAATGGCCAAATTAATATTGTAGCGTACCGTGGAAAATGAAGGAAGGAGACACACACAATTTGCAGGTACTCGATTCCACGGTTTATTGGGACGATTATTCCTGGCCCCTGTCAGAATTGGCCACACCAAAAACAGCAAGCAGTTTTGACTTACACAGCAGCTTGTCTGACTCAGCTATCAGCTCTGTCCGCGTTGATGAGAGCTCTCATGTCCCTGTCTACCCGGACGTCAATCAATCCCAGCTGAGGCAAGCTTACCGCTTCCCTGCTTACACACACACACACACACACACACACAGTATAACAGTATAAATCCCAGGTCATTACAATATATATATATATATATATATATATATATATATATATATATATATATATATATATATATATATATATATAAATACAGTATAATAGAAACTGCTATTCCACCAGTTTAAAAGTTTACACCACTCTTATATAAATTTTATATTTTTTATAATAAATGTTGTAAACTGTAAATAAATAACACAGAATCCAAGGACGTTTATGCACACTTGTATTGTTTCGTAGTGGTTTTGTAACATTAACAGTTTGCTTTTAATATGTCCAAGTTTCAACTTAAATGGGTTTAAATACAGTAATGTAAAACAATAAAATCCAACGTTTGTGTACAAATTGAATTATGGGGAGAAATGGGAGGCACGACCTTACCGTGTTATAACCGATTCCACACTATAACAAGTTTCGTTATAACAGGGTAGCACTTTACATCAATTATTTTCTCATCATCAGTCCTGTTTTTCATCAATGTAGGAACACATAATTACCAAATACTTTCACTTTTTTTCATTAATCAGGAGCAACACATTCATTAACATGGTAGATATGTGTGGCATATATGAAGCTGGAAATCAAAGTTTTGACCTGCCTGTTTATGCAGTTTCAGTCATTTTGAGATCCAACCTTTGCTTAAATGACGAAAAACAGGAGACGCAGAGTACAAGCCAACAGGTAATTGCTGTTTGTGATTTGTTTGTTGTAGGTACTTGAGCCAAAATGTACCCGAGGAGACACAGTCAACAGCGAACACTCATAACAGAGAAAAATTTGCTAGCCTGAAACAAGCCCTGAGGGTCTTGGGCTTCAACAATCTGGTATGTTGTGAGAACAACTTGTCCTGAACTCCACCCCTTTAACTAAACTGAAAACAATCATCGTCAACATCATATGACAGATCAGTATCAAAAGTGGGTTAGTTTTGGCAGTGACTGTTTTGGAAGAACTGGATAGAAACTATTTCATACACAGAAGAGAAGAAAAATAATGTGCATGTGTGGTTATGAAGTGGAAGGACAGGGCATACTGGTTTGCCACAAGGGTGGCATATCCAATGAGTACCTCTGGAGGAGGACGTCTGCTACTCTAAAACATATTTATGGCTTTACAGTAGTTTATCTTTCTCCCCGCTGCCACCAAGGGTTGCTTAAGATGACTTTACAGAAGAGAGAGGCAAAGGACAAAATTATGCGCAGACATGATGTTGTAAAGTTAAATATTCCATCATTGTAAAATATTACTGTGTTGGCTTCGAAAATACCATTATTGCCATGACTGAAATAGAAGCATACAGAATCATATTTTTCAACTACATTAGGATTTGTAGCAACTATACCTCTGGTACATGTCTTATGTCTCATATTGAATTCCTAATTTAGTTAACGAACTATGGCCTTAAATAAGAATATTGTTTTACTAAACATAGATCTATTGAAAGGTTATGTACTGAAGTATTTATATCATAATATTATAAATTTGACGATTGTGCCTCATCTCAGATTACACAACATTATTTCCAGTTAACTTTGTTTTGAGATTGCACCTGTACCTGCAAATCATGTCATTCCTTCCCAGCTATAGATCTGTGTGTCTGGCTTCAGGGAGCATATGGGTGGTACAAACTCATTTGTGCATGTCTGCCCTTTAATCAGGGCATATGTATTGATTATCCTGTTATTAACTACATTCAGAGCAGTATCAGAGCATGTCATTTATCAGTGTGTTTAGTGCCCTTTATCTGATTAAAACAGTGTGTTCCAATTTCATTGTCTAGTGATGTTTGTCTAGGCCACAGAGCAGAGATTACAATTGTAGATTCATATTTCCTGTTTCTATACAAGAATGTTATTTATGTCTGTACAGTACATTGTTATCCTTCCTTCTCCCCTGTCACTGTGGGTATGTGAAGGTGAACTGCATTGACCATTTCAAAGAAAAATGAAATTCCTTTGAAGCAAATCATATGTGAGAGTAAGCTTTAGAGTCCATAGCAGGAGGTGATAGTAAGGAGGGTTGCACAGACGATTTCATGTACGGTACCGTATGTCTCTACCTTGGCACAAGCTGCCTCAGCACTGCCTTGGCAGATCCAGTAGGATTCCCCTTTCAGAGAACACTGGCTGTCCTTCTCTGGGCTGGGCCAGCGACCAAAACATATATCTGAAAATCAGAGACCATCTTGTCCCTGTTTTGGAAGGCAGCTAGTGACCATTACATCAGCACGACATTAATGCGGTCATGTCAGTCATTTCTACTTTTAGAGGGCATAAATATACTGGATCTTGAAAGAGCTTAGGATCAAATAATTGTTTGCGTTTGTTTCAAAGATAATGAAGGATATTGAGAGTGATATATGTTCTGCATTGCATTCATTTTCATAAGCTTATGCCATATTTTGTTTTCAGTGGGATTGGTATGGTATGGAAAATGTTTTAATTAAAAAGGAGTTAATGCCCCTTTTTCTCAGAGGGAAAGTTAAGACATCACTTAACGTAGAACAAGTTGAGTCAAACTAGCTTTGTTACAAAAAAAGAAATGTCAACTTCGTTGTCTTACTGACCCATAACTAGGTAATTGACAGTAATTTTGTATTAGGTCTCACGCGAGTTAATATGTATGCATGACCCTGTGTCTTATGGTAAAAGATGTGTACTTTCAAGTGAGCAGTTTGGATGGGCAGAAGCACATGTGTTTATTATTATTATTATTATTTATTTTTTTTGCGAATGAGACAGCAATGATGGTAATTATATGTAATGAAATATTTGATAATCAGCATTTTGATTGCCACTTAATAGTTTAAATTGCTTATGCTATATGGCATACCTAAGTTGCATACGGTACATTCATCTAACAAAAAAAGCAGCCTGAGAAAGTGTTACCTACAGTAACTGCTGTAGTAGGTCAGCTCGGCAGGGTCACTGTATGCAGTCAGCATGGTGTTGCAATATCTCAGTGTATTTCTGGTCAGGAGTCTGTTTTCTTGCTGGAATGTCTGAACACATCCTTAAGATCCTGTTAAAAAACCTTCATCACAGTTAGCAGATGGCTCACTTTCTATTTGGTGGGCACTGTGGGGTTAAAGGAGATCTATACAATAAATGTTATGAATGTATGTGAGAGAGAGAGAGAATGAGAGAGAGAGAGCATTGTGTATGCCTTCATAATGTAAACTCATTGCTTAAAATAAATCATTTTGAAACTGACAAAAACAAGTGACATCTTGAGTAAACCATTTTAAAAATATGGATTGTGAACTACTGTAACTCCAATTCAGTTTAAAAAATGAGTCACAAATGCAATTTATTTCAAGTAAAGATTGGTGCCACGAGGAAGTATTTCTTTTTTTTTTGATAAATACATTGGATCCATGTAAAAAATATACTTTTAGACTTTTATTGGTGTCTAGATTTCCTTGTTGGCTATAGCCAGTCAGTCAATAATTGGTCTGGGTCCGTGAATGTAAAATACATTATTGGTACTGCAGTGCAATTAATAGTGCTGTCAGTTAAGGTCTCCTTTACCGAAAACCAGCCCTGCTGTGCCAAGCATGCCTTGTGTGAGTGCAAGCTGATTTTTTATCTCTTTCATTAAACATGGGTTTGAAAATCATTAACTGATTGGTCCCTTCAAATTAAAATGTACCCTTTTTGCATTTTCACTGAATTCCTTTTTTATTATTATTATTTTAATGTTTCAGGAGGTGGAAAACCTGTTTGTTATCCTGTCTGCAGTTTTACACCTTGGGGACATTCGGTTCACTGCCCTGACAGATGCTGAGACAGCGTTTGTGTCAGACCTGCAGTTACTAGAACAAGGTCAGTGACATGTGACCTTCTGTCTCTTTAACTACAGGCCTTTCCTGCAGGGGGAGCACTTCCCATGTACAATCCAGAAGCTGCAGGAATACTATTGCAATTAATAGAATCTTTCCTAAAAACAACATCTTTGCGTAAGCTGATAATAGTGTTTACTTATTTTTGTAAGACAGTGGTTACTGATTATGTGGCAAAAATCTAATTGTAGATAGTCATCTCTTAATAACATTGCTTCATTTGAGGCAGAGATAATAAAACCATAAAGGGTCATACCCAAATACCTCCACCACCCACTTCCAGTCAAACTTAATTCCCCTCCCACTCTAAGCCATGATTACAGTATATTTTAAAGTGTGTTTAAGTAACTGTTTTTTTGTTTGTTTTGCTTTTTGTTATTACACCAAATTAAAAAGATGTTGTGAGGTCATTATTGCTTCTCTGCTATTTTTCCTGACTGTACCACCCAACACCATACTCTTATTCTGACAAAACCTCTTTCTGGGAAAGTCACATCTTGCATTGATATCATACCTCATGCCATTAGAGAAGTTTAACCTTTACCTCCCAGCATTCCTTAAATAGAATATTGTTCTGTTCCCTCTGGCAATCCTCTGACATTTCCAGGAACCTCAATTCCCATTTCTAAAGTGAGTTGCTGTACATGGTGTGTATACAATATGTTATTTAAAGAGATTCTTTATATTATCTATATTTTCCTTTATTGTTATTTGCCATTTATACTAGGCAACAGTAATATGCTTTACCTCCTGATTTTCTCATAATTTGGTCTTTAAAAAAAAAAAAATTGCTGGAATAATTAGTAAGCGTGACATATAATGATCTGTTAAATAAACAGCAATGAAGAATAATACAGAGCACAAATATTAGGATATTAAACAGGTAAGAAGTTAAATATTAGATACATGTAGATGATATAATGTATATCTTGTTCAAGCTGTTGTTTTTTTTTGTATCTCCTCCGTTATCTTATTGTGTTTTTACTTTTACCATGTATGTGCAGAATCTGTTTCAGTCCATGTGTCATTACGATCAGTGTCACCAACCAAACTTAAAAACTAACTTGAGAGGTTTTTGGAGGTCTTATCAGGACGTTGGATGGGGTCAGCCTACTGAGACCAGTTCTGAAAGAAAGGTCACAGAATTTTCTGGAAGTTGTTCACACATTCGAAATTCTCAAGTGCCACACTTCAGATCTGTATCATTAAGGGCAAATTGAATATTTGTTATAGTGTATGAACTGTAGTGAAGTAGCAATAATAATCTAACATGAAGTTTGTTCTCTTCAGTGGCTGGCATGCTGAAAATTTCAACTGATGAACTTGGATCAGCCTTAACATCTGATGTACAGTACTTCAAAGGTAAATATCATTGCAGCTAACAGAATAATTATATACATCTTACCTATTATGCACTTTCATTAGCTACGCAAGTCTTGACTGTGCAAATTTGAAGGACGCACGTGTTATAATAAACATGTCAGATACTATGTTAAAGTAAGTTCTTTGTTCAGGGTCAATATATGTTACTGGCTGTAATTTAGTACTAGGTATCATGATTTAAAGCTAAAATACTTTTTGCTATAACATCTGTTTCTTTCAAAACTGCACAATTGAGACCTGTATAGTGAATAGTCATGCACAACGATTTATGAAACTATTTTGTTTTGTCGTACAACCAACATTTATATTACAAGATTACACGTTTGAGTACCCACATACACATATCCCTGTGTGCGTCTCTGAGTTAACAGAAGGAACAATAACTGCTAAAATCAAACACACAACACTTCTGAGCGGTGTCATTGTGGGGTTGTTTACGGACAGGGCATTGGAGAGCTGGCACCTGTGCAGCCCTGTATCTGGTGCCAGCAGGGCCTGAATAGATGAGCAGTAAGACAATGGGACAGTCTGTAACACTTCAAACCAGATTTCTACATGTACTCTGTCGAGCCAGAGAATTACTGTCCACTGGGAACAGCTGCAATGCATGCTGATACTCAGTGCCATGACTTTCACCTGAACTGAGAACAGCTATTTTTAGTTTGGTATGTTTTCTAATTAAAATAATCGACCAAGGGAAGTCATAGGTATTTTTGCCACATTGTTTCCAACCTGGAATTGCAGGCTGTCCTCTGATACAGACACTTGCCATGGCACTATAGTAACACAATAGTAACCTTGACAGCTTAACCTGGAACCATGTCTGCTTTACTGGGAAATACCAGTTTGTTTAGCCTAAGTTCATGTCCTATTTTTATATGTAACAGCCCTCTGGGCCACCTTCCTCATGTGGTGATGAATTGTTATGAAATGATTATTAGCAGTTATGGCCAGCGGCAGGCAGGAGGCATTTTGGCGACACTACCCCGCTACCCACATTGTGAGCTGGCTGAACTGTGATGTATGAGTATGACAGCTATAGGCAGCGACGGGCCAAGTGTGCTTTAGGCGATGTTACCCCACCCATGAGCTGGCTGAACTGTGATGTATGGGTAGGCAGCAAGAGGCACCTTGGACACGGCACGCTGCAAGGTGGAGGCAGGGGGGGAGGAGAAACAACAGGGAGGCATGGGCCAAGGGCTCTTTATAGGATATCCTGATTGCATATGTGATTAGGGGTGGATCCACCTTTCAGAAACACAACATAGTTTTTGTGTCGTTTGCAATCACTTTGAGTGGTTCTTATTGTTAAGATGCCTTGACTATGAGTTCTGGAGTTTCTAGTTGCCTGCCATAGACAAATGTAATGTAGGCTAGATCAACCAAAGTATTTTTATATTGGTATATAAAGTAAGCACCAGCTGATCTAGTCTAGGTTATATTTATATAGATAGATAGACAGATAGAGATAGATAGACAGAGATAGATAGATATAGATATATAGATAGATAGATATAGATATATAGATAGATAGATAGATATATGGTAAGTAACTGGAACTAAAGTGCAATTCCTGAACTCAGGTAAGCACTTAAACACAGACTTGCATAAAAAAATACAAAAATGACATATGAGTAATTGCATTTTGAACCATTCAGAATAATTGCAAACATCATGAAAAGGTAAGGGAACAGTAAAACTGCCAAGAAATTGACATTAAGCTTCTTCCTCATTCATATTATGTTTTTTACACATGTCCGTGTAAATCCTACACCTTGCTAGATTTATTGTATCAATATACTTGAGCCTTACGATTAACATTACAATGCACAATTCATTCATTTATTTATTTATTTAAATTTTGAAATCAGTTCACTGTCACAAAAGTGTGGCATTCTGGTTTTATGCATGTGTCTTTGTGCTCCCAGGGGACGTTATAATGAGAAGACACACAGTTGAAGTGGCAAATCATTACCGGGATCTCCTAGCAAAGTCACTGTATAATCGTCTCTTCAGCTTTTTAGTGAACAACATCAACTACTACCTCCAGAGTCAGGACGACAGCAACGGGTAAGAGATAATTATCAAGGATAAATGGATTCATAGAGTAATTGCTGATATCTGCATGGACCTCAGGAAAATAAGCTGATAACTGTTGTAAAAATCATTTTAAAGAGACAGCATATAAGAGAACAAAAAATGACTGTTAGAAATTGCTGGGGAACACAGCCATTTGAATTGTTTTCAGAAATGTAAAATAATCCAGGTTGTTTTAATACTGGATAAAGGCTGCTAGAAATAACACATGATACAGTAGTTTATTGAATGAATATACACATACTACTTTCTGCTACCTGAAAGAAAAACTGCCCTATGTTACAGTTAATGGATTCTAGTCAATAGATTGACACCAAAGCTATTTAACTATCATTATAATAGGCCTCTTTATGTATGAAAATCAACCATGTATTTGTGTATTTCTGTATTTTTGTCTAAAAAAAAAAAAAAGTAAAACTCCAGAATGGGTCCTTGTGACAGGATAGTGTCAGAATGAGACTCAGTCAGGAAAGTTGCAGTGAAAGCGCTGATTGCACACTTTTATTTACAAACACAAATAACCATGAACAAATAAACACAGTACAGAAGCCAAAATAAAAGGTTGAACAAAACACAAATACGTGTTTTCAAAAGAATGCTTCCTTTTGTCCAGGCTGCACAGTACCTTCACTGGACATTGGCATTTCCTCCTTTTCCAAACTCCTTCAACAAACAAAGAGTCTTTCCTCCCTTTAAATACATGTGGCCATTCCCTAATCAGCACTCAATGACCTAATTAGGGAATGGCCACATTTTTACCCATGTTTGTTGGCAGGGATGGATTTAACCCCATCCCTGCCAAACTTACATTCCCAAATATCACTCTTTCCATGGTTCCGCTCTGCCACAGTCCCATTTTAATCACTTAAAATTGCTTTAAAGATGGTGGTGTTTAGAAAATAAAGTACAGAGTATTGTATGCAGAACCAAATACCAGTGAACCAAGAGATCTAGTATTCGAGGTGTAAGAAGTAACAGCTGATCAAGTTTACAAAGGAAAATAA
The DNA here is from genome assembly GCA_030684275.1 of Acipenser oxyrinchus oxyrinchus. Lineage (NCBI taxonomy): Eukaryota > Metazoa > Chordata > Actinopteri > Acipenseriformes > Acipenseridae > Acipenser > Acipenser oxyrinchus. The sequence goes on from CM060253.1 coordinate 44,320,637, forward strand.
TTGGTCCCTCTTCACCCGACTGACCTATCTGTTAACCTTAAGTCTGTTGTAATGGATAACATGATCACTACATTTATCAGTTTTAACCACAGTGTTTGTTGGAAACCATTAACACAAATGTGCTAATCAAACCAAATAGACTATGCATTAATGACTATTAATTATGACTATTTTGTTTATCTTTATTACATTTGCTTGAAAAATGTAGAGTCATCAGTCGCTAGATCTAATAATCATTTGGTGCGGGAGGCTCCTTCAGATATATTGACAGGTAGAGGTCTAGGTGGCATTTTGTCAATGCAACACTTAATATTCTTCTCATTAAAACTAAATTGCAATCAGAAAGCTTCAAATAAACACATAAACCCAGTTGTGTATTGGTTTAATGTTTTGTACTATCAGGAACTGGTTCTCTACAGAAATATCATTAACTTCCATGCCAAAGCAAGGTTAAAATCAGTACATCAATAACAATAATATAATCTTTCATTGCTTTCGGTAAAGTATAGTGTATACACTGTAACTGAATTAATACCCATGGTACTGAATGAAAAATAATTACTTGGTATAAAACACATCTTAATATTCCATTTAGTACAGACCCCTTCCATGTTTGTCTTGTGGCTGCTGTAGCCAGTTTAGGAACTAGTAACATACAGACTAACGTACTACATGTATATACACAGTGACTGCGCTTGAGTGCCTGAAAAAGCTGGGAATGAAGTAACTGAGGGTCTGCATTACGTCTATTGCAGGGTGTTTATCACATCATGTTATGGCAGATGTCTAAACAGGGTTTTCAACAAGAGGAGACTATACTGTACAATACATGTCTTAATAGGCAGGCTCTGTCTGTCTTCTTTTCTCTGTTTTTCAGCTAAAATGTCTACAGTTTTCACACCAAAAAAAAAAAAAAACTTCCTAGAAACTTCAAATCAACATTTAGGACAAACATACATAACCATTGGTTTGTTAGGAATGTCTGTGAGAGGTATCTGACTTCTTGGCAATAAGAGATCATGTAAATCACAAGCATTCAATGCTGGTAGTAGTTATGACGCACTGTAAACTTGTAAAAGGGATTTCATTAGTTACTCCATGAATGATAATAGCTTTATGAGTCAAATAAACACAGCACTCTATTCTGTTTCATAGAACCAGTAAAATATATGAAAAAGAAAGTATGCTTATACACATTTGAATTGAACTGCTGAATTTGGAAAATCTGCTTTCTGTTACACATCTTTTTAGAAATTTGGAACAGTACAATTAACCGTCGTCATTTTGTCTTTGGATTTGAATAAATGCAGGATTCATAGATTGCAAAACAAGATCCTTTGAAAAAAAAAAGGGCACTCTGATCCGTTGAATAAGAAACACGTTACTCAATGCTAGAACTCTCAAGACTGTTAAAACAGGTATGATGCACTTTCAGTATATATGAACTGGTTACTCCCATGCTCTTATGTGCAGGGTATGCTATGGTTAGGTTTGTTTTGGTTTGGCATGTGACACATGTTCTCCATGACACATGTTCTCCTTGTTACACTAATAATACACCTGTGTGCACCTGTGTTTCTATGTGTGACCCCGGAGATGTGATTAAGTTTGATGGGATGTTAAAATCCAGTCTTTGATAGTCCAGTTCTGACAAACCTTGTTGATCTCGGTCAGCCTTAGTCACCTCCCGGATGGATGAGAATATTATCTGTCCATCTACTAGACTTGTGCTCTTTTAGTCATTTTGTACCACAAATCATTTTGTTTTTTTTGACGGCCATTGCGGTTAAATCAAAGAAACATCAAAATTAGAACCACTGTTTGAACTTGCATAGAATCAAGACTAAATGAATCTAATCCATGTTTACTGGCCTTGAGATCCATCCAGTTCAAGGTCTATCTACAAGCTTCTCCTTATATAAGACGAGCTGGTGAATCATTGACTTGTTCAACCCTAGTCAACCATGGGGGTTCCTGAAGGTCCCCAGGGTACACCTTAAAGCCTTTATGGCTATATATTTCCCTCACTATACACAAGGACTCTGGGACCACTTGCTGAACTCATAGTACACTGAATTCTAAGCACATTTGTTCAGTCTTGCTTATACATTCTTGAAGTGCCCTGCGATGATTGCACATGAAGAGTGCTCCAGTAAAGTTGTATTGTAATGCCTGTAATGCACGGTATTCTTTGCTATCAAAATGATTATAAATGTTTAGCAAGGACTTTTCTGTTACAAAGAAGACTACATTTCTTAAATGAATATTAATTCTACAGCCTCCCACATTGAATGAAAATATTAAAGCATTCTTTCCTTAATGTGAGATTCTGAGAGGAAAATGCAGAACATTTAAAAGCAAGAAAATGCATCTACTACCTTATACCACACAAGGAATGTTGGCAAGATTTTAGGCATGTTTTGACTTGGACCCCACATAATAGCAGGTCCAGCAAAACCATAAAAGGAAAAGGAAATACAAATAACTGCCACTGTGTCACAAGGGTGTAGCTTGTTATGCTCAGGGTTCTTTACATGAGGAGACAAGAATAGTCAGTCATAAATATTCAAAGTGAAGTTACTCATTGCCTTGTTCTCCACAGCGATGCATAATATATCAGTATATTGTAAAATAGACCATGGTGTTTTGGTTAACAATCATAGGTTTGATATTTTTTTGTTCAATAACAAGCAGTGGATAATTACACATCAGGAACTAATTGCAAGTGATGTAGATGTTGTGTTTCCCATGAACATACCAACACAGTGAAAGCAGTGGAAACTGTGCAAAGTGGGTTTATGTACTTAAATGACTGCAACAGAACAGGATCACCAAGTAAAACAAAAACTTTAAAACAGTACACTTTAAGATAAAACACTACATTTGAAGATATGTATAAATGCAAAAAGTAAAGGTCATTTTTTTGTTGCATTAAACATACTGTAATTCTAATAAATAAAATGCTGTCACAGCATATACATGGGACTCTTTGTTAAAAACATGCTTTCATTGCCACTCATCTCTTCTTTTTATCCTGTTACAGAGACCCCGTCCTTGAAATTGGAATATTGGACATCTTTGGGTTTGAAGAGTTTCAGAAGAATAGTTTTGAGCAGGTACATATTTAAAGCCTATATAGATACAAGTGATAAAATAGCTCCATTGTTTACCATTCTGGAGCTGTTTATCTTCAATTAAATACAAGCAGACAGTCTTCATTGTTAGTTCCTCTTGGCACAGACCCCATAATACTGTTGTTCAATGAAGCGCTGCTAAATAGCTGACTAATTATGTAGTATTTTTTTTAATGTGCAATATCTACATCGAAAGTACACATTTTGCAATACATATTATAACATAAGGTTTTAAAGCGTGCAATTGTTGCTTCATTTTGCAATTCTGTACTGTACAGAAAAGTCCGTCCCCCCCTACTCGGTCCAAATTATACTTTGGTATACACAGCAAACATATTGCACCCTTGAAAAAGTGTTGGACCACAAAATGCACATTTAGTATTTTGTGGGGCCACCTTTACCATGGATGCAGAGTATCTTGAGTGGAATTTTCCACTTTTTTAAACCAGTGCAGCTGTTATTGGGTATGTGGAGTTGGTGCTCCAACTCTTTCCTCAGATCTGGGCTCTGAGCTGGCCACAGTAAGATGGATATATGATTGTCAATGAACCACTCTTGCAGTGTGACAGGGAGCATTGTTGTGCTGAAAAAGTCCCTTTGGAGTTCAATTTTCCATCCAAAGGGATAACGAGGCCCTTTCTATGTCAACAGAAATAAGCCCACATGAGCCCCAAGACTTGACATAAAACGTTTCCAGTCATCCAGAGTCCAAGACAGATGTTCCTTGCCCCATTTCAGTCGGCATTTGGCATTTTGTCCTTTTTTTTCCGGGATACACTGTACACACTGTGCTCTACTGCAAGTTGTTATTTGCAAACTACGGCTAGGAAGGTATGGCAGGAACACCATAATATAAGCAGTAGTGACTGAGGGTCAAATCCAGGCCGGGTGGCTAATGTGTTGACTGCTGCAATAAAAGTGCCAGTCTCCATCAGCTTTGTGGATACAGCTCGTCTGACGCATGTCAATTACATACTACCCGCTTCAACAGAGCTGATACTTGAGTACACACATTGGCATGCTCACTCAGCCCAGACTTTAGGAGCTTCAGTTCTACGCCTGTCAGCATGGACATTCTCGACTGTCCCCCAGAGGTGGAACGACATCTGAGAGAAATCACCCAGCATTCATCCTATTGCTCATGTTGTGCACAGCACGCTGATGAATTTCATCTTTCAACTATCATGGATTGTCTTTTATTTTTTTGGTCCCTACTGTGTGACGTGGTGGGATGGTATTTCGGCATCTTAACATAATAAAAGGAACTGAGGATCGACCCGAGGACTCATGGTATGAAGCCTATAAAAAAGCACAGCTGTATCGGCAGAGCAAACAGACACATACATAGTTACTACTTCAATCTGCTAGCTACTGGAGAGAGTCCATTACATGTACGTTAACTTTTGAGAACAGCAGTATATTTTTTGAAGGGTCCTTCCCTGACTTGGGGCTGTTACCTGTTACTGATGGTTTCCTGATGTTCGTAGGTACTTTGTTTGGACAATATGAGTCTACCAAGCATATCATTTGATGTTAAAGTGATATGTTAATTTGCCATAAATTGCATTTCGATATTTCATGGAAAAGAAAAACTAACCCTTTGCATCTGAGAAACTTTGAAGTGGAATTTACAGCTGTTTATAGTTTCATAAAAACAATGAGGAATATTTGTGGTCTGCTTTTATTTGTTGTCATATTTGTGGAGTGATCTATGCATTTACAATTGCTCTTAGAGCTTTGAAAGTTGTTAAGAGAGGGTTAACGCTATATGAGACCGCCAATGTCCAAAGGATATGCATTTATTTTTATTTATTTTGAGTGGATGTTTCACTTTACTGGTGTGTATATGTATATAATAATATATTTATTTTTATATAGCTCCTTTCATAGTGGACTACCATCACAAAGCTCTTTACAGAGGTAGGGTATGAACTGTGCATTATTATTATTTGTTTATTTAGCAGACGCCTTTATCCAAGGCGACTTACAGAGACTAGGGTGTGTGAACTATGCATCAGCTGCAGAGTCACTTACAATTACGTCTCACCCGAAAGACGGAGCACAAGGAGGTGAAGTGACTTACTCAGGGTCACACAATGAGTCAGTGGCTGAGGTGGGATTTGAACCGGGGACCTTTTGGTTACAAGCCCTTTTCTTTAACCACTGGACCACACAGCCTCCTATTATTATATGCAGAGTCACTTACAAGAGGACATTGATTTAACATCTCATCCGCAGGATGGAGCACAAGGAGGTTCAGTGACTTGCTCAGGGTCACACAGTGAGTCAGTCAGTGGCAGAGGTAGGATTTGAACTGGTAACCTTCTGGTTACAAGCCCTGGACTTTAACCACTGGATCACACTGCCTCGATATATACTGTATATATATATATATATATATATATATATATATATATATATATATATACACACAGTACTGTGCAAAAGTTTTAGGCAGGTGTGAAAAAATGCTGTAAAGTAAGAATGCTTTCAAAATAGACATGTTAATAGTTTATATTTATCAATTAACAAATGCAAAGTGAGTGAACAGAAGAAAAATCTACATCAAATCAATATTTGGTGTGACCACCCTTGCCTTCAAAACAGCATTAATTCTTCTAGGTACACTTGCACACAGTTTTGAAGGAACTCGGCAGGTAGGTTGGCCCAAACATCTTGGAGAACTAACCACAGTTCTTCTGTGGATTTAGGCAGCCTCAGTTGCTTCTCTCTCTTCATGTAATCCCAGACAGACTCGATGATGTTGAGATCAGGGCTCTGTGGGGGCCATACCATCACTTCCAGGACTCCTTGTTCTTCTTTACGCTGAAGATAGTTCTTAATGACTTTCGCTGTATGTTTGGGGTCGTTGTCATGCTGCAGAATAAATTTGGGGCCAATCAGATGCCTCCCTGATGGTATTGCATGATGGATAAGTATCTGCCTGTACTTCTCAGCATTGAGGAGACCATTAATTCTGACCAAATCCCCAACTCCATTTGCAGAAATGCAGCCCCAAACTTGCAAGGAACCTCCACCATGCTTCACTGTTGCCGGCAGACACTCATTCGTGTACCGCTCTCCAGCCCTTCGGCGAACAAACTGCCTTCTGCTACAGCCAAATATTTCAAATTTTGACTCATCAGTCCAGAGCACCTGCTGCCATTTTTCTGCACCCCAGTTCCTGTGTTTTCGTGCATAGTTGAGTTGCTTGGCCTTGTTTCCACGTCGGAAGTATGGCATTTTGGCCGCAAGTCTTCCATGAAGGCCACTTCTGACCAGACTTCTCCGGACAGTAGATGGGTGTACCAGGGTCCCACTGTTTTCTGCCAATTCTGAGCTGATGGCACTGCTGGACATCTTCCGATTGCGAAGGGAAGTAAGCATGATGTGTCTTTCATCTGCTGCAGTAAGTTTCCTTGGCCGACCACTGCGTCTACAGTCCTCAACGTTGCCCGTTTCTTTGTGCTTCTTCAAAAGAGCTTGGACAGCACATCTGGAAACCCCTGTCTGCCTTGAAATTTCTGCCTGGGAGAGACCTTGCTGATGCAGTATAACTACCTTGTGTCTTGTTGCTGTGCTCAGTCTTGCCATGGTGTATGACTTTTGCCAGTAAACTGTCTTCAGCAACCTCACCTTGTTAGCTGAGTTTGGCTGTTCCTCACCCAGTTTTATTCCTCCTACACAGCTGTTTCTGTTTCAGTTAATGATTGTGTTTCAACCTACATATTGAATTGATGATCATTAGCACCTGTTTGGTATAATTGTTTAATCATACACCTGACTATATGCCTACAAAATCCCTGACTTTGTGCAAGTGTACCTAGAAGAATTGATGCTGTTTTGAAGGCAAAGGGTGGTCACACCAAATATGGATTTGATTTAGATTTTTCTTCTGTTCACTCACTCATCTGAAAAATGTAATCCCCTTTTTTTTTTGTTAACATTTTTATTTTTCTGACCTACAGAGAAGAGGATACAGATAATATTCATAACCCCAACGACAGGGTTGTGTCTGTTTAGTTCACATATAGGACAAAGTGGCAAGAATGATTCAAAGAGATAGCACATTTTAAGTTGAATTTGAACTGAAACAGTATCTTTGTAGAAATAAATTATGAAAATGAATGTTATAATACAAAATACCTTAAGGTAACACATAATGATGGCATTATATATGCAAGGTAATGAAAGAGAGTATGCTTATTCATTAGCAGAATTAGAGGCATTTGCAGTAATAAATGAGCTTCATTATAAACCCTTTGTTCAATGATTATCAGGTTAGTTGATGCATTGTCTATTTGTCCTGTCTGCACAGAAGCTTCAGGTGAACCATACAGATTCTTGTTAGCACTGGAGTTACAGCGAGGGGAGCACATTTTGTCTTTTTTAAATGTCAGCTATTAGCAATGAAACTGTCATCATGCTGTTACCCGGAGGCAACAAACCCTGCAGTATAGTGAATACAAATTACTCTTGCTTAGCTGTCTTTATGCCAAGGCATTCAGGGGACTTTACAATAATGTAGGAAAGCGAAAAATAGCTTATAATCAAGCGGTCTACAAAAAACACACTCAAAACAAATACATCTTAAAGATTTAAACTTTTATATTGTCTGGATTTACTGCCATCACTATGAAGTGAATTTCCCCAGCCCTTGCTTTTAGCTACTTTTTAGAATCAGAATTCTGGGATCTCAGAGCACATCTGTAAAGATGGGGGATCTGTGGGTCTTGGAGATATGAACCAGAACCTATTGTAAAATGGCCTTATTATAAAATAAGGATAACACAAAATATTTTTAAAAAGCCACAGGCATAGACCATTCTGAATACAATATTATCTAAGTGCCCATTCCAATGTAATCCACTACCTTAAGGCAGGATAGTAATTGTTATTATGGAAATAGTTTGCTTCTAAAATCTCCAAGGCAAAGAATTAATAAAGAGTACCATATATTGCTTATTAATGACTAGAAGTTCAGTTTTCTAATATAACTGAACAGAAAATAATCACCGTAAAACATATATAAAAACAAACAAACAGGAAAAACATGCAGTTTCTGGTAGGTTTTTAAAAATAAATAATTCCTCGATATTAGGGGTGTGCCAATAAACTATAAAAGAAAGGTAAGAAAAATAATTGCTCATATAATATAAACAAGTTTTAGTTACTTTGATCATGGCAGGTTTTATATTAAATAACACTGTCAGATTGTTTTTAATTGATACTGAATAATTTTGTAAACAAGGGAAGCCGAGGGACCGCATTGTTTTGCGTTGAGTAATTAACATGTTTTATTCCCTTTAATTAATACCTTAACAACTTCAAATTTCAGCACACCACTACTGCTGTCGTATTATGTATCACAACACTAAAGACTTCAACGCTAATGTGTACTGAAGACTTTTAAACTGATTTTAAAGCCACTTACGATAGGTCGGTTATATAAGGCCAGGTCTGCATGTTGCTACTTTGGGGGTGAAATAAATATCCCATAAAGATCTCATTGGACTTCATGATAAAAGAAATAGCATGAGATTATTCAACCCCCTCTTACTTGAAACACCATGGGTTCATTTCATATTTATAAAGTTGGAACAGCTGTTCACTTAATCGTATACAAAGTGGGAACAGACTCTTGGTAAACAACTACCACAGTATGATGTTTAAAAAAAAAAAATGTTTTAAAGTCAGTATCTCAATCTTTTCTAGCCATTTTGATTTGGAATATGAGACATACTTATAGATTATCTTGTCACTACACAAAATACATTGATTCTGAAAAAAATGACTTGAGGGTTGATGAAATGTTATCATTTAGGCCAACAGCTCACTGAATTCCATAAGCAATTAGTATTTCCAAGAAGTAACACAGGGTAAACTACTGAATGAGAAAAGCAAAGTGTACTTGTTTACTTTTATTTGCTTTACCTCAAAATCTATGTTGACAAAAATATAAATTTGATTAATCACTCTTGTTGTTTTTGGTCGGGTTATTGTGGTAGTCATTTAAAACTGTTTGGCACTATAAATAAAATATAAGTGGTACCATAATTAAAATGTAATTCCAGACTGTGTCTTGCTTAATAGTAACAAATCCCTGTTAAAAAAAGGTTCTATTTTTGTCCTTACAAAAAAATCTATCAATTCTGCTTTGTTTTATTTTGCTGTTAAGGGACTGCACTAAAGAGCTTTCATTTGTTTTTTTTTCCAGTTGTGTATCAACATGACTAATGAGAAGATTCACCAGTACATTATGGAGGTACTCTTTCAGCAGGAGCAAGCAGAGTGCGTGCAGGAGGGAGTCGCTATGGAAACGCTACATTCTCCTGGCAACCAGTCTGCTGTCTTGGATTTTTTCTTTCAGGTACTCATTAAACTGCCTGCTTAGTTGATGCTAGAAAAATCTCTTTGGTGTGACAGACAATACTAAAAATACAATTTGTTATAGTCTTTGAGCACTGGGCTGAGATTAGAGTAACACAATACATGCTTAGTTAAGCTGTCAGTGTGCCTGATATATTTCATAATAAAGTAGTTCTAGTGTAAACAATGCAGTGGCAGTACTAAAATATAACTGCAGTTGTTTTTAGTACTATTCAAAAGGTTAAACACATTCAGAGTAGGTGAAATATGGTCCTGTCACAAATTTTCATCAATAAGAGATCTGAATTAGGTCTCTGAGAGTTGGATTAAAATATCCTCAGCACCTTGTGCTAAAGAATGTCCATACACAGCTTTATCACAATTGGATACACAATTCTCAAGAAAAATGCAAATATGGGTATAATAATAAAAAAAAAACAGACATGGTGACATTTCTGCAGCTTTAAATTACATCATACTTTGTTATATCTAGCACAACTCAGTGACATCTTTACGAGAGCATCACTATAATTATTATTATTAATAATTAGTCATTTAGCAGATGCTTTTATCCAAAGCGACTTACAGAGACTAGGGGGTAAACTATGCATCACAACTGCTGGTGCAGAATCACTTACAATAGGACCTCGATTTTACATCTACAATCTCCATTTTTTGTTGTTTTTATTCATTTTGGTAAAATTGAAGTGAAAGCATAAAGTGGTTCTATAATTTATACCAAGGTGCAGCTTCACGCTTTAAAAAGATGTATGACAGAATTGTGTCTCCTGACAGTACGGCAAATAGATCTATATGCACGGCACAGCAGTAATGCAACCTTATTCGTTTGCAGCTGTTCACATTGTGTAAAGGATATTGTGGTACTCCTACTTTGTCGTTATTGTTTACCAAATTTCTAACTGTCTGAAACCATACCATACCATAACATATCACACCTGGGCCAAAAATATATCTGAGATTTTGTTTTTAGTTTTGATACACATACTATTTAACCAGAAGACACATGAAAAAATTATAAACTTCTCTGCCTTTCATTCTTGATCATATGTTTTACAACAGGCTTAATTTGTGATGTATGAGTATTACTAAAATAGAAACACGTCAGCCTGCAGAATATCTGTCCATTTTCTCGGACAACATTGGACATTTGTTGTTGACAGTGGGTTTAAAATGAATGTAAAGAAGACAGTGTTTCCTGCTAGATAAAATCAATATGTGTAATGCAGCAGCCTTTTCCTTTCAGAAACCCCACGGCCTGCTATCGGTGCTGGATGAGGAGAGCCAGGCACTTCGACCTGCGGAACAAAACCTGTATAAGAAACTCCAGTCTCAGCTGGAAACGTCAAACGTGAATGCTGTGTACATGTCTACAAAGGATGGAAATGGCAACCCTGCGCCAAAGGACCAAGGACTCTCTTTCACTGTCATGCATTATGCAGGCAGGGTGAGTTGACAGAAATTAGTGATTAGTCCAATATGGTTAATTAACAGAAAGGTACAAAGAGGCTTCTCTGCTGAAGTGGATCATATGAGTTGATTAAATTAAAGAAAATCTCACCCATTGTGTGTATTTCACTACCCCATGGCCTTGGTGAAATTGTTGACAGGATGAGTCTTTTTGAAGACACAGTCTAAAATCCATGAATACATCTTGATATTATAGAGACATGTTTCAATTGAGAGAGAGAGAGAGAGGTGTGTGAAGGAGGCTAGCCAATAATTATCAGAAAACAAATGCTGAAGATTCAAAATATACATGAATCATTTAGCACAGAGAAATACGGTGTAAATCAAAGCTAGTCCTACTAGAGAAAATTTAAAATTAAAAGAAGGCCTTCAGGGAAAAGTTTTCTGAACAGTAGCCAAAGGCATCGCAGGGTTAAAACTGAATAATTATAACCCATAATGGACACAAATCAGATCAAACAGAATTGAACATAAAGAAGGAATTGAAGAATTAATGTGTCTATGTTTTTGAGCTGTACTTTACTGGTAATGGGAAACATCTGGTGTAAAATTATATATATATATATATATATATATATATATATATATATATATATATATATATATATATATATATACACACACACACAGTATATAGTTCATCTCATTATTATGTAAATGTGTATGGAGCATGCTGCTGTGTTAAATAGCAGGATCATGGCAAGGTAGTTTAAGTGGCAATTCTATTTTGGTTTACAACACCCAATATGAGTGACATTACCTCCTTTGGACTTGTAAAGATGTTTGCATGCCTGCAATGCCCTTTCTTTATGTAATCACTATTAATGCCCTTTAAAGGCGTAGGTCAGTTTTTAATGAGTCTTCAAACAGTCCTTCAAAGGTGTATATACACATTTCAACAACTACAGCAGGAGTAAGGGATCTACCAATGAAGGGAAAAAACAAAGGGTCTCATTTTAACATTTCATTATTGTCATGACTTGATAAATGTAAAGTCCTCTCCCTGCAAAGTGGCATAAGTATAACATAGAGGTCAGAACCCACCCCCAGTCACAGACACTGGCCCCAGCTGGAAACTGTATGTCGTCAAAATCATGGAAGATGAACAGAACTTGTAAAGATTGCTGGGATTTTACCTGCCAGATACTCACTTGTATATTATATACAGTGTATCTATCTTCTAGGCCAAAAGACAGCCTTGTTTGTCCAAGCAGACGCATTTATATATTTCACACTGTCACTTTTGTGAAATACTTGAGTAATGATATAATGCAAAACAATAGCATCATAGAATGCCCAAAGGGGAAACAACATGCTGCTGGATGTTAGTGTAAGCATTTTTAGTAATAGTATTAGCATTTGTATTATTTTGAAAACATTTTAAAGGAAATATTAAAATGGCTTTTCATTTAATGAATATTTGATTTATGTATATACAGTACACAGTATTTTGTGGTTCAGTGTAAGGAAAGAAAAGGGACCTGGCCTTTTGTTTCTAATGAACATTCAGGTCAGGGTTGATTCCACTTAGAGATGTCCTCCCTCCGCTTCAAATGTTCCCTTGGGAAAAGGAAGGATCTAAACATGGTAAAGTGCTCATTAGACACTTCCAAGCTAGCAGTGGACTGCTCGACCCCAAGCTTTTTAATAAAACCAAGGAAGAGCAGCGGAAGGGTCAGGGATCTAAGAGATTGCTAAAAGATTGATAGACATACGCACTCAGTTGGCCCTTCCCTTTTCAGTTTGTTTCCTGAACTCACATATTCAGTACTTTCTAACATGTTACGGCTAAAGTTGTAAGCAAATCTATAACATCCATGTTCTTACCTGTGTGAGTTAATCACTTCTTGTTCGCGTGGAGTGCAGCACCTTATGTGATTAGGTACCAGAAAACAGAAGCAGCTTTTAATCTGTCAAGGAATCGAGGAATAAATAGATTGTTAACACAAAAACACATTTGTATGTATGTATGTATATATGTATGTATGTAGGTATGTATGGTATCCTAATGTAAAGTAATGAAAAGATTAAAGGTTTATTATTTGAATCTGGTTTCCGGGTATCAAATGTGTATAAAAGATGTGAGCACTTGAAGAATGCACTGCCAGCACTGTGATGTTATAATTTGGGATTAAATGGTACCTAGCCCAAAGTGGGAAAAACACATTTAATTCTAATAGCTTTACAGCTGTCATGTAGACATCCAAGCAATCGCAGTCAAATCTGTACTGACTCAAACAATTCTTCTAAACATGTGTTGAAAACCTACATGAAAAGATTACACAAAAAAAAAAAAACACTGCACAACAAACACTAATGTAAAATGTTACATCTGACCAAAAAATCTAATTCTGTTCATGGTTTATTTTATTATAAAGAAGCATTTTGAACTGTCTGATTGATATTCTATATCTTTTTCTTGCAAAAACGGTGTTGCAAGAAAACAAGAAGAATCGCAAACATGAAATGGATACTTTGTCTTTATAAAACTTAATGGACTGCTTTCTTGATCAATCTTATTTACAGATGACTTACGACCTCACAGGAGCACTTGAAAAGAATAAGGATTTACTTCCACAAAATCTCCTTTTTGTGATGAAAAGTAAGTGACTTGCTTTACCTAGGCTTGCATCTGCAGTGTATCCTTGTACTGACAACATGGAATCGTACTTTGGAATCTGTATTATAAAAAAATACTTTGACTGGTGGACAGTGCAGAAACTGTTAAAGAAAATTACATCTTGAAGCAAATCACCTGTTGATTTTGTAGTATAGGCAATACTGTAGATGGGTTTTGTTTTTTTTGTAAACTTAAAGAGAACATTTTGACCACTTTTTTTAAACTTTTAAATTGAATTCCCTGCTCAAGATGGCTTCCCATGTACTCGCATGGACCTCTCAGAACTATATGTCCCATCATCCTCCTGCTCACATATGTAACTGAGATGGATTTACCAGTGAACAGGAGGGTGATGGGAAATGTAGTTCTGAGAGGTCCATGCGGGTACATGGGAAGCCTCCTTGAACAGGGAATGCAATTTAAAAGTTTAAAAAAGTGGTCAAAATGTAAACAAAAAATAATAATAAAACAATACACACACCTTACATAAACAGTTGTAGCAACACATGGGAACATGTAACACCAATAAAATAAAAAGGTCCTTATGTACCCTTTAAGTAAGTATGTGTGGCAAGGATGGTGTGTGGTGGTTAGGCCAGGAAATGAAACCACACAACAGCAGACTGGTGTATGAAATTATTATTATTATTTGTTTATTTAGCAGACGCCTTTATCCAAGGTGACTTACAGAGACTAGGGTGTGTGAACTATGCATCAGCTGCAGATTCACTTACTACATCACTACATCTCACCCGAAAGACGGAGCACAAGGAGGTTAATTGACTTGCTCAGGGTCACACAATGAGTCAGTGGCTGAGGTGGGATTTGAACTGGGGACCTCCTGGTTACAAGCCCATTTCTTTAACCACTGGACCACACAGCCTCCAGCGAAATGCACTGATGCGCCGGTTTATTGTAAAATAAAAGCTTTAAACAAAACAGAACAAACACTGAAAATAAATAAGCGGCACAATGGCCAAGTGAACAGACAGACAGACAGTAGACAAAACAAACAAGTATCGTGCTAGTCCTCCAGCACGCGTAGCAATTGTTTATATCTTATTTAATTTCTCCTCCTCCTCTCTCTCTCTCTCTCTCTCTCTCTCTGTCCCATTCTCCACTCACGAACACCCCACCCCAAGGGAGTGAAACACTGCATCTTTTATGCAGCTGTACTGAGACTCGATTTGCTAATCAATCATTCAATTGGAATCCACGTGAACTAATTGTGCTCCCCGTGCTTCCAAACTAATACCCACTTTAATCTGCATGTGGTGTGATTGTGCAATCTCCGTGCCTAAATACAAATATACATTTTAACAACACGTGTTTAACTGTTATAAAATAGACAACACCAGAAAGGTCATTTTAAGAAATTATTTTAAGTAAGACAATTAAATGCAAGTAAACATATTACCAAGGCTTGGTTATGCAAGGTCTACAGGTTCCAACATGAAAGATTTGTTATGAAAGCTATTTTGTTAAAATAAAATTGCTTGCATTTCGGATTTAAATACCGATCTGCCTTTGTGCATGATACAGTCCACACAGGCAGATATAGAAACAAACCCCAGGACAGGCATTGTAGCCCCCCCACTACATTATTCCAGATCTGTGTTTCCCTTATTGTGCAGTACTCTGCCGGGTACACTGCACGTCTTTAGATCCTCTTCCATACTGTTCAGCAACTTTCTGTCCCCAAGATGAATTGTTGTTTGTCACGCATTTAATGAAAAATACTTTTTTATACTTAAATACTTACAGAAGAAGTAAAAACAAAACAAGAAGTGTCAGTAAATCTCAAGTGTTTTAACATTATTTTCAAACAAATAAATTGTAATAGTTTTCAGCTGTTGGAGGATGCTTGATGAAAAATAAAACATAAAAAGATGTTTTTTTAATGGCCGCTATACAACATTTTAATAATTTTCCATAGAGTTTAATAATTGAATATCATTTTTTCAATTCACAGTTGTTTTGGGAATTATGTTTAGGGCCAGCAGTCATTCTCAAGATTGGCAGTGCAGCAGTCTCACGCAAAAGCTACATTATAAAGGACAACTGAAGGAGGATAGAGGTTTCTGCTTGTTAACTGCAAAATTCCTGCTCGACTCGAGTCAGAAGAAAGACAGAATGTAACTTTAAATGTGCACTTAAAGTTTATGTTTCAACGTACTGTATGTCTTAAACAATAAACCCCCTTAATGGAAAATTGGCTACATGACTTTCGGGACCCAGAATGGAACATTCTTTTTCTAGAATTTTGATGTCATCATTCCGTTATTGTACTATATTTTGGCAATGCATGTTCCAATCGTGAAACACCTGGATGGGGTAGTCCAGTGTCCGTTTAATTTAAATTGTACCTTAATTAGCTTAATTTAAATTGTACCTTTGTCCCTTGATTTTAACACATTTTGACCAAATATGAAGAGTCATCATTTTACGGAGACAGAAATTCACTTACTTATCTCCTGTAATCCCATTACAAGTCTCGTTTTCAGAAAATCATATTGGTATTGCACAACTTCAGAGCAAATAACACTAGGGCCAATGAAACGGTATCAAAAAGAAAAAAAGACTGAAAGGGCACAGCAGTACTACAAAACTTCACAACAGCCTTCTCTGAATAATCTCAAAACAAGTTAATTTGTTTATACTGCACTTATTTTTATAAATTATAAATACAGTATAATGTCTAGATATACACTCCTCCAAACTGTCACTGATAAAATCTCAGCAGCAAGCCTGACTGCAGCTCAATCAATAAAAGCCTTGCAGTCCTTAAGAGCTTTAAATCCTTTTGTTGAAAGTATTTTAATTCAAATATATTTCTATTGTATTCATTATAGTAGTTATATCCTTTCTTTGAAAATCTATTGATTTTAAGTTAAAAAATCATACATCTTGTACTAGACAAATTTCATTTTTTCTTTGAATGAAGTTCATATTACAGTTATGTTATTCTGGGGGGTAGGCACAAAACCATAAAGCACATATTAACAGAACGTAGTTAAAAATAAATAAACTTTAATTGAGTTAGTATCACGGTAGCCTATTAGCACAGCACATTAACACATCTTTTTTATTCTATTGAAATATTTAATGGAAACATTTAACAAATAATTACATTTAAACATCCTCGGGAGATTAAAAAAAAAAATGAAAACAAAGATGACAAGTAGAATGCACCAATTACATGTCCATGATTAGGTAAGTACAATTAGAATGTTTCTGTAATATCATTTGAAAATCTTTTAAACACCCTTCGTAATCCAATGCGTGTTTAAAAATGGTACAGTTCTTAAAATGTGTGACATCTAAAATATTAGCACAACTCTTGCTTAATTACCACGAAATGACACCCAGTTGCACTTTGAAGTTCATTGTAAACCCATATCAAAATAAAAAAGGTCAAGTGGATTTTTTTAGATGCTAAATTCTAAAGAAAAAGTTATTATATGGAACATATAGGACAATATCATGATTTTAACAATAAGTAATGTTAATGATTAACTGATCATTCAAATCGTCTAAAACTATTTAAAAATAGGTTAAAATGCCTACTTTTTAAGTTTATTCTAAACATTCCACAGTGTTCTGCAACATTTTAATAAAAAGTGTTAACAAAAATGCAACTAGAAGCTCAGAGCTCAAAAACAGCGCACAGCTCAATGCAGTGACTGGTGGTTAATTCATAAGGAGGCACTTATACCAGCAGTAGCAGTTACTGTGCAGGGTAGCAATGTTTGTTTCTCAATGGTTTCATTGTTGCAAGAAGAACATTTTGCATTTACAGTGACCAACCGTTAAACATTTGGAATGATTGTTTATCTTTGTAATTTCCACTGTACCCCACAGCCAGTGAAAACGTAGTCATCCATCAAATGTTCCAGTCAAAGCTGACACAAACTGGTTCCCTTGTTCCTCCCTACCATCGCCTTAAACTCAGAGGACCCAAAGCTGCTCTGCTTATTCAGAAAATGACATCAGCTGCAGCACCCAAAGAACCAAAGAAATACCTGGACCTCAGTAAGGTACTGTTTCTCATGAATGAACTGTGTCTTGAGGTTTTGACAATGGCCTCTTAGTTGTAGCTAATGATGACCACATTGAAGGGCTATATTAGTTGGCTATTACAAAGGCAGAGGGCAACATTTCACACTTTTTCAATATTCCACACTTGGAAATGAAATATCAGACATTACCACTTAAAGCCTGAGATTCAAGTACCATTTTGTTGTTACCTTTTTAATGACAAGGGTCAGGTTTTGGAAACTTTGGAGCATCCAGCAGCTCCAAAATGTTTTACTTGCCAGCAATGTGTCACCAAGAAGGGGACATGCTACTGTATTGCTTAAATATTACACGCAGTGGTAACACAGTATATCAGAAACTAAAAGCACCGTTTAGCTCATATGAAATCAGTATTTTTTAATGTACTGTATTTTCACTGCAATCAAATAACTTGCTGACTGTAACTCCTTCCATACCTCATGTTGCTTTGTTAGTTACCAAGTTGCCATGACAACCTTGTCTTGAAGGTGAGAAAATCCCTGCAAGAGTGGCTAGATTATTACATTGTAGTCTTGTTCTTGACCAGGAGAAGGAGAGTGGATAATGCCATCCTATTAAATAATGAGTCATCATGTTTAGTAACACGTGCAAGGCCCTGATATCTTAAGTCAAAGTAGGCCAAAAAAAGGCCCATTCAGTATAGCTTTTTTGAAAGCACAGCGGTGGTGGACTTTATGTTGAGGGAATGGTTCTTAATAGTTTAATAATGATATACTACATGTGCAGGACATCATGGTTGCTAAAAAAAAAGAGCATTAAGAAGAATTACTTTTTTATATTGATGTGTTTCTTTTATATATAATGGATACCTAGTTCTTTGATATCTGAAATGTAAAAAATAGATATGTGTTTGGTTCTCGGAAAACAATCCTATCTATTTTTGGTAGCTGCTGAAAAAGAAAGGAGCAACTTCATTTCTTCAGAGGCTGGAGCGTTGTGGTCCAGTTACAGTGGCTGTACAGCTCCGGGTGAGTTTGACCTGCAATTTTTTTTTTACTTTAAATAATCTGTGAGACAAACCAGATTTTTCAGTATAAAGGGAAATGCTCATACACACCACAATGGGTTGCTTATTCTGTAGTTTCACAGACCTCAATTAGATTAGCAATATACTGACAATATAGTGATATAGCAATATAGTCCGAGATCAGTACTAATCAGGGTGAAACCAGCTATACATGTTACTAGTATAACATCTTTAAATGTGTCCAATCCCAATGTAAATAAATTGCACGCTTAGAGAGTGTTGGATGATCTTAGCTCTAGCACTACCACAATGATTGTGATTAAAACATGCAGATCACAATTATGAATAATTTAGGATCTGGTTTCACAGTCCCCAATTAGCACTAATCTTGAATTTAGGTATTATTAGGTAGTCCAAGATTGATGCTCCTCATGGTCTGTGAAAAAGTTTTTCCAGAAATATAATATCAAAATATAAATAAAATTGCCAAATTAAAAAGGGAATAACAAGCAAAAACTGCAATAATCTCTATTCAAATAAAAATAAATCGCAAAAAAGAATCCCCCCCAAATTGTTAGGTAATCTAGCATTGATTTATGTTGAGCGGCTGATTACACATACCCCGGTTAGCAGTGGTCTTGGACTACATTAAAATAATTAGTTAGTCCAATATCAGTGATACTCAAGGTCTGTGAAACCAACCAAAAAAAAATCTAACAAATGTAACATTAATTCTTAATTGTAGTGCTTATTAGCACTCAACATATTGCAAATTATATTTAAAAAATAGATAAATGGTGTCTAATTTATAACAAAAATGTTCAATACTTTTTCATAGTAAAGTACCGGTAATGACTTCAGGTCAGTTCTTTCACATATATATCTAAGGTGTATATTCTTATAAATGTAATATAATAAAGGATGCTACACACCAGACGAGATGTGATATATGCTGAGATACTATCAGAGAAGGCACACATTTCTACATCATGTTGACAGATATGTACCAGTCTTGATCATAGTTTTGTCAATTGCAATTTCTTATAGTTTTATTGATCTGGCAGTTTTCAAATCTGTCGCATCTCCTCTGTGTCACTTCTAGTGTGTATGGTCATGTCGCTGCGAAAGTGTCTCGTCACCCAATGAAAAACCGCATTGCGTCTGGTTTGTGGAGGCCTTTACTCTTTTGTGAAAACTGAAACTTTGTTTCACAGCAACACAGAGCTAGTAACCTTGTTACCTATTTTTATTTTTAGAACTCAATTGCTGATATTACTGGTAAGCTGCAGAACTGCACTCCACATTTTGTACAGTGCATTAAACCCAACAACTCTAAGCAGCCAGATTCTTTTGACAATTTCTATGTGTCCACTCAACTGCAATACATTGGCGTACTGGAGATGGTAAAGATGATTCGCTATGGATACCCAGTGAGACTGTCCTTTTCAGGTTTCTTGGCAAGGTAAGTTTAAATACAGAAAAAAAAACTCATGAAGTTAGATTCATTTATTGAAAAATTGCAGACCAGGATGGCCAACATGAGACTAAAGACTTTGTTTCCAAAGGAGTCCTAGTACTTACATATTCTCTTCTATAATGACTTTAATTAATATAATTTATTGCTATTTCTTAATGTATAATACAAAGCTTTAGCCATTCAATATTGCAGGAGTATAATTCTGCATAACTTTTTTCCACAGTTAAATTTAATTCTATGTAATTGATAGTCATTTACAAGTTGTGTTTTTCATACTGTATATATAATTAGAACATATGTGTGTTAAATATCCTTACTAAAACCTGTAAGTGTTAAGGAATGAAAGCTGTTAACTTTGCACCAGCTTGAAGCATTTGGCTTTGAGGTGAGGGGCAGAGGAACATTTTAAATGCTTCATCTCTTACCAACAATAGCTTTGAATGTTTGCTGTGAAACACAGAACAATTGTTATCCACAACTTTCCTGTCAGGTCATCTTAACTTAAGACTCAGAAGCACAGTGGAGGCTTCATTTTCAGTGCCTCTGTTTTTCTCATTTTGTTCCTGGAAAGATTGGCTTGTGCACTAAACTTCACAGCATTAGCTACTTGCTGCAGCACATTCTGGTAAATGCAGCAAACACTGTGTCACTGTATGTTTGAAATACTGCTGGATTTAAGAGGGCATTTTTAGACTTTTTAAGTGTTCTACTTCTAGCTGGCTTCTGTGCTTCTGCATACAGTAGCTTAATAAGGCGACTTTCCAAACCCAAGGAAAACAATAATGAATACAAAGAAGTTATTGGGTTTCCATACCCTGAATTGAATTGAGGCTGAACGTTGCAAAAACAAAACTGATGAAATAATGAACAGATTCAAAGTTTAATATTGTTTATTTTGGTAAGCAGTAACTGACAGTCTTTCTTAAGCAAAGTCTCCTGGGAAAAGTGGTGTTATTTTCTGCCACTGTGCGTAAAAGCAAGCTTGTTTATTTTTTTAATTAATTTTTGAGTTTCACAATATTGACCTTTTATTATTGGGTGTTATTCAAAGTACCTTAGGGTCAGGTGCATTTATCAAACCCAAAGATGTTGTTTGCCAGGAGTGGGTGCTTTACTGGTTTCCAATAAAAATGCTGCTTTACTAAAAAGATTTATTTTGCGAGACAAGAAACCATAAAAACAAGTTGCAATGGTCTCTTGGCCAAGAAGGCTCACAAAAAGCCTCTTTATCACAATGTTTCATCATGAAGCCTACATTCAGTCTTTTTTATGAACAGTACATTTAATAACAATAATTTAGGTAAGCAATAAATTAACTAAGAAAGTGGTCCATTAAATTGTTCACTGGGCAATGTTCAAGCACTTCTATTACTTGTCTGTTGAACGTGTAACATTTCTTCACTGCTATGCCCCTCTTGGCGAAAAAGCTGGAGTGATAGGAACGGAATTGTAAAGTGATCTCTGGCTCATAAAAAATGTTGCAATATGTTGAGCTGTTCAGTGGCTCTTGTATGTCAAGTTTCATTGGGAACTGATTAACAGACCCAGTGTTTGTTTGTGTTGAATGCAGCCACAGAGCAAGTATAATATGATGGGGAACTGCTGTGTCTCTGATGTAGAATCCTTAAGACAGAAAGCTGTCAGTGGTATTGAAAACCCATATATGTTAGTGTCAATCCAACCCCTTAGTTCTCTATATCAATTAGGAAGATAGAAACAGGCCAAGGCTAATGTCGTCTCCTGGGTTCACTAGGCAGACTGAACATGCAAAAGCAATTTGGAGTATACTTATTTTAAAACTGGGATAGTGATCCATGTTCTATGTGGAGAAATAAGCTTGTGTTTTGTTACTGTTCACTGAGGTAGAATGACAGCAGTTTAAGAGGTTGTGTTGTTACCTGGTGCAATGGTACATTAAACCATCATTTATTAATGTTTATGGTATTATGAATTTGATGCCGTCTATCTCTCAACACACTTGGATTTGCATCAGAATTTCTGCCCTGATAATGTTTTATCTTTTTCTATTGGCAATTTGCCATCAAATCAATGTATGTGCTTTTTTTGTGTGGTGATCAAGTATTTTGTCAGGCTGCAAAAGCCCAGAACAAGTAGACTGTACGTGAGTTTGTGAATAAGGCAGTAATCCAAAATGATGGTTTAAGATGGCACTGGCTATTTTAGCATGTCATTGAGTTTTGTGAATATGCCTTGTGTTTTAAACACATTTGTGATCCAGTGGCACTCGTTGGAGGTGGGGTACCGTACCCAGTGTCCACGACACATTTTACATAGAAAATGTGCCTGAGCCTAACCAAGTATATACCGTATATGTTATTTCACTATCTAATTTTTAGAGCTGCACAAGCTATTTTTTCCGCTGCTTAGTTGATGTCCTCCATACTTATAATGAGTTCCCTCAAAGTGTTCCTTGCTTGTAAATAATAACATATCCTTCTCCCTTTCTCGCTGTTTGCAGGATTCCGTAGTTAACATTACAATAGTCTACACCACCCCAGACTGGGAAGGAATTGTAATGTAAATTCCTTTTTAGCGTTTTGTTTTGAATTCATGTTGATTTGCATTGCTTTTGTGTTTGCTCCCAGGAGCTGACCTATAATTTAGCACGCTATTATTCATCCTACAAGGACATTGTGTAAGGACTGAGAAATCCTACATAGTTACATCAGGTGCAGACAGTAATTCCCTAGGATTAATACAACAAAATCATCTATCTTATGCTCTCTGAAGGGAAATCACATATGCCTATAACCCTTTTCAGATTTTCGCATGAGGATTTTACAAACATACAAAAGGTAATTCCAAAGATATAGCTCACTGTATAGTATTGTTTGCGCAGAGTTTTTGCATATGAATGATGCAGCCAGTTCTACAATGTGACAAAGAAATGTATGGAACATGGATTTGTAAGGAATGCATCAGTGTAAACAGTAATATGTTATCTAGGTAAGGAGGGTGAGGTGACAAGACATGCTGAAAGCTATGCAGCATATTATACAGAAATGCACATTACGTAAATACAAATCAGTTAAGTTCATGTTAGTCAAATGTCAGCAAAATGTTTCATTGAAAAGAAAAACATCCGCTGAGTAACAAAGGACTTAATCAGACATCAGTATTTCCATTTAAATAACGTTTTGTGTGAATGAAAAAATTGCACACTGCCTACTTTGGTATATCACAGAGAACAAACAATCAAGTGTTGAGTGAATTAATTATGATAACCGTCACAATTCATGACACGGCTGTAGTTAACCAGTTACCTGACACTTCTTCCAATTTCAGCACACAATTAGTTTAGGGGGGAAAAAAGCAATAACAACAGAAAAAAATACAACTGTAGAGCAAATATTGTAACCTGCACAAAAATGCATTCATTACAGTTTCTATTTTCCCATAATATTAATGGAAGCTTTTTGTGTTGGCTTAATTTGTATAGTATTAATAATCTTGTCAACTGAACTTCCCAGTAAACAAAGTGGAACATCATAATTGCTTGTATGTATATTAATCAAACATACTTGGGGAAAACATGAACGTGTCTGTAAAACTAATAACTTAATCATTAATAATATAACCAGAAACAAAATTACCGTAATTAAACAGCAACCCTCTTATATGTCTACATTAATGTGACCCTAATGACCCCTGTTTTTTTCATGTCTTGCTCTTTAGGGAGGAGCTTGAAGTTGTTTTAATTGGGGTGATGAAGATTTTTGTCAATCTTGCAAAATGGAGTTAATATTCTTGAGAGGCTTTGTAAGCAATGCATTGTAAAAGCTCCTACAGCTGTGGTGCAAAAGTGAACACAAAATAAACATAACAAAGCAGGAAGAAGCAGACAATTCTAAAACATTAAAAGTAAAATACCTAAGGCTTTAAGTAGCTTTCATGGGAGCATGATTAAATATTTAGGATTAGATGGAATGTAAGATATTCTTTAGCTTACTGCCCACAGGAACCTAATGAAAAGAGACCTCTGTCTCACAAGGTTACCTCCTGGTAATTCTTGAGTAACCTAATTAGTACTTGGACTTGTAATATTCCCTCGGTACTTCTAAACTAAGTGGAATTTGACATCTAAATACCAATTTATCAAAATGAAATGACACAGATCTGCTATTTCAAGTGACAGGTGTTTTGGTTTTCAATAGGATTTGGTTGCTCCAATGCACACACACTATAAAAACGACTCCATCCCCAATATTTTCTTACTATACAGCAGCTGTAGTTTTCTATATGGTGATTGCGCACATGGTTGCCCACAGAACAAATCTATGTTGTTCCATGAATGATTTTTAAGGGGGGATTGGGGGTTATTGGCACATGGTTTGGAAAGGACCATCTGTTAGTTAAATATCTTCCTAGAGCTGGGACAAATATTTGAATACTCATACACAATGTTCATATATATAATTTGATGGGGTGCCCGGATTAATTTTCCCTCAAGGTTTTTCTTTGATATTTTTTTACTTTTTATGCAGATATTTTTAAAGAATTGAAAAACCCTTGTTTGTCCCAGAACTATATCTTATACATTTTTATTATCTGCTTGACCACAAAAGCAAAATTGACCCTATAGTCTGCTGGGCCTGCATTTATTTGACCTTTTGCCAGATCAGGACTGGAATGTAGCACCAGCAAGAGCAGATGGTTACAATCATGCTTGTCTTTCAAACACTGACATTTAACCTACTCTGATACTCAAATGACCGCCATTTGCCCATCTGGAGACATAGTATAACACATTTGTTCCATGAGATACAAACCATATAAAGAGATCAGAAAGACAGAGAAGCAACTGCTGCATTGTAACAGTCAATAACATTGTGTCATTTAAAAACTCTATTTATTGGAGTCGTTTAAGAAGATAGTATGTGCTCTTGTTCTTTTGACAATAATTTATTTTAATTTCTTATTTTGAATACACCATTGTTTATGTATAGATCTAGTATTCCAAACAATTGTAACTGTTTAGAGGGTCTTAGTCCAGGAAGAATGGGTTTTACATTATGTAAATATACTGTACACGTGAATTACAAGTAGGGATTCACATTTCCTAATATTTGTATAAATGTACACTAACTGTAGTAAACTAAAGTCTTCAGTTTACACTTGGAGTTGCAGTTATTTAGAAACCTCTAAACAGACTATCTGTTCAAATGCTGTTCACTTACCTTTGATTGGAAGAATTGGATTCTGTGACCATTGTGTTTAGAAGATCTGAGACAGAGATGCCTAAAAAACTTTAGCTCTCCTTAATCCTTCATCTTTTTCAGAAGGTGATTTACCAAAGTATTGGTAATGGGCACTACAATTAATGTCTATTTTTGGTTTTAAATTTGCTTTGTTGCACCAGTAATGTCAACTTTATTTTCGCGCAGGTACAAGGATTTGGCTGATACAGTACTTGGAGACAAGAAGAAGCTGTCCTCTGAAGAGAAGTGTCGCCATATTCTCCACTATTGCAAGTTGCAGGGGTGGCAGGTTGGTTGGATTTTAAACATGTAAGCATAAAGGGACAATGTGTGCCAGTAAGGGTTTAGGGTAGGTATTGTTACGCCAAAGTATGGGCCTGGGTTTGGAGCATTCATAATAGTGACATTATGTTGCTTTCTGGTTCTAAGTGAATTAAGCGTTTAAATAACTGGAGCTTTCGTGTGTCCTGTGGGTGATTAGCCAGTTTACCAGTTTATGAACATCCCCTCTTGCCCCATGAATAAACCTAACAGTGTGTGCGTGAACAAAATCCGTTCATACAGTACCAGTACTTAAAATGTTAACCAAGTATAATCCTTTATTTAGATTTAGACAGATTTAGACCAGAGGAACGGCGAAGCGCGAGAATTGCCAGTGACTATCTGTACAGCATGGATAGTTGACGTGTTTTCAGGGTATTGACGCAGCAAAAGTAAATCAACCAAAAGCACCATTCCACATTTTAATTTGTACTTCCCAACATTAAAGTCATACAGTAAGAGAAATAAGTTGCCAAAGGAAGGTAAAAATGTCCTTCTTCTTCGGACAAATTTTTGTTGCAGATTTTTGCAGACCCCAGGTACTTTTATCCATGCATATGTATATTACAGGACATCTGAGTTTAATGGTGTGATGGGTTGCCTGCCCCCAGCCCTTCTTTCTGTTTATTTTATGTATTGTAGCTTTGTTTTGTTTGGCCCTTGTGCCCTTTTATTTTGTGTTTTGAAAAGTCTTTATTTTGTTTAATAAAAAACTGAGCAGCCACACAGTGTTTTGCCCCGTTCTGCCTTTGCACCTGTTCTGCCTTTGGTGTGCTGCTTTCCTGGAGCCTGACGTCACACACATCACCACATCAGCCATCCTGCCACAAATGGCAATTAACGTATTTTGTCAACATGCAAATATACTGGGGAACGCACTTATGTTGACGTCTGTATTATGTATATTAAATGATTTATTGATATTTTAAAATTGACTAGTTGCATGCATTGCAGGCAAAAAAAAAAATTCAAGACCCCAGGCACTTTTATCCACGCATATGTATGTTACAGCTCATTCGATTTCAATGACATTTAACTTGTTTTGTCAACATGGAAATATACTAGGGAACACACTTATTGTGACGTGTATATCATCTGAAACAAAAACACATTGGAAAGCACAATAAAAACACATGAAATGCATGAAAAACACAAGCCGAGTTAGTAGAAACAATTGGGGCAACCTTGGCCCCCATCGGTTTTACAGTTGTGCCTGTTTGCTTTGTGCTGGGCAAGGTTGCCCCAAAGGTTTCTTGAAACTTGGCTTGTGTTTTTGATATCTCTACTTTAAATGGCTGGGCACTTTTGATAGCTTGGCGTTTTTTCACGTTTTTTCACATGTGTTTTTGTTTCAGATACTATACACACACCTAATATGAAGCAAGAAACAATGTGTTTCTGCAGAAAAGCATTGCATGTGTTTGAGACAGAAAAGCATTGCATTTTGATTTATTGATTACGTGAACAGAAAATTTACAAGTGTGAGGTGTGACTCAAAGAAATGCTCAGCAGCTGATTGGAATTTCCAGGTGATATATCAGGAATTCTTTTAAAGCCTACCTAGCTAATAAAATAATTCCATAAATCTTACCACACACTATGAAGGTCTCACATTATGGAGTTAGAAAGAAATATCCACAGCTATTACAAACTCTTTCAAATGCAATGTGTTCTGGGTTCGAGGAAGATCCAATCTGAATGTTGAAGGGACTCAAAGCTGTCTGGTAAATAAGGGGAGGACCAATGAAATCTTAAAGGTATTATACAGGCAATCAGTGTAATTTTGGAGACACAAAGGAGCACATTGACTTTGCAATCATCCCATAAGGGCAAATGCTAATCACCAAAATGAATTACAATCCCGCGTCTGCCACTGATAAGTGGTTCTTTTATCTCACTTTTTTATGTACATGGCAAGAAAATAACATATACTCCCACAGTTAGTAATTTTGTGATGTGAATCTGTTTTACTATTAAAAAAGAATGAATTTCACTGCCAGTTCAGAGTCCCTGTCCGCACCCCCAAAATATGAGCTAATACTGTGTACAGGACACCCACTCACCACCCTCACAGTTGACTCCGTACTTCAGAATCTACAGCCTAGAGAAACACAAAACAAATCACTCTGACTAACAGATATTATAGACAATAGTTATCATGTTCTTTATTTGTGCAGGAGTTTAATTAACCAGTCTGAAGAAAGTGGGTTGTGCAATGGCATCACTAAGAGGTTTGACATTTGCCTCCGTCTCCAAACACATCAGACTTTGTGTTGTAATGTTACCACAATCATTAAAGTGTTTAACACTTGAAATGAATGCCACCCACAATTTAGTCAAATTGGTTTAAAATGCTGTTATAGTCTAATTCCAAGAATACTTTAATTAAAAAAAAAAGTTACAGAATCCATACAGAAGGATCTTGTTAAAATACTAGTAAGCCTTTTCCATATTAAGTGGTTTTCTGTGGGTACTGGTCCAGTTCATTCACACTATTTCCATCTGCACCTTAAATCCAGTTTATAAAACTGAAGTTCATCTTGTTCCAATGTCAAACTGGGGTTGCCTCAATCTAAAGGTCAAAAATTAACTATATATACTGTACAACAATGTGTATACTTGTCTGTAAAGTCATAAGTTAATTCACCTATATCCAGTATTTTCCTGATAGCATAATTATTTCACAGCCCTCCAGCCTGCTTTTGTTTTTTTGTGTTTATCCAATCCACGGTGATAGTGTCATTGGGTATCGTTACACATATTTACATTTACCAAGTCCTAACACTAGTGGATTAGTCTGGCTATGTCATTGAAGTATTCATATTGAATGGATTAAAATAAAAAGGGAACTTAAAATCACCAAAAGTATGAGGTAGTTTTATATCCTGCCAACCCTTTGTAATGAACTAAAACCCATGATAAATCCGACTGTGGTGCAGACAAGTTGAGATAAATATGCCTGTTTGACTATAACTTGGAAAGACCCTGAATAAATGCCAGCTTTTAATTAACAGACTATTTTACAGCTTACACTGCTGTCCCAGTCTTTAAAGCTTATAAATGTTTTATGTCAATATCAAAGGATTCTTTTATAAAATGTTCTGGGAATTAAAAAAAAAAATCTCAACAGAAGTTACTGATCAACTCAAAAGCTCAGACGAAAGGAATGCTGGAAGAGCAGTTTGGTCATTAGATTATTCTTGTGTTCCAAAAAGTGTCAAATCAAGATTCCCTCCCAGGAGCCAGTTTACTAACTAGCAGCATGCTTGAGAAAAGGTAGCAGTTGTCTTTGATGTTCCTGTTACCTGAGACTCTATTTAAGACCTTGCTGCCAACTACATATTGACCACAGTTCCTTTTTTTGCTCATTAATGACTCAGCTGTGTTTCATATTTAGGTGGGGCACAGCAAAGTGTTTCTGAAGTACTGGCAAGCTGACAGTCTTAATGATCTGTGCCTTCAGCTGCAGAGGAAAATCGTAACCTGTCAGAAAGGTAACCGTTACATCTTAATTATTCTTGATATCTAAGCTATACTTTGTATACATTAATCAGAAAGGACCCTCTGCCATTCCAATACTTTCACTGATGGAAATCTAGATTTTGCACTTATTTTGTTTTTTGTTGTTGTTGTTGTTGTGTTTTTTTTATCTTTTTTTTATAATACATAATATTTGGTACATTACATAATATTTATTTCTCAGCTTAAATCTTAATTATATTTAACCCTTTCACAACAAACGTGTTCGCTATGCAGAACTCTGCCAGTTCTGTTTTCAAACAAAGTTTGACGGTTAAAACCCTGCTCCTTGTTTTTGGCATGATAACCCTATCCACACTACCTAAATAACGTGCAATCAACGCAAGTTGAATCCACTTAATTACCATTTACTTCATTACTAATTACACATATGTAATGATTCAATATGTAACGATTGTGCGTTATTTTGGTAGTATGAATAGATATTTTAGGTTGTCCGTCAGACAGGGAACCTTCCATTCATCACGAATGGGAACATCCTTGTTTCCACACCCGTTCAAACAATTATTATAGCAAAGCTCTTCTGGGCCAGCCCAGAACCAGTCCATCAAACGGTTGGCCCTCCCCCGACATCACTTCCGGGGTCAGGGTATTTAGCGCCGTCATTTTGCGACTGGCCTTCAGAATCTTTTTTCCCTCCACAGAGATTGTACCTCCTTTTCGTTTGAGCTCAGATTGAGACTTCCGCTTCTCTCCCAGAAGAGCTTTGGTATAATAGGGTGTGGAAACAAGTTGTGTTCCCATTCATGGTAAATGACGGTTCCCTTTGGAGAACCTAGGTTATGTGAGTAACCACCGATTTGTTTCACTTAGTACTTTCATCACACAGAAACCTAAATTATAGGTCACAAATAAATTCCCTTTATACCCCCAATAACTTGTTTTTACAATGTGGTTATGCTGTTTGTGCTATAACTGCCTGACTTCACTTTATTATGTGTTTATCACATATCCTTTAAAACACTTCTTCGAAGAGTTCTGTAGATAGTATCCTTCCTCATCTAGACTAGGTAGCATTTCTTTGTCATTTGCATCACAGTACAGCAGAGACAGTAGTCAGAAACACAAACTTGCCTTTGGGTTCTCAGCTGCAGCAGTAGATTCAATACACAAAAGAAGCAATGTCCAAATGTGTGTAAATGAGTAACTAACACATACTGTATTATGATATTATACCAGTGTTCGTACATGTGCAGTCTACTGCCCTTGTATATTGATACCGTCAGGCTCTTTTCTGTGATAGGTACAGAGCTGAGTTCTTAGTACAGTATGGTTAGCTATTGTGAATCCCTACAAAGGAGGGACATCTTCAGAAGTAAGTCTTGTGAATCACAGAAGATATTAGCATTACAATGTATACAGGTTTAAAAAAATCGAAATAATTGTAGTTACAATTGTGCATTATTAAAAAAAGGTTTCTATGTGAAATTGAATTTAACACCTTCACATTTATTTATAGTTATTGATTTGCTATATCCACATTATGTGCTTTACAGATGGATGCACATTAATATTAAGTTTTGCATTATTGACTGTTATCTCTGGTTTGACTCAAACTCATTGGCCTGTAATTTTGTTCCATTATGGTAGTAGTGAGAGGGTTTCTTGCACGCCAGAGGCTTCTGCACACAATGAACATCAAGCAGCAAGAGGTCACCTCCATGAGGAGCTTCCTGCAGAATGTGGAAGACAAGGGACTAAGAACATACGATGGCTTGGTCATCCAGAACGCCTCGGATATTGCTCGGGAGAATGACCGCATCAGGAACGAAATGAATGGGGCTCATGTGAGAGAAAAACTTGACAGAATCAGCGCAGAGACAGAGGGAAATAAAAGGTAAGTGTGGACCCAGTTTGAGAAGTAACTGTTGAATTCCCTAACTCCCAGAAACAAGATATATAGCCAATGTATGGTGTACATTTTAAATATATAGCTTCAAATTATTGTCCTATTTTCGTAGATATGGGAAGCTTATGTTAATATATTTATTTTATTTTAAATGGCTATTGCTTTGTGTTGATTTTATCAATGTTTAAAAATACAAGACCCTTGTGAAGTCTGTTTTACTCTTGCTCAAGGTGTCTTGACGAAAAGCATAAACCATGTTAATGATGACATAGCATAATTGATACAAAAAAATGCCCTTTTCTGAACGCAGTAGCAGAGATGATGCATGTGCAGAAAGCAGAAATTAGAGCTTTGCACAGCAGATGCAATTATAAAATGTGAATTTATTGGCTCTATTGGTATTAAATGTCAGTTTTTACCAATTATTCGAATTTCACTTCAATCGTATACTACTGTAACCTCTCTATAAAGACAGAAATGAATAAAACAAAGATCCTTATTGACTGAGTTCTGTATATATATATATATATATATATATATATATATATATAGTAACACAGCAGGGAGGGGGTTAATATCCTCCCTGCATGAAAACAATGTGCAAATGCACATTGGTTGAATTTCATTGTTTTGTTATATTTGTTAATTGTTTGATTAGTAATTATCCCCTGCACCTGGCTATCATTGTAAATTAGAGCCAGATGCAGGGTATTTAAAGAAAGCAGCCAGTCTGTTCTGGGCGTGAAGAGTGAAGAGCCCAGTTGGGAGTGTGTTCAACCGTAAAGAAAAAAAGAAAGGTAGTGTGAAACCTGTGTGGTTTATTGTGTTTATTTGTCAGGTAAATTGCTTAGCCGTCCTGCAAGATAGTTTAGGTTCCTGTGTTTTAGTTATTGCTTGAATAGAGCTAGGTGTTTGTTTTTATTTTGTCTGTTTATTAAAAATAGCGCGTCAGCGCTTTTAAAACTTCAAATTCTGTGTCCTGGGTCTGCTTTTAAAGGGGCAACGAACCGTGGAGTGTGCAGCCGGGTTCACTATCTATCTATCTATCTATCTATCTATCTATCTATCTATCTATATATATATATATATATATATATATATATACAGTACTGTGCAGAAGTTTTAGGCAGGTGTGAAAAATGCTGTAAAGTAAGAATGCTTTCAAAAATAGACATGTTAATAGATTATATTTATCAATTAACTAAATGCAAAGTGAGTGAACAGAAGAAAAATCTAAATCAAATCCATATTTGGTGTGACCACCTTTGCCTTCAAAACAGCATCAATTCTTCTAGGTACACTTGCACAAAGTCAGGGATTTTGTAGGCATATAGTCAGGTGTATGATTAAACAATTATACCAAACAGGTGCTAATGATCATCAATTCAATATGTAGGTTGAAACACAATCATTAACTGAAACAGAAACAGCTGTGTAGGAGGAATAAAACTGGGTGAGGAACAGCCAAACTCAGCTAACAAGGTGAGGTTGCTGAAGACAGTTTACTGTCAAAAGTCATACACAATGGCAAGACTGAGCACAGCAACAAGACACAAGGTAGTTATACTGCATCAGCAAGGTCTCTCCCAGGCAGAAATTTCAAGGCAGACAGGGGTTTCCAGATGTGCTGTCCAAGCTCTTTTGAAGAAGCACAAAGAAACGGGCAACGTTGAGGACCGTGAGACGCAGTGGTCGGCCAAGGAAACTTACTGCAGCAGATGAAAGACACATCATGCTTACTTCCCTTCGCAATCGGAAGATGTCCAGCAGTGCCATCAGCTCAGAACTGGCAGAAAACAGTGGGACCCTGGTACACCCATCTACTGTCTGGAGAAGTCTGGTCAGAAGTGGCCTTCATGGAAGACTTGCGGCCAAAAGCTATACCTCCGACGTAGAAACAAGGCTAGCGACTCAACTATGCACGAAAACACAGGAACTGGGGTGCAGAAAAATAGCAGCCGGTGCTCTGGACTGATGAGTCAAAATTTGAAATATTTGGCTGTAGCAGAAGGCAGTTTGTTCGCCGAAGGGCAGGAGAGCGTACACGAATGAGTGTCTGCAGGCAACAGTGAAGCATGGTGGAGGTTCCTTGCAAGTTTGGGGCTGCATTTCTGCAAATGGAGTTGGGGATTTGGTCAGAATTAATGCTCTCCTCAATGCTGAGAAGTACAGGCAGATACTTATCCATCATGCAATACCATCAGGGAGGCATCTGATTGGCCCCAAATTTATTCTGCAGCATGACAACGACCCCAAACATACAGTGAAAGTCATTAAGAACTATCTTTAGCGTAAAGAAGAACAAGGAGTCCTGGAAGTGATGGTATGGCCCCCACAGAGCCCTGATCTCAACATCATCGAGTCTGTCTGGGATTACATGAAGAGAGAGAAGCAACTGAGGCTGCCTAAATCCACAGAAGAACTGTGGTTAGTTCTCCAAGATGTTTTGGCCAACCTACCTGCCGAAGTTCCTTCAAAAACTGTGTGCAAGTGTACCTAGAAGAATTGATGCTTGATGCTGTTTTGAAGGCAAAGGGTGGTCACACCAAATATGGATTTGATTTAGATTTTTCTTCTGTTCACTCACTTTGCATTTAGTTAATTGATAAATATAATCTATTAACATGTCTATTTTGAAAGCATTCTTACTTTACAGCATTTTTCACACCTGCCTAAAACTTTTGCACAGTACTGTATATATATATATATATATATATATATATATATATATATATATATCTAATAGGAGAATTGTGAATTTCGGAATAAATCAAGCTAATCATTTAATATATTTCACATTTGCATTAGTACAGCAAAATATAATGCTTATTACCATACTACTGCAGTAAATAAAGTATTTGCTACATGTAAATATGATACTGCAATCACAAAATGCTTTTACACAGTACTAGAAAACCTGTGATCTTAACTGTGCATGCACGGATGAAGGACTGTGTTCAAAAAAGGTCATTTTTCTTATCAATTACATTATGTCATCATTCGCCAGGTTAATATATTTCTTCCATGGACCCTGGGCAACAGTGAAACAGGCTTCAAAAGTTTTTTACTTGTTTAAACACTGAGAATCAGCTCAATCTGACCCCTCTCAATAGACACTCGATAGAAAAATAGCCCTGGAGCTCTCTTTATATCTCATGATGCCTTGCACGGGAAGTAACCTCCGCCATTTTTCAAAATGTCTTTTTCACACCATTTTTTATACCGTAGACAAGATTAATCGATATATTATTTTTAAATTGTTTAAGTGGTGGGTATTGGGTATCATTAAAACTGGATCATTGTTAAGTTTTCTCATTATTTCATGTCGCTGGATTCCGATTTATTTGTCTGGCTGGCTGTCTATTCCCATGCTATAATTCTACATGCTATTATCAATTGTCACATATTGCTGGCTGCCCATGTCTTCTGTCCTGGAGGAGCTATTGATCCCCTGGACTAAACCTACAAACCCTCATCTAGATAAATCTGAATTCTACTTCATTAGATTGTTCAGATTGTACTCTTTTAGTGTAAAAACACACCTGATGTTTGGTGTATGTATATATACAAAGTCATGCTGCATGAAATGTTTGTGATTCTGTACTCATTCTATTTCTTGCAAATAACATCCTCGGGATTTGCATAAAGAACATTCTACTAAATCTCAACCTCTACTGTATTTACCAACATACCAGAACAGGGATACCACGTAGCATCAGGTAACAGGGGTGTCTGGCATTCACATAGCTGTTCCAAACAAGTTAATTAGCTTTGAATAACTTCAATTATATATTCTATATAACAAACAGAAGTATTTTTCCTGCACATGAAAAACTTAATTTAACACTGTGTTGAATAATTACCTACTGAGCCTAAAGGTTTGATCTTTGGTGATTGCATTTACCTCACAGCATATGGTAGTGTTGTGTAGCGTAGCTGGTAACCATAGTGCTGATCCATCAAGCAGAAATATTCTTCATGCACAACAGTATGATTTCAAATTTAAACACCAGTATGTGAACAGTCAAGTATGTGTGTTTTGGCTCATTGTTGAAAATACAGTATGCAGGTATATGTACTATATATGTAATGCACTCAGTAATACTTGAAAATGTGTATTAACATGGATTAAGGGGTATTGCTGTCAGAAATATCTTTATCTTAAACCTAAAGAAACAACAGATGGTGGTAGCAGATTAAGTCATAGATATAATTTAAAGAATACAAATCGTATTATAGTATTAGAGGATGTGGATCAGGCTTAAACAATCATACTGTATATCTGGGATTAATACAGTGTGTAAATCCTTCTGTTTTAGTGTTTATTATTCAAATACAGTATGAGTCTAATTGTTTACCAGTATTCAAGTAAAGGGATTATTTTTTTTCCAGTTTCTGTTTTTGTATATTACATCTAGATACAGTTTAAATGTACTGTGTAGAAAAAATGTGCACAGTAAATAGTAAATGTTTCTAGAGAGCTCTCAATTTTAATAAGCAAAAATATACTTGTTTACCAAGAAAAAGACCAACCATGTTATATCTGAATGTTTTTTGTTTTGTTTTTGAGGTTATTGTATAATCCCTGTTCACAGCAAGGGATTCAGGGAGGTTGTTTACAGAAAGTCTTAATTATGTTTGCATGAACTGACTCATTGTTATCATTTGAATGATACATCTGGGTATCATTTTATCTTGCAGAGCTGTAGACAAGGGTGGGAAGATCAATGAAGTCAGCTTTGGGGGCTGCCGGACACTCAAGCACTATCATTGCAGCTCCATTCCCATCCCTTTGGCTGTGGACAACTTGGTACATTCCGCAGCTGCTACATCAATCAAATCCCCTTCGCTACAATCAGTGTTCAGCATGGAGGATAGCAACTGCCTACCATCACCACGGAAACAGCCTCCTCCCAAACCAAAGAGGGACCCCAACACAAGGCTGAGTGCTTCATATGAAGCCGTTAGTGCATGCTTGTCAGCTGCCTCTAAAGAAACACCCAGTGAAGGTCCGGCATAACAGCAAACATCAACATATCTTATGTGAAATTTGATATATTATAATTACTTTTAACTTGTGTATTGGCATTGTAGTTTTTTGAGGAAATGCATTATTTGAAGTTTCATGACTAAGCGTTTTTAGTTTATCAAGCAATACACATTATACTGTTTTTTTGTGAAAATGCTACATTCTGTATCCTTGCTTTAGAAGACCAGATATTAATTATGACAACAGAAAAGAAAATTTAAGTGTCATGAATAACTATTTCCTGGCCTGAAGCACAAAAAGATAAGCATCTAAAATGGGGAACAAGTTTATTTAACTGTCCCTAAATGGTTGTTTGAAGTAAGCATGGCTTGACTTAATTTAGTAGCACTCATTAAGTTTGACTGCAAATACCTTCTAGGAATACCAAGACTGGGTTTTAAAATGCCACTGTTTGAAATAGCTGAGGTGTGTGGAACCACATGGAAGCAGTATCAGTGTTTGCTATTAGTTTAACATCCTCTGAGTACTTGAGTTCTCGTCATAACCTTTGGACTAGAAAATGTATTTGCAGACTTTGTTAAACTAAGAATGTCTCCTGATATGAAGGTCACCAAGCATGTAATAAGGGAAATGGGTTACCCTTTGATTAGTCTTTCTTCTAACTTTTTCTTTCTCTTGTTAATGTAGCTCTGGCTAAACCACGGCCTCATAGTGATGACTACAGCACAATGAAGAAGATTCCTCCACCAAAGCCAAAAAGAAGTCCCAATACTAAACTTAGTTGTTCTTATGAAGAGATTTCAGCTCCCAGACCAACTGAGGTTAAGCTGTCCTGCCTTATTAAGGGGGGGCACTGCCTAGGGATGATACAAAGGGCTGCTTCAGCAGATGGGCCCCAGTATGGTGTGCTCAGCTTGTACAGCTCACAGGAAGAAGAAGAGGCTGTATATATTGAAATGGTAGGAAACGCCAGAACCAAGAGCTTAACAGAGGTGGACAGTCCTGACCAAGGGGAGTCTGTGTATGAAGAAATGAAGTATTTTCTGCCAGAAGAAGGAACAAATGGTAAAATAATGCTGGCAAAAACAGACAAGTGTTCCCAGCAGTTGTATGAGACCAAAAAGCTTGTAATCGTCGAGCACTTTAACCCTGTTCCTATAGGAAAAGTTTACTGCAAAGACGGTACTTGTGACATTCCACCACCTTTCCCAAACCTACTCCCTCACCGGCCACCTCTCTTGGTCTTTCCCCCAACCCCAGTTACATGTTCTCCTGCCTCAGATGAATCACCTCTAACGCCATTGGAGGTCAAGAAGCTGCCGGTTTTTGAAACCAATCTGAACTTTCCAGTGCAGCCTGAAGGTTCCAGCCCACTGTCTCCACAGTTTGCAAGGCATCAGAAAGGAGAAAGTGAGAGACCAACTTCTCCCAGTCTGTCCGTTTTCTATATATCCAGCAAGGTCTCACCACCTCCAACACCTCCCCCTCCTCCTCTTCTTCCTCTTCCTCCTCCTCCTCCTGGACCTCCCCCTCCCTACAGACCCCTGTCGCATTTCCCTTTTCCCCCAGAGTTGTGTGCTTTGGCATTAACAAAAGTACCTCAAAAGACAGGTAACGCAACAGAAGCTCCTTCAGGCTGTTCAAAGGCGCCCTACTCCCCTGTAAAGACTGCCAGGGTGGAACCAAGAAAATCTCACTCCTGTTCTTCTTCCCCACTACCGTTCAATCCTGCAAATGTCAGACCTCTGACCAGCCCCCTTGATGAGCTGACCACTCTCTTCAGTTCGGGAAGAAGCCTCTTAAGGAAGTCTGCTGCTGGACAGAAAATAAGGGAGCCAGCAAGTGAGTGTTCATGATATTATGAATCTGTTATGTTGTATTGCTGTTCCAGGTTAGTTCAGGAACCTGGTCTCTGACTTTTACATTTATGTGATCTTTATAATTTTGTTATAATTTAGGTTTAGATGTTTTAAACATTCACCATTTCACAATAATAATGGGGAATGATGTGTTGTTTGAAACGTTTTATTAACCTTAAGTTTAAGCTTTAATGGTGGCGTAACATTTGACATAAAGTGTAACGTCTGGCCACATAGTGGTATTCTAAGACAATTTTAAGCCAATGCTTTATTGAGTTTAATTACTTTTTGAGGTTTCCTCAATGATGCATACTTTTATGTGATTACAAAAAAACTAAAACATAATACCAAACAAGCCAAGAAAGCAAGATATTCAGAGGGTTGGCGGTTTGTGAACATTTAACCACAAATTGAAGGCGGTTTTGTCAATAGAGTGAGTAACTTCTTCAGACTTTGTTTCCATGTAATTATACAGTTGTTACCATGTCAGGGTAGGAATCATCAGTAATTACACAGTTATTACAATATTATTACTTGCTTATGTCCAAACTAGCGCGCTATCTATGATCAGGAATCGATGTATGCTTTTACTTTTAGCTCTTTAATGTTATTTTAATCCCACCAAGCAAATTGCCACAAGACCATATGACCTCTGTCACAAAACAAATATAAAGCCTTAGCAGAGCTTCAGGTTTTGGTTTGCCTCTGCTCAGATGTCAATCCTTGAAACCAAATCTCTTCTTGATAGCTGTTATAAGCTTTGGATGTGTTTTAAACATAATGTACACATTCTGCTAACTGATGAACATATTGAATTACCTCATGATCTTTTACAAAGACTTACTGTTGCTTCCTCATGGGTACAACATATTGTTGAAATGTTATTTTGAAACAATATATATAAATGATCCTGCTTAAATTTAACTGGGTGATTTCCAACCAGATTGTCAATATGAAAACAGGAGCCCAGCAGGCCAGAAACTTCAACCTATTTCATTGCAGCAACCTTTATATACCCCAGGATCTCTCATCATTTGTATACATTTGTATACATTGGGAGACACAATAAAATGACAAGGGCTCTCGTCATGGGCACTGAAAAGGTTAACTGGGAACAAGTGTACAAGCAAGAAATGACTTTGTATCAGTGTATCTGACAATAGGTTTCTTGTTGAGATTTACAGTACATGAAATGTGATGACACTATTTGGAGCATGTGGTAGTCGATATATGAAGCTGTTTCTGTTTTCAATTTTTCAAGGCTTTTTGACAGCCTTTGGCAAGTAAAAAAAAAAAAAAGTCTTACTTCTCACATTTGTAAAGGAGTTTTATGCAAGGAAATGTTACACACCAAAAATGAGAATATAATATGTTGTTAATGTAACACACTTAAATAAATTGGCAGGTATTCAAAGTGCCTTCATAACATGTGTCAAGATTACTAGCTAACTAATATACTGTATACAAGATGGTGAAATGATTACGGTTAAATTTCACTAGGCCTCTTGTTATCAGAATACAATATACACAATATATTTATTTATGCAAAATTCAAGTATTTTCTATACTTATAAATGTAGTCGTATATACATATAAAAGTTTCAGTAATTTACCACTTTATTGGAACAGAACCACTAAGCGGTATACATATGTATCAGAAGCAGCTCAAAGTAACAATTTAAATATTTTACAGATGGCTCACTGAGCCACTGAAAGTGATATCTCAAGATACGTTATTTCAGAATTATCACAGGAGCATTGAGCAGAAAAGAAAGAGTATTTCAGATTAATCTGAAAGAACACATTTGACAATTTTAATAATTTAATTTATATATTCTGTAGACCAGTCTCCATAAAACAAAGTATAGCTTAAGCAAAATAAATAGCTGAAAATGAAGGGTGTGTGCTGGTTAAATACGTGCTGTACACCATGTTGCACATTGTCCATCCACCTGGGTGTAGCAGTAAATGAGTTATGACAGTAATGGCTTGGTTGGATACAAGTCTGTTTATGTTGTGAGATGGATTTTGGTCAGTAACCCTTACTTGCTACACAAATCGTCCCCAGTGTATCTTTAGATTTTACAAACAGGATCATTAATATTATAAAATAGGGGGGTTAGTTAGTTCAGCTAAGGTTATTTCCTTCATAAAAGCTCCTAGGAATCCCCTGTGTATAAAGTGCTTAATGGAATGCAAGACAAATTCAAGCACAAACTCCAGCTTAGACAGATACAGTAGCTCCATTTGTCTTTTCATACGTTTTCAATTAATGTCCAAACAGCTGAACATCATAGAGTGCAAATAGTAATAGAATAGGATTACAGTAGTCATAATTTGTTGTCCTATTATCAATCATGTATATGAATCCATATTACTTCTGTTTCAGACATTCATAAGTGTACTTATGAAGAATACAAGTGAAAAGAGTTGTGCAAACATTTTAAATTAATATAAATCTAAAGTTGTTCTGTGGGTAAAAAAAAAAAAAAAAAAAAGTTGTCTGCTTAGGGACTCAGGAGCCACATGTTTCCAAAAATGATTGCTGACAATTACCAAACGATAATGTTAAAGATGAACCCCCTTATAAATGGCTTATGCTCAGACCGTTATTCATGTTGACATTTTGTTTTTGTGATTAATGAAATATTGCGGCAGATCCCCTGTTGTGGTCATATGACTTGTAGGTTTCCAGATGATAAAAGCCAAACTCAACACTACTGTAGTGTTGGAATCTCATGGTGAGGTTCGACTGTTGACATTGTAGTAGAGAAATGTACCGTTTTGCGGCACTAATTTTACAAAGCTTCTGCTTTACACTGTTATTGCCTTATATCTCAGGGACCATTTCAGGTACTGACTTTGTATTTTCAGGGTTATACACAACATGCTAAATTTGATGGTGACATTGACCTGTGACATACCGGAATATAAATGACAGCTCACTGGGATAATGGGCCCAGTTCACATAGCTTCTTGTTACCACCATTTTCTATGTTCTTATGTACTATATTCCCCTGTAGCATATCCCATTTTGATTTGAGATTACCAAAATAAAGGTCTATACAAGTGAAAAGAGTGACGTTAAACTCTATACAGCACGTAATGTTTAGAGCCTTTACAGCTTAAGTCTCCCAGTGAAGGAACTCTGCATATATTGCATTATTGTTATATAATTTTAGTCAACATGAATTAGAAAACAGTGTTTTTCAGTTCATAGAGAACATAAAGAAAATACGTTTAAGAACCTTGCCCCAAAGCAGACTAGTTTACCCCCATTAAAGCAATCATAAAAAATGTATTGTGGTGAAAGATCTATATTATGGGAGGGGGAGCACAAGCATTACATTCCCATCTGCGGGATATTGATTATCAATCCAGTATTTATGACTCCATGAAGAAGGTGCTTTCTCCATGATTGTAAAGCAAATGAGAAAATATGTAAAGTTACATGCAGGAACAAATTGAGAAGAGTATATGATACAATTGCATATCCATATTTTTTTTAAAAAACAGACTGTAGTTTACCAACTGCCTTCTTGTTATACTGTAACAGCATTTTGTGTAAGAGCCTTCTCTTTTTCAACAATAGGCAGCAACTCAAACATCAACATGCCTAGCAAGGAGAACCACAGTGAAACAAGACCGTCGCCAGAACTTCAGGATAAAAATGCCAATAACCATGCGACTACCTTCTCTTCATCAGCACCCAGTCCTGTTGCAGTAGAAAATGGAAACCAGATTTCAAATGGTAAAAGTTTGGTGCATGGCCTTTAGAGCCTTGTTGAACTTGTATGCAAGACTTGAACTTTACTCTGCATGGCAACCTCCCTAGTGATAAGGCATCTTATCATCAGACCACTGTAATCATTACTGTCCTGGCCTTAGACCAGTAGCATGTTTGCATGTGTGTTATTATAGGCAGTGGATGGCTTCAGATGTTAAATTATATCGGTTTATATATTTAGAAAATTGTAAAAGTAATATTTTAAAAAAGAATTAACACAATTTTGGAAAGGGGTTTCATTTTCAGTGGAAACTGGCAAAATCCACAGAATTTTTCCACCTGTTAATCCGAAAAGAAATATCCTCTTATTTTCTAAAGCAATCACCTGTTTTACACACCGGTGGATCACATTTCATGCATCATTTTCTGTGGTTCTTAAAATATAAAATATGTAGGAAGGCTGTACACAGATACATTTCACATAGGCGCCATCTCTGTGGGTGATAGAGCATCCAAAAAATTTATTTATAGGTGCTGTATGCTCTCCCAGGGAGGTGCATCCCTAACTTAATAGGCTAAAAAAAAAAATGCTTATTAAAATTATTTCAATGATTCTCTCATTCTCTCTCTCTCTCTCTCCCTCCCCCCCCTCTCTCTCTCGACACACTTTTGTCTGAAACGGCTCCTCATATGAGAAATGGTGTATGCATGCTTACTTTCATTTAATAGCAAAGCAGCACCCCTATAGTTAGCTGCATTTGTGATGAGCTGATTTTAGCATGTGGTGTCACTGAGAATTTACAAAAAAAATCTGATTCTTTTTTGGTACATTTTCAATAATCGTTCTCAAGCTTCTAACAACGTACAGTGACATTCTGGTTGCGCTACTGTAGATGTCCCACCTGAAAAATTATAGCAGCATGACACCGGAGCACAAGTCAATTTTTGGAGCCTTCTGACTGTCCTTGTCAACGACTACTGTAAATAAAATACAAGTAAACAGCAAGTAAACATTTATAAATTGCAGTATTTAAGTGGAACATAACAGTATACAATTTGTTTGCTCTAAACATTTTATGGTAAACAAGTTGTAAACATTGTAGCAACAAAATAAAACCTGCACAAGGTGGCACAGTTAAATCAGTTACTTGAATTATAATGATCATATATTTACCATTGTTTTGCATTTAACTTTTTCCTCATGAGAATCCAAAAGTTATAATTCTACGTCTGCCCAAACGTATTGCTGGTGTAAAATACAAATGCCGTTATTGTAGCATAACCAGAAAATACTGCGTTTTCCTTGCCAATGCATGTTAAAATGCTTTATGTACACCTGTGTTTGTGAAAGTTAGTACATACTGAATAGTTGGGTCGGAAGCAGTGATCGCCTACATTGTAAATAAGAAGGTGAAAGCTTTTTCATATCGTTAGATAAAAAAGTATGTGATATTCATGAAGTCGTTTTTCACATAATGTAAAAAAATAAAATAGACATGGGTTCATGTCAGCAGCTTTTCTGAGCGAATTGTTTGTTCAAACTGGGACATGATGAATTTGAGGGAGACACTAGTTGTGCCTACGATTTGAAGTGCTGTCACTTTTTTTTTTTTTTTTTTTTTTTTTACTGTCGGATAGATGTATTGACCGTTCTGAAGCAGGTGGAAAGCTAACTGGTGGAAGTTTAAATGGACCACCACTTTGGTCTGTGGAAAATAGACACCGATTCTTAGATCATTATATATGCCGCCAAAAAGAAAGTGTTGGAATAACCAATGACCCAAACTAGCCGATACTCAATTGGTGGAAAATGATGGCGTATTGTGCTATCCTCCAGCGGATCTGCTTTGAAAATAATCCCCATTGTCTCTACTCTATAATAAACAGAAAATGCACAGCAGGACAGCAGAAGTCACAAGATGTAACAACAAATAGTCCTAGTTCAGATATTTGTTTGGTAAAAACTACTTAAGGATCTGTTTATGTATAATAAATGTATCTTGCATTAAAATACCATCTTGTTTTTGTTCATAGGTTTACCAGAGTATTCAAAGTCTTCCAGTAGCTCAGCAGCTCCATCAGTTCAAAGACACATGGAAGGCCATAATAGTCAGGTAATGACCTGCATTTACTTTATCTCTTTTAAACTGATAGTATTGAGATGGGATCCGGTATAAATAACAGAAATTTATTATTTACTAACAATAGTTAATCACTATTGAGAGACAAACTCTAGAGGTAAATATACAATCTTGAGTGGCATGTTTGACATGGATTTTTCTTTCAAGAATAAACAGAAAGCTAACCAAGAGAGCATTATTAAAGTGATCCACTAGCAGAAGCAGAAACATTACTTGTGTGAAATGGGGCATCTTTCACTTAAACTTGCCACTTGAAGGCAGAAGCTATGTCCTTTATGATTACTCTAAAATTCAGATCTGAACTTGAAAACAGGAAGAATTATGTTTGCGGTTTTGTTATTAAGTTGTTAGAGTTAG
Source organism: Acipenser oxyrinchus oxyrinchus (assembly GCA_030684275.1). Classification (NCBI taxonomy): domain Eukaryota; kingdom Metazoa; phylum Chordata; class Actinopteri; order Acipenseriformes; family Acipenseridae; genus Acipenser; species Acipenser oxyrinchus. Next base: position 44,364,772 of record CM060253.1, read on the forward strand.
GAAGAGCCTTTCATCAATACAGAACACTATGGGAATTCAAAGTCATTCATTCCATATTCCACAACTTGATTCAATTTAACAGCTCATAGGCTCTTTATTCTTAGGTTGTTTATTTTTAAGTTAGTAATTTCTGAAAATGGAGCTAAAGGCTTTGTGAAAAAGCATTTCACTGCTAATGCTAGCGTGGAATTACTACTGTAATTCTAGTGTGAGCTTTCATGGGTGTCGGAGGTTTAAACCAGTCACTTAATAGGCCGCAGAAGACTGCTATTAGGTTTTACAATCCAAACAGGGCTTTCATTGGGACAGGCTATCATTATGAACTTCACAGTACTAACCAAGAGTTAATGCTTTTTTTATTGTATTTTTTGGAGATGAAAATTTATTGCCTTTGGATGTGCATCTTGTAGAACCACAAAGCCCCAGCATCATCAAAGACAGATTAAAGAAATTGGTTGAATGTTCTCAGTACACGGGGCACTAAGACTATAACTAGTCTATATACTATATATGACTAGTATAGTATAGCATAACAGCAGGGTAAAACATCATGTTTGAGATTCAGAAGAAAAATAGATTCCTGGTTTTCCTGAAAGTTGACTTTCATATTGTGGTATGTTATTGTGTAATATATATTTCTATGAGTATTTTCTGTGTATGTGTTGCTTTAGAAAGGCACTGGTACAACATGTCTGCTGTATTTCTGTTTTGATTTCTCATTTGGAAGTGTTGGCATCATGGCTGTTATTCAGTGAGAGTGGATTGTTTTCTCTTCCTATTTTATATCCTTTCAGAGGGGACACCTCTCCTTCTCTGCCTGTGGCACTGGAAGCCCAGTCTAAGGTGGGGGATGGGTGTGCTGGTGTTTATGGGGATGGGGTGAGTTTGGTAAAATGTTGTTTACATTTAGCACACCCTCAGCTGGCTTGTTTTCCCTGAATTAAATCACATTTATAGAGCCACTATAGCCATTGTCACTATAAAGATATGTGCATTGACACTGTGTCATTGCTATTGTTATACAGGTGCTATGGTGGTGATTTAATTCATGGTTGTGCTTAATCTTGTTTTGTTTTTGTTTTTTTGTTTTTTTTTGCAAATGTCAGGGACCTTTTAATGTGTTACTGACTACACTATAGAGTTTACAGCAAAAAACTAATCAGATTTACATAGTCCTCTTTTTCAACATATTCACAATTGTTTTGTTGGCCCATTGTTTTGTTGAAATCTTGTGCTCACATGAACATTTCTTATCAGTCTTACAGATACAAGAAATAACCCACAACAGGGTGTGTGGTAAGACAATTCTTACCGCACGCCCTGCGTTCAATCACCCAGGATGTGTGTTAAGAATTGTCTTACCGCACGCCTAAAGTTGTACATTGACATTTTTACCTACAGAAACACTGTTTAGATAATTGTTACTATTAAGCCGTAATAATATTATTATTAATTATTACCACACGGTCATGGGATCTTGTTCAGCCAATCACAGCACTTAATTTATCCATTCCATTTTATAACTCAATATCAACATTGTCTCTTAACAAAATGTGCATACGTCTTGCTTGTAAACTATGGTGATATCCATTGGGTTCATATCCCATCCAAGTCCAGCTATATTTATTTGTTTATTCATTTATTCCATATAACCCAAATTAATAATAATTATTATACTCTGTTATAAAAAAACACATGGTTATGAGGAATGATCTTTGAATTTAAATATCAAACCCATCAGGATTATGTTGAAAAAGATAAATTAGTGGACCACAACAATCTGCTACAGTATGCATTGTGTTTTGTTATGAACTCTACAGCTGTTTGTTAACACCTTAAGGTTTTAGCTTTAAATGTAGCTTGATTGGTATTATTGCCCTGGAAATATCACTTGAGCTCATCAGGTGTTACAGTGCAAAACAAGCTGCAGTAAAATTGTGTAAAAGCTTTTGTTCCTTTCATGGTTATTTCACTTTGCAGGAAATGATGAATAATGATCCCCTAGGCTTATTTGATGCAGTTAAAAGCAAAATATATGCTGCCGTTTTCATATTCCTAAAGATCGTCTAAACTTTACTGTTAGGTCCTCTTACTTAAGTGGTGACAGTCTTCCTTTGCTTCCCCCTGCTTGTATTTATAATTAGTTTTTCTACACATACATCTTGGTTTCTATAGCTTCCAGGTATTTGTTAAAAGAAAATAGTCTTTCTGAAGAATGATTTGGAATCTGTCCTAATTAACAGTACTGCAAAAATACAGCCATTAATATTAAATCAGCCCTGCAATTATCCTATTACTTGAGGTACTTTTTAGTCCATTAACTTGCTTGCTAAATAGAATACCTATATTGTTGCATTGCTTGATACAAAGTTCTGACCCATAATTGACGTAATATAAACAAAGAAAAAATGTGAACATTTAGAACATTTTGTGTGAAACTTCTTAAAGGTAAGTATCATTAGGATTTGCAAGTAATTGTAATGATGATATCATAGAGAGAGAGAGAGAGAGAGAGAGAGAGAGAGAGAGAGAGAGAGATAATAGATTCAGTAGTTTATGCTGACACATAAACTCTAGATGGAATTATTTTCCTGTAACTCACTGAAGCCCATCTATTATTTTCTTATAATACATAGATATTATCTGTGATAAAAAAGACAATAAATGGGTGTCAAATTGCAAGTGAATTTAATGAATAATAATAATGTAAATTAAGTCATATTAAAGAACCTTACATATAATCATTTTTGATAATTCAGGAACGGTGAATTAAACTGGGTAGAAAAAATAATGTATTTTTAAGGAAAAGGTGTTTTAATGGGATATGCTGTTTGTTTTATTTTTTAGTCGCTGTCAGTCGAAGATTATTTGTCTTGTTTGCTTGGTTGATGCTGCAGTTGGCGAAGGATGATTATGATTTTAAATCTTCACAGAGACAGATTTGTTAAAAGTGCATAAAAAACATGAATTGTGGGTGTTGTCGAGTGATTTAAAATGAGACATTGTGTTTGAAAGTGGTCTCAGGGTGCACGGGAGTCAAATAAGAGTCAAAGGTCAAGTATAATCTTCTGGACTATTATGCCATTTTGAAGTCACTGCTCCAGTATTATGCCTTTTTTTCAAATGGCTCAAGATGCAAATATAGCCTTCATCCATGTATTTTATATATATATATATATATATATATATATATATATATATATATATATATATATATATATATCATTCAGTATGATGCCTTACAGTATATAATATATAAGTAATTGATTTATATAATCAAGTTATACAATAATTTGCATTAGGTGCAGGAAATAAAATGGGACTAGAATGTACTGAAGCCTTATTTACATAATTATATCAGATCTAATTCCTATAGAATAATAGATGGGCTGCAGTGAATTACAAGGTTTCAATTGCATTGAATGGTTCTTGTGACACCACACAAACTAGATCGAAGCCCCAGTGGTTTATTCAAGGTTTCAATTGCATCGAAAGGTTCTGGTGACACCACACAAACTAGAGCGAAGCCCCAGTGGTTTATTCAAGGTTTCAATTGCATCGAATGGTTCTGGTGACACCACACAAACTAGAGCGAAGCCTCGGTGGTTTATGATGAATTCACCAGAAGCCAGAGATGCAATTATAACCTAAAGCAATTCACTTCAGCCCCATTTGAATTTGAAGGCTTACATTGAAGGCTGTTTTTGTAGTTGTTTTTTGGTTTTCTTGGTCTCCGGTGAATGATTCCCTTGCTTGTAGTTGGGAATTTCAAAGTGGGCCATTTTCAGTGCTTTTTTAAAATAAAAACAACACCTCCAGTTTAGAAGACATACAGAGAATTCCCCAAAAAATGATGGGGAAGTCATAATTAGATGATGTGTCGTCACATCACTTAATTATTACCTTTTGACGTACTATTGCTTAATTGGGAAATTTTTTTGGTATGGGATAAAATGCAATTATAGTACTTATCCATATATTATATTGTGATATAATTTGGGAATTGATTAAATCTATAGTACACATGTATCAGGAAATTAAACCCAATATGTTAAAAGTGCACAGGTTTGCTTAATTGTAAACAAATGGCTCTAGTCGAAAGAGAGAATATTGATAGACCGATCAAATTTGCTGTTGTGTTTCTGCTGTACATTACTTCTATAATATTATTCTCATATTAACCATGTTTACATTAGAAATGTTTCTAAATGAGCCTTGAAACAGCTTGCATTACTATGAGCAGTTGCTGGAAAGATGTATCATTTATTGTGCGTGCCTTAAAGGCTTATGTAAAAGACATTAAATCCCTTGATTTTAAAAGGTCTGAGAAATCTGATTATTGTGAGTGACTGTAAGTACAATAAGCTGGTCAGCACACACAAGCTCTGCTTGACTGTTAATTTAGCAACAAATTAATAAGTTTTGAAACAAAGTTTGCATGTAATACATCTTTTCCCTGTATATTTAAATTAGTTAACTGTAACTGATCTGTGAAATGTAATGTCTACATTGAAGACTGTTTGCAGTTTTTGTTTTAAAAAGTAGAAGTCTATTTTGTAAGTATGTTTTAAAACATTGCATGCTACTGTGGAAATCAGGCACAGTATGGCATTTAAATGGAATTAGACTTGAATGAAGTTAGAAACACTTATTTGATCATTTTTAAAACTGATAACATTTAAATTAAAATGCAGATTTATAGCAGTTTAGTGTGATGTTTTGTTTATAAAGCAGTCAAAAATAAATGACTAGATGGAAAATTTAAATAATGATTAAAATGGCATCTGTTCTGTACAATTATATGTCTGCCATTTGAATTTAAAGGCTCAAGAAAAAAAATGATCAACTTGGAAATGATAATGCTTTGTATTTTTTGGTCCAAAATATTTCCACGGATGATTGCCTCACTTACAAATGACAGTCATATAGTTATATGGTGACAGTTTATATAATACTCTATGCATATGGATCATGCAGTTTATTAAATAACATGGTTTTCAAAAGCTTATCTAGCTTTGCTGTATGACTCATTTTGCATAAAATACAAGACATACAAATTAAAATCACAGTTTTAATTGCAAATGTCATTAGCTCCTGCCAGCTAAGCACACGTTATTATACTGTAGGAGATTGTAGATGAGTCTTTTCTTGTTCTTGTGACATCAAAGTCTTTATAGTATACTATTACTGGAACAAATGCCATAGTAGCCTATTTATGCTAAGCACCATATATTCTGTAAAGCACATTTTACATGTTTTAGTATAGAACCGCAACAATTTTGACATTTCCACTGCGATGGTAAGTGTGTTTTTATTTTTTTTTATTTTATTGTTATTATCATTACAGCCGTGATATAAAATTAATGTACATTTTGTCAGTTATTTTTAACTTTTGATTTCTAAACTAAATTATAAAGGTGACTATTTGAAAGCTGATGTTACAAGTTAGAAACACAGAAAGGTCAAGCGTCTGTAAGATGTGAATTTTGTCTACAAAAATGTAATATTTACTATGGAATGTATTTCTCCTTCATTAGAAGTAGGACATGTTTGCAAATATTATTGTCTATTGCTGCACTTATTTTTTTCCATTTGCATGGCATCCTATAAAGGAGTTTTGCTAATTTTAAGGTCATTTTTCCTACTTTGCATCCATTTATTTATTTTCGATGCCATCTTTTTACAGTGTAATATTATAATATATACTGCATCTCTTCATACAAAACAATATTTTGAAGACTGCAGTTGAATAAAGAAAAATATTGAAAGTAAAAATATATATAAATAAGCAGCAATGGCCAATTCAAGCTTAATCGAAGCAGAAGTAAAAAAAAAAAAAGAAAACAGTGCAGTATCAGTAAAACCTTGCTGTTAGTGGAAGTGGTGATGGCTGTGGCATTATCTGCATAATGTCATGCAGTCTCAACTCTCAGGAGAATGATGTGGTTTAAAGAGGGACCCTAGGGCAGTATTAGAGCACCAGGTCCAGCTTTTGATTTAGATCTGAGAAGCATGTACACACATAACTCGTAGCTGACCTTTGATTCATATGTAGTCTAAAGTGACCAGTGAGGAGAGACCAGTCAAACTCAGATTTACATATTGACTTGATTTACATTCAATGTTCAAACACATTTCTTCACTAAGGGCCCCCTTTAACTAAACCATTCTAAACATGGTAATAATTGAAACTAATGAAGCAGTGTTTAATTTTCGTCATGAAAGAGGTTATTCTTGCTACAAACCTTCATATGTATTGTAGTCTGTTTCTGAAAAAGGTTTTCTGCTATTTCGTGTTTATAATACTAATAATCAGTCCTTTCCCTTGGAATGGTCCTAGTTACTGTGAAACATAAGAAAAATATACTACAGTACATTGATTTAATTTGAATGACATACCAAAAAACATATAAATTAACAATATGTCACCTACGAAATGCATCGGTGTACATTTGTTGTGTTTTATAAACATCTAAGTAAATGCCTGTTTAAGCCATTTAAAAAAATAGTTTCATTCAGATATACAAATGCTATTGTGTTTAACCCTATGCTGACAAATACAGTTTCCAGGCAACACATTCTATCTTTGTACAATATAATTATATATCGGTCCAATATATAACAACATGATAATATATGCAATTCCCAGTACCAATTATCATTCAAAAACCAACAAGAAGCATATTATTGTGAAGGTAAAAATGTTTTTGTTATAATATTTTAGTTTTTTTATTTTATTATGCATTAACATAAATTTAATTTATTTCAATAAATTACTATGGTAACACTGTACAGTATATGGTACATAATTACATGGATAGTACCTATTACTGCATCTTGCCCCATACGATAAACAAGTTGTATTACAAGGTTTTGATGTCAAGCTTTCGCTTGCATGGTTTATGATGTCACAAAACTCCTTGATGCAGTTTATTAGCTTGGAACTCCTATGCCTTAAAAGTAGTAAGAAACCAATGTATTGGGGATGTTACAGTTTTTAATATATATACATATATGTACAGGTAGTGGACAAAAAAATGGAAACACCAATGTAAGTCACTTAATAGGGCATTGGGCCACTATGGTATCCCGCTCTGTGGAGTTCTCGGCAGACCGTTTTTGATGAAACTGGCTGCTCTCGCCCCAGGTTGAAATTTGCAGTCAATTGATCTGCAGTTGCTCACCTGTTTTGCCTTGCACTTCGAATTACTGCACGGATATCACAATCCTGGAGTATGCGCTTCCGCCCACTGTTGCCCTTTGCTGATGATGTCTTTCCCGGAGTTCCACGCTGACATCACCTTAGACACCGTTGCTCGTGAAACATCAGCAAGTTCAGCTGTCTTGGTCATTGAAGCTCCTGCCAAACGTGCCCCAACAATGACCCCTCTTTCAAAGTCACTGAGGTCTCCTCTTGCAGCCATGCTAGCCATAATTATAGGCAACCAGGCGTGTCCAGCATTTTTATTCATGACCCTAAACATGCTGGGATGTTATTTGTTTAATTAACACATGAGCCACACCTGTGTGGAAGCCCTTGCTTGGTGTCCCTCATTTACCCAGGTGTTTCCATTTTTTTGTCCACTACCTGTATACTGTTGCTTGAAAGAAATGTAGGTTCACATGTTGTAGGTAGTATCATTATAGGAAATTGGACTGGAGCATGTACAAAACAAAAATGGTGGCGCTGAACAACAATCTTGCATTGTGGCTGCTGTAATGGAAGTTGAAAGTAATCCCATTGTGTTTCTGTGTAAGGTTATTCCACATGAATAGCACCACAGACTATGTACACTGTACCTACGTGCACACATCTTTTCAGAACATGGGATTGAACCATCCTGTATTTCTATACAGTACTTGTTTCAGTGAAATATCAAGTGTTACCCAATTTGATTCCTGGATCATACTGCATATGAACTGCTCGGGAAAACTGAAAGCCATCTACAGCTAAGTCCAACATATGGATGAAAAGAGCTTAATTTATCTATATGGAACATTGACATTAGTTGGGGAGATAATGTCAGGGATAGAAGTAGATTACAATAAGGGTGTAAATTAGGTAATATGCACCATAAAATGTATGTTAGCCTTGTGCCACGTAACACTCAATATACACCACTTGTATTATCTATTTGTGACTGATAAGCATTCTTTGACTGAAACCACACCACACACTGTCAAACAGAGCTTTAAATATCTCCATTTGTTGCAACACTCACGATGCTGTTTATAGCCCTTAAATGACATTTCGAACAATACTATAGGGAACTATTAGGATACCAGTGTATTACAGTAAAGAAACCTGAGCTGAAACATTAACTGATCACAACACTGCAGCAGTATTACATTGTGGTCCTGTGCTATGTTACCACCAACTGGAAGGGGCTACATGTTATGTAGTGATTCCTACCATAGTGATGCCTTGGGTACTCATGTATGTCATGAAAATGTCACCAAAGAATTGGTGTTTTTATGTACTGCATGTCATAAAAAATGTTTTATCACAGTGGCACCATTCTACCAGTGGAGCATACCACTGTTGTGAACCTGCCCTTGTGCTACTGTGCCATTACCCCTTTGTATAGCATTGTTGTTCGGCCAATGCATTGCCGTTAAAGTACATTTAGTATTATTTATTATTTATTTATTTGGCAGACGCTTTTATCCAAGTGCTGTGGATTATTTGTTAATGAAGAGTAGTAACTTACAGTATTAAACCCATTTTAAAGGAAGAATATGTATGTAAAGAGAGGCAGAATAAGGGGGTGGTGTTCAAATTAACAAGTAGATGGATCATAATGTAGCATTTACCCTGTATTTATATCAATAAAGACATCAATTTACAACAGTATTGCAGGATCTTTTATCTTACCTGATAAAACTATTAATTTAGCTGAATTCTAATTCAGTGGCAGTGATGTAACTTCACTAATTATTTACAGGATTTTTTGTTTTTTGTTTTAGTTTATTTTTCTTAACCAAAGAAATGAGTTTACAGTAGATACAATTAAATTGCTGTTAACCCTGTTGAGTGAGAATAATCCGTTTAACCAAAAGAATTGTATATCTTGTCAAATACAGTACATTCCTAGTTTGTGTCCCCATGGCATTCAGTAGAGTAGACAGAAGTACATTTATCATGCTAAACTTTTGGAAGGGTAATCTGACAACCTGAACAGGCATCCTCTGTAAAGACAGTACATGTATACTTAGATCATTATTTATCATGCTTGCTTATATTCCAGCAAAGCAGTTCTTCTAAAACGAGTCCTCAATCTTTTGTTTCTGAAATAAAGTGGGGAACCATATTATTGTCACACCAAAATACTTTACTATAGGGTTTCAATGCATAATATGCTTCCCCACCTCAGTTCAGAAAATCAGCTGTGAGGAGTCTTTTCAATATATATTTGCTGGAAAAGGAGTAAATATGGCAAATTACAATCTAAGCAGAAACAACAACAGAGAATGAAACACCCTTAATAGCATATCAAACCTGTGATAAATTGAATACTTGGAATGCAGATGATATAAAGTATTCATTTTATTATTTGTTATTATTTTTTTAGAACAGAACATCCACATGATATGCTTTCACAAATGTTAAATGTATTATTTTGGCAAAGCTGCATTTGCAGAAATACTTATCTTGTAATGGTTTTTAAACAATAAAACTGATTTTATACTGACATGCCTGAATGTATTGGTATTCTCTAACATGCATGCAATCAAAATTCTACTCATGAAGTAAATTTGAAAAACAATATTGATATTAGACATGGCATACATGTTATGCTAAATAGTGTATTCAATGCATTATTCAAGCCATCATTAACTTTGCATTGCTGATTACCTTTTCTAGCTGAAGGGTAAATGATAACACATTAGAAACTTGCATGTTTAGAAGTGTAATATTGTCTTTTTCTCCCAATATTAGCCCCCAGTAACTGGTGCTGGTTTTAATACATGTGCATATGAAGCTAATTTATCCTTGGTCAAAAGAGCTAGGATTCCTATGAATATTCATATTCAGAGCAGAGGAGTATTGAAAATATTTGCCATTACATTTGTCTTATTTACACTTTCTAGAAAAGTGTAGAAATACAGTGTAGTCTCTAATGGTCAATAACTAATGGCTGAGAAGTTATAAGGTGAACTACAAACATATACTTACTCCTAAATCATATTTCATTTTAGAAGCAAATGTGAAATACATTTCATGATGGTTAAATGTTATTTTTAATTTAAATAATGCCTTCCCTTCAGCAGTGGACATTTATGTGAGTTGATTTTATGCACTTGAGAAGACTCATTGGCATTTATTCAATTGATCTAAACTGTGGCAGATCTAACTGAGATCATTAAAAAATGCATACAAAGGTTATGAAAATGAAATGTCTTAAGAGTGCAGAGTCTCTCTCCAGCCCATGTCTGTCTGTAGAAATGTGTAAGAGGTCAGAGTTTCCTGCCTAGTGGTTTAAAGGGTGACAGTATTTAGATTGCCTGCTGTTTACAGCAGATGAATAGACCCCATTATCTGGCTGATTTGGCTGTCTGTGAATATATTGTTTTGTGGTACCTTGGAATTGATGATGGGTATAAAATTAGAAGAAAAAAAAACTGATACAGTGGCATATCACATGTATAGTTTCCATGGAGACAAGATCGTTCATATTAATAATCCCATTAATGGGGACAGTAAATCATTCTCGGATTGGATCCTTGTTTTGATGCACTCAATTTCTTATATTCACCTCTATTAGTGAGAGTACTACGAATACTACGTTTAGATTCTTTTAGATATAAACCAGTAGTTTGGAGTGTGTTTTAGGAACCCTAGTCATGATAAAATTCACTTTAAAGTAAACAATGGGTCATTAATCATGGCAAATAGCATCCCTTAATAAGTGAATCTTGGAGCTGCTTGTATGTCTATATTTCATAGTGTATTAGCCAGCTGCAATTTAGGCACTATGGATTATATAACACATATAACTGGCAGAGTAAAGAGGCAGAGATTCATATCAACTGGGGATAAAATGAAAGCATCCCCTGTATCCTTCAGTATTTAAATGCCAAACACAGCTAGGCATATCAGGTACTGCATTCACCTATCTTTTAAACAGCAACAATGCTGTCTGTTTACAAAGTCGGATTGTAAATGTATCTGCTAGTGTGTCGTTACATTTTAGCAATTTTAGATTTCAGAATATATTAGACATATTTTGTTATTTCTGGAAAAAGTGGAAAACATAGAAACATAGATGTAAGCAGTCATTGAACTTCCTATAGGATTCATAGGCACTGTATAATCACCTTAAAGAATATAAAAGTATAAGTATTGTTGAACAATCCACTGGTACTGTAGCTTTTGCCTGTTGGCAAGATGGCTGACTTAATGGAAGCCATTTTGAATTTGGCAGCCAAAATTTAAAATTAACAGAAATAAATAATCATAAATCATTGATTTAAACAAAAAACACAACCAATATTGTTTTCATGGCATCCTGTAAGCTACTGTAACTTAATTCATTGTAATACCCCCAAAAAAGGAACATTTATACTAGGATAGAGCAACGTGTGCAAGTATGATACAAAGAAGGATTTAATGCATACCTTGCACTATAATCCTTGCAGTCATTTTCTTAAAATTCAAATCTTACATTTTTTTTCGTCATCTAAACATAACTGGCATTTTTTATGAAAGTTATAGATGAAATCCTTATTCATGCATAAGTCTGTATGTTACACTTATAACATATAAAGTTATTCCACATACTATAAATCAGTCATTTTATACTTTCTCATTATACTGCTTACTTCTAAGTGTTAAATACTACTTATCCAATGTTCATGAAACTAATTATTGACTTGTCTTATTCCATAGTATTCTGTACTTACTGTGGATTTATGTCATGGTCATCAATGTTTTCATCATACTGATCGCTCCCATTTGTAATTTACAGCTGTCACAGGGTGTATGTTACTGACATAGTTGTTTAAATAGTATACAATCACAATAAACCTAATTTCACCATTGGAACAGTGCGTTCATTGGTTTAGAGCGTTCATATTTCAATGAACTGTAAATAAACAAATCTTTCCAGTAAAGCATTCAGTATCTGTATTGTGTATCTGCTGTCAGTATAACTGAGTTTGAGTACTCCTATTCCAGGCAATGTTCTCTTCTTTTTCTTTCTTAATTCAACATCATTCACTGAATTTAAAGTGTTTTTAGTGTTGTAGTCTGTTTACTGTCTGGGCATGTACCATTATACTACTTTTTTGGAAGTTTACAAGAATACAATTCAGTGAAATATATATTTTGTCATTGAAATTATATTCTATACTGTATTATTGTTGACATTAATACAACTGTTCCTTTCTTTAAAATTATCTTAAAGAAAAAATATCAGTTCTAGATGCAGATGATAGTTTATCGTAATAATAATGGCGGACTATCGTGATTTATGTATTGTGATGTGAAAAATCTGGTATCACTGCAACCCTACTCCCAAGTTTAGCAAGGTTTAATATTACCAGTATCATCTAAAGGGGGAGTCTGTTAAAATACTGCAATGAAATAAGACAATGAAACAGTGGAGGCAAACAAAAAACATTCCCAAGTTATAAATACAGGTGATAGATATGTGTGCAACAGCTTTAAACAGCCTGTGTTTTTCTTACAGGTGATCCATCAGCTGCGTCTATCACAAAATGAAAGCACAGCCTTGCATGAGTTATTGGAGTGGAGACGGAAACTGTGTGACGAGAAGGAAGACTGGCAGAAAACCATCCATAAATCAGAGCACAAGACCAATGCACCTCCTCCCCCACACTCACCCTGCAAAAAAACAACTCTGGTAAAGAAGATGTGAGATTGATTTTATGACTGTCCGTGCTCCCTGGATTATTGAATACAAAATGTGTTTTCTTCATGACCGAGAAGAGACTTCTAAACAACCTGGGAACCGCAAATATATATCAGGCCCTTCTGCTTGTCAAGGCTCGAAAGATTTTTGTTGAACAAGCGCCTGGTGTGAAATTCTGCTGAAAAGGTACAAAAACAGCATGCTTTGGAAACAACACTACCTTCTAAGAACTGTGAGAGCAGTCTGAATGGATTGTTGCACAAAACCGTCATCAAAGTCATGAATGTATCTTAAATGTTATTTGTTTGGGGGACAGGTTTATACATACAACTGGTAAATACTGTCAAGTGTCTTTAAAAAAAAAAAAGCTGCCGGCTCACGTAACTTACTGAATGGTTATGTATTAATTTGTACACCTATATGTTAAACTGCGGACACACTATATATGTTTTGTGTTTTATAGGTGGGACTATAAAACATATACCCAACTGGTGCTAGTTTTCTTAACAATGTGCAGGGGATACTTAGCACAGGTTACAGCTTAACTGTTGACCTCAGTGTTATCACTTTGTATTAACCATTCAGGTATGGCAATGTGCTATCACTTTCAGGTTCTGCTGCCCTATAAATAGTGTAGTTTCAGGGAAATTCAAATACATAAAGTCAGATTCATTTCACTGGTTGCTGAGACATTCTAACACCGTCTTTGGCACCAAGGCTAATAACTATTTAAAAAATGAATTGGAGAGCAAAACCAATCTCCATGTTTCAATGAGTTTATTTCCCAGACAGCTTTAGATTCGTTGCTCTGTGCCATGTGTGATTTATTTACTGGTGTTATGCTTTCTAAGATTTCTGTTGGGAACATACTAACTGAAGGAGTTTGCCTTAGAGTACAGTATTGGTGTAACATCATTTGTTGTCAGACTCCTTTTTGGCCTTTTTTTAAAAAGACAAATTAGAACAAATCGTGGTTACTGGTGCTTGACTTTCAGTTAGCGATACTTAACGTTTCTCAGATATAATCAAGTCCCTTTGTTTTGGATTTTTAATTTATATAAATCTGCCCAGGAAGTTATATGTGCTTATTAAGATAAATGGATGGAAAAGGAGCCCACTTGACAACAAGTTGTGGAAATCTGGTTAAACCATATCAGTGTTACAGTATATTAAACAGAACTTCACTAAAACCAATGTGTTACATACATGTATTGACATTCATTTTCTTGGTATAAATCTGTATTTACATGCTTGAATGCCCTATATATATATATATATATATATATATATATATATATATATATATATATATATATATATATATATATATTTTTTTTTTTTTTTAATATTGAAACTAAAGGGCCTTGAATATAATCAACCATGTAATACTATAGAATTCAGTACTGAAAAAGGCCTGTCACATAAATACCTCTGTAGGTTACTTTGCCTAGCACTTTTACATGTGAGTCTTTAATAGTGTTATTGTCCAGATTTGACACTGCCAGGTAACAGTAAGTCACATTTACCATACAGATCAAGCTGCAGTTCTATACAAACTAGCCCACAAAAAAAAGCTTTGTCACTGTAAATAAAACATATTTAGAAGGGTTACAGCAGTTTCTAAGGGGCAATATAAGAATGGTGACTACAGAACTTAACGCTGCACAAAAAAGACAAGATGCCCATGTAAAAAATACTATAGTAATTCAAGTGAGGTGATTTCTTGCTATAGGGTACTATAGAATTTGTATATGGGTGATAACACACTGCTACAAATATAGACAGTGTCTGTATCTGCAGGAAATAAGTGTTTGAAAATGAGACAAATTATTGTTGAAGCTTCCCTCACTGCCACTAACATTTCCCTGTTCAGAAAACAGACTTTTGCATTTAGCAGACAAGCTGGTTTAGCAATTAAGCTGTTATTTGCTAAAAGCACAAACACCTTACCTAAATATAAATAGTAGTGGCTATCAACTGTTAGATTAATGTAAACATAGCTAAAATCAATACAAAAAATTAAAAATAAAAACATTTTATAGCACAATAAAAAAAAAATATTTTCCGCAAAATTTACATCCGAAGTTGGTGTATTTTAAATTACTCCCAGTCTGACATTCATTTTTCAGCTTTACTATGACTATTATACTCTGATATACACAAGAATCTGTTACGCATTTGTAATTGCAAGACCACATTAGCTCAAACTTAATGTTGTGCTTCAGACTTTTTTTATGGCTATATTGTCATTGTACATAGTCAAACACTTTGGGGTTCTAAAGAGTCACTGTATTGTTTGAATGCGCTCATGCTAATGCACTCTCCTGCACACCCCAAAAGGCCCAAGCTTTATTTGATGACCTGGACCTTTTGTGTTGAAAAAAAAAAAAAATCAATATAGTTTACGAGGGCAATTCTTTTTCAGAATAGTGCTTTTGCAAATGCCATTTTTTTATTGTACACAAATCTATGTGCATTGCTTATATATACTGTATATTAGAAGAAATGTGTTGTGTGCAGCTTTTAAGTAGATTTTGTTTTGTGATTTTAAAATATTACTTTTAGTTCCATGTGCAATGTTTGTGAAGAAATGTTTCTTTATCCTGTTTTCAGCGTTTATAAATATAGCAATAAAGCACAATTGAACCAGACCTTTGGAATGAACCCAAAAAGTCACATGTTTCATCATATTTAAATCCTTTTATTTTTATTATTTGAAACATGATTGTCATATCTGTCAGTGCAGGGAGGATGGTTATTCACAAGCAATATTAGCTTACATCATCCAGAATTTAGGACCTAACTCTGTAACACAATATACAGTATGTGAGTTATTTTCTGTTATGGAATGATACTGAATATTTTACTAGAGGCGGGTTAATTGTTGATTTTTATAGATGCTGCTGCCTTTTACTGAACAGGTAAGTAACCAGATCTTATTATAAACAAATCTATTTATTGAATATTGAAAATACATATAATTTACACATTCATTATTTTTTATTGAATTGTTAGTTGTATGAAACAGTCAGTAATTATGTTCACAGTAAAATGGGTTTAAGTAGAAAGTGACCCATAATAATGAAGTTTAATTACTCATAAAAGCTAGTGATCAAGCAGACATAAGCAGAACATTAAATTAGGTCAGGTTCTACATATTTCTCATCAGCCCCTTTTGAAAGTACAGCTTGAAGGGTATGTATCTGAGGTGTGGTCAGCATTATTACCTGGATAACAAAGATTTTGCAGCTTTCCCAGTTTCCAAGGATCAATTCTTTATTACATTCAGTAAAGAAGATCTGATTCAAAGGTATTGCACTTCCCCAACCGCCAACCAGGACAGTACTGAGAAGCATTTACCTTCATCCCTGAGAGATACAACACATTGCGATTCCCTCAAAGCTCATTTTGCATTTTAAGTATGCATAATAAATTAGTACTCTGCACGCCATTAAATGCAATGTTGCTCACTAAATAAAAACAATGTATAGATTTTGAATATATAGATATTGTTTTATCAAAAATGTTATCAGAAGTAATATCTTGAATGTGTTTCTGTACATTATTATTCATATTGTTGATTTCAACAAACAGGTTAACAACTTATTTAGAAGCGTCAGAAGAAAAAAAAAACTAGAGTTGAGAGCAACTTTACAGCTTCCAAGCAGTTATCGTGAAATTTAAGTGCATTGGTTATTATAGATGAAATGTTATCATCACAACTGTAACGTATACCCAAGATTCACGTCAATTGGCCAAAGGGTTCATTGGAGTTATTGTTTAAGCGTTTTACGCAAAATCCAACATAACTGCCACACCATGTGACCGATCCATTTTTCCTGAAGTAGAATCAGTTGTGGATATGAGCGCACTATGTACAACATTTTCACAGCTGTACTATTTACCGTTCATGAGAAGAAATCTTTTGAATATTGTCCAAACTTTTCATTAAATCCAAGATGGTTGCCACACCATGTGACCAAAGGCCGCCATATTGACCACAACACAACATCCCATAGTCCTCTACATCCGTGTCAAATTTTGTGCGTTTTGGTGCAACCGATAAGAAGTACTATTTCACTCCAAGTTTCCTGTCCAGGGTTGTGTTGCTTTGCTTTGGACTCAGGATACATTAAGAGCTTTTTGTGTTCAGTGACAGGCCTAAAGACACTGTTTGATTTCAATTTAAGCTTTAGTTCATAAAATGTATTTTGTTCTCTTTGATATTTTTTATGTTTTCATCACCTTCACTTGGGCTTGGACCCACCTTTTCCGAATCTAAATCACTTTCCAAATCTAGCATGCATTTGCCTGAAATCACAGGTTTCAGCAGAACAGATGGAATTTGAATGATTCCACCATACCAGTAATTCCCAATTGTTATTCCTTCTTGTATTGGAACAAGTTCAATGCTCATCATGACAGATTGCCCCCGCTTCCCATATGGAAGAGCACTGGAAGCAATGTGCTCTTCTTTCCCACATGCCCATGCACTTCAGTTGAGACTTGCAGAAGCCTGTGTTTCAAGAGAGCACAAGGTTAATTTAGCCATTCATGCAATGTAAATTTTGCAACATTTATATGTTTTGAAACACTGATTGCGTTTCACCATTTCTTACTCTGTCCACCGCATAGATTTTCATTTTTTGCTTCGTACTGTATAGTTGTAACGGTCCAACATTTGTGAGTCAAATTGCATTATGGGGGAAATGGGAGCCACAACCTTACCGTGTTATAACCGATTCCACACTATAACAGGTCGCGTTATAATGGGGTAGCACTGTAATAATAATTTACAAAGGTTTTACAAAGAAAATTGTTCAAAACTTTACATTATAAATGATCTGATTATACAAGACACTTTACAACATGCTGATGAAAATAAATAACAGTGGCAATGGACAGGAATTATATTAAATTAGGTTAATAACCCCCCCACAATTACACCAGCTGTAAAGGGTGATGTTATAGAAAAAAATCTTTCACATTTCTTCAACATTGTCAAACACCTTAGGGTTGATGGTAAATGTAATTATGTTTGTCTTGCTCTGTCTGGAAAAAAAGGCAACCAGGATTTAATATGATACCTCTACAGGACATTTTGTTACCGTCATTGTATATAAATTTTCCTTAAAGAGCTCCGGTCATAATTTCTTTGTGTCACCTTTAATAAATCTAAACTATTCATTGAAAAGAATAGCTATGAACAATAGTGATTAAACCTCCGCAGCAAAAAACGATTCAGATATTTGATTCCAAAAAACATAAACGTGTTAAGTATTATTTAGATATATAAGAACTAAAGAAAATATTTTTAAAAAAATTGTTTCCCTAAATCACAGGGCTCTTCAAAGATCTGCTTCACTTAAGCCAGAAAAATGATATAACCATTATAATACCAGTTTACCTTTAAAAAAACAATTCCAGTACCAAAATACATCAGACCTCCACAGTCAATGAATGTGATCACAATGCTGGGAGTCAGTAAACTTACAGTAGATCAGAGCACACTTGAGAAAGGAATCCCAAAGGGCAGAATCAGAAGCACTCCTACTGTAACTGATCTCTAATCACGCTGACAGCTGAACATATCATAGCAGTGTATGAACGCTTTGGTGCTCTGTGTGATTTCATTAAGTGGGGGAAAAAAAACACCCAGGGTAGTGAGCTGATATGGTATCATGGTCCCGTAACTCAAATAAACAGTTTGTATTGATTCACACCAATGTGTCAAAAAAACAAGTGTCCAGTGTGGTACCACTCTGCTGCTAATACAGTGTATTCCCCCTTAATACAAAACTTTGACATTGCAATTGCAGTGCCACTTCAGTAGCACTGACCATACTACTGGTTATGCACAGCTAATTTAGTGTACGATGCTAGTTACACATTTGTTTAGGCAATTTTCTCATTTTTTGTAGCATTCTATTATTTTTACCACGCTTAAGACAGTTACAAATCTTTTGTAGCACCACAGTTGCTAAAACATTTTTCTTATTTTTTTAATGGCAAAAAATGAAATCATTACAAAATTAGAACCTGCTTTTACCACCAACAGGGAGGGAGTTGTACTGTAAGTTGTGTTACATGTTTGCAAGACTTCTCCTTCTATTACTGTTTGATGCCTTACCTTCATAAGGACCACTATGTTACTGGTATGCAAAGAATTAAGAAGTTAACCTTTAGAGAGCCAACACTATAACTGTTCCACTGCAATGCAAATAGCAACTGTAATGTGCAATGCTTGACTCACAAGAAGCATGTGATGTGGAACATGCTCTCACTATTCAAAATAACTTGACTTGACTTAACTCTTATGCACCTATTTTCTTGGTACTCAGTGTTGTGTGAGATTTTTATTCTACTGCATAATAATGTCTAAACCTTGTTAATTTTTTTATCAAAGAATGTGTTACAAAATGGTCCTTTCTTTTGCCATGACTGAAATAATTACTGCCAGTACCAAAAGCTTAATGCCATTACTGCATGAAGAACAGCCGGGCTGCTGATAGAAATGGAGGAAGTAAGTAGTGATAACCATCCATTCATTTCAGCCATGCATTTTAATCATTATAGGCACATGCCACATGTCTGAATAAAGTGAATGAGGAATGGGATTAAGGCTTAACAGCTGCATAATATGGACTTTAACCTAATGTAACACCAAGAGGGAGCTGGATAGGGTAAATGAACTATTGTAGCTCAGCTCTCAACTGGATTCCAGTTCATGATATTAACATGGCTAAAGATAAATTCTTCTAAAGGATTTTTAAATGCAACAGCATGCATTGTGAGAGGGAGGCTCAAAATGCAGACCATTCAAACTTCATTCAAGCCCTGTCTTTACCTAAACCAGATCAATTACAAGATCTATCATCCAAATGAGCAGCACCACACTGGCTGTAAAACAGCTGGTGGCAACGCATATGCAAAAAGCAGATACCACAAAATCTGCATTTCACACATATTTCCCCCAATTTAAACTCCCCATTAAAAGCCCATGCATGATATATGAGCTGCAGTATTATCATATTCAACATAAACTGAATCCTTTTTCAGCGGTGTCTGGACTGGGGCTTGACTCACATGGCTTGTCTTTGAAATGTTGAGTAGGCAAGATATTCATTTCAGCCCTCGCTTTAGAAAAAAAAAATCATTAAAAATCACCAAATTGACAGTCATTATTCATTTGAGGTTCAAATTACATTGCTATTTGAGTAACGATGTATAGTAATAATCTCTCACTCTCTTGAAGAAATGGGAAAATGTTTGATTCAGCGATTGTTTAAGCAGAGGTCAAGAACTAATATAAAAGAAGCGGTGGTCTCTTTTTTTCATAAATAGGTCAAAGAAATGCCTCCCATGTATAATGTTTCCAGTTTCATAATAACAAAACATAAGCTACATAAGCTGAATATAAACTATTAGCGGTGAAATGCTTGTTGAGAACACCTATGCAGTAAAATCCTCTAAAGAGTCAATTTTCAGTAACATTTTTTGGAATTAAGAAAAATAATATATGATACTTAAAATTCTATAACGTAACTTGTCATTTATCTTTGTCTCAATTTAAAAGAGTACTTGCTCATGCTGTATTCCGTTGAGACAAAAAACCATAAGTGTGAAATTAGATTGTGTTAAACTGTCCATCTGGTTCTAAGAGAGCTCCATTTTGACTATACGCAATCTGGTTGATATCTACACCACTGGCTTTGGTATTACCCTGAATTAGAAATGTAAATGAGGCTGCTCATACGAGGTTGCGTGGGATCCCTTCAGCACAATAAAGCTGCCGTAGTTTACTCAAGCTGATCAGGTCTACAATGCTGCATTTGTACCGTGATTCCGATGGCTACTTTCAAGATGAGACAGAATTGTTTGAGAAGCATGATCATGTTTGGGATGAACTTAAACAATTCGTCATCACAATCTTCTGCCTACCACTCTGCACCGATTACATGAAACATCAATGACTGGATGATTAACTTCCCTCGTTACACCTTCCAACACCTTATGGACTCCGTGTGGTGTCAAGCCCGTGATCAGGGCAAATGGTGGCCCAACATGATACAGGTCATAATGCAAGACAATGTATATGTTTTTTTGTTTGTTTTTTTAATTTAGTCGCTGCCAATTATTTTTTATTATTTTCTCCCAATTTAGAATGTCCAATTATTATTGTTTTAAGCTCCGCACACAGCTATCACCCCTGCGCTGACTCGGGAGGGGCGAAGACGAACACACGCTGTACTCTGAAGCGTGTACCGTTAGCCGCCCGGCCAGACCACAGGGGTTGTTGGTGTGCGGTGAGCTGAGGACACCCTGGCCGACCTAAGCCCTCCTCCTCCGGGCGGTGCTCGGCCAATTATGCGCTGCCCCCTGGGAGCTCTGTATATGTTTTTTTGTCTGAATGCTTCAGAAATAGGGAGCTCTCTGAATGGCTGAAGAGGATTCTAAGAAATAGAATTTAATTTTATAATCAGGAAAAAAAATAGTCTTTGATATTTTTTCTTTGAGGGGGGCACAAATACTTTTTTTCTGTAACTTTTTAAACTTGAAAACAATAATGGGATGTGTTCTATAGACCCTAATTAGCATAAACCTTGATCTGCCAAATGTCACCTTAGGTGTAGTCCAAGATTAGTACCAATCAGGGTCCATCCGTAAGCATAACACTAGCACTGGGGCAAAATCATTTGCTATTCTCCTCTATGGTTGATTGCAATATCCTTTCAAATAATCTCTTCACTGATTATGTTTAATCTTTGGCAGACAAATAGTTAGAGGTGTTTTTCTGGTGAATTAAAAAAAAAAATCCAGTTACTTAATTATATGTGTTATTTTGAGGCAAGAAAATTAAATTATAAAAAAAAATATCTAGAAAAGATTAAGTAGACTGCCACTTGTGAGGTTCACAAACTAGAACGCTTGTGCACATGGGAAATCATGTTCAGTAAAGAACAGGTCTAATCACACTGCTAATACCACCTCAGGGCAGTCATTTAATTATCTAATCTCTAAATTCGATAATTAAATGACTTTATTGTTGCAGAATGTAATGTAACAAAACTTCTTTTTTGAGAATCTGTTAATAGTTTCAGTTTGTGGCTTTAGATTCAATTAAAAAATATATTAACCAGTAAAAGTAACAAAAGGCAAATGTTCAGTCTTCCATTCAGGAAGATTGCATTCCCAGTAACTTGAAGCAAAATCAAATGGGAAATGGCAGACACTAAACTTAAACTAATCTTTCCTAACAGCTCGTATTATACCTGTGAAATAATTTGGTACTTGGCTTAAATATTTGCAATTTCATTTGTTTTAGTTTTTTGTTTCGTCCTTTCTTAACATTATTGTTTTTTTTTTACTTTAATATTATTTCATGCTAAGATGTTCCAATAGCATTAAAGGGTATACTGTTTTTGAGCCCTTTTGAGTACTTCCTGATACCAAAGAAATCCCATGATGCTGGTCCCACTTGGTCTATAGTAATATTATGAAGAAGTCAGCAGAGGTGAGAGGTCACTGCATCATGTAATTTCTTTGGAACCAGGAAATACTCAGCAACTACAATACACCAGGCTCAGATAATGTCAGGTGTGTTATAATAGAGAAACAATTATCCAATTCAATAATGGAACAACTCAGAAAACAACTCAGAACGAGGGAATCTTTAGTAAACTTTGTGCATATGGAAAACAGTACCATTTAATTTTAATCACTTTTACCAAGACGATGGATCTATGGGGCTCTTAAATTAAAACATATGTTTTCAAAATAAACTACAAAAAGAGAGATGGAAAATAAAGAATGTGTTTTACATTGTATGTTTTAGATTTTTGTTGTGGTCCATGTTTTTTGTCTATTTTCATGTTATATGAAATAAAATCGTATATTTTCTTTTTTCTTTTTTAAGATACTACAATTACATTTATACAGTACCAGCCTATTTAGTTTCCAGTATCTGGATCAAGTGAATTTTAGAGAAAAGGGTTTAATGGCCTCACATGAAACAATCGTTCAGTTTAGACTCCTGACTCTAAAATCAATTTTGCATTTAATATACCAGTATTTCTGTGTGACAAGCTATTATATATACCTGCACTTAAAATGTCTCATAACTAGCACTCCATACAGTATCTTGACATAATTGTGAAGAATAATGTAGAGCTTTTAAAAAACAATTATTCTAACTTCAGAATGTTAGTATTTTAATAGCTTTGTTTTCCATGTGTCTCCTGGCTGTTATACTGTATGTTAGGCTTTCATACATTAAAAAAAGCTAGATTTAAAAGCTCAGGCTGAGTTGTTATTGCATGTTACAATGACCGTAGATTTAACATTCAAGATTAAATATAACTGTGTTCAGTGTACATGTAAAGAAAGAAATCAGTTCTTGAGTAATTATGCAGTTATTGTTTCAGGTACCCAACACATAAATGTGCCACTTTATATGCACATGTGTAAGGCAGTGCCAGTGTAGGATTTATTAACTCATCAATCTTCAGAGAAGTATCTAAAGTATCATTAAGCTTTTTATGAAATAAAGATTTGCAGTCCACGATCAACATTGTACATCACAGACTGAACTTTAATAAATAATGGCATTCATTATGGATAACTGAAAAACATGATCCTTCAAGCAGGACATTAAACTAAAACAACACAGAACCGTGCCCTGATGTTCAAGGGTGTTCAAACTATGAAAAGACAGAACACCACGGTACACTGTGTGAAAGGCATGGTTAATGTGGTGGCATTTGTTTCTTATAATGACTTTGAAAAGGCCTATCACAATTATTGAAATAAACCGGATATTTCTGGACACTTAACATTTAGATTTGTAGGTGTTGCAGGGAAGTTAAGTGATGGTGGACTCCCAAACAAAGTATTCATTGTACTGGGGTCCTCATTCAGGGCCTTGACTCAAGATAAAGCTGACGTCAAGTAGTAAGTGTTACATTCAAAATAACCCCAAGCAGCTACCAGCAGTGTACATGTAGATAACTGTATCCCTCAGCCTGGGTAACGTTACTTTGATAGGCATCTGGGTCATCTGTAAGATCCTATATCTTCTGTCCTTTTGTCCTTCTATCTTTCAGTTTAAATGAATGCTCAACCGGGGTAACTGGCCACACTATAAAGAAGCTGGTCAACAAGGACAGTAAAATGCACTGAAAGCTAAGTAAGACTATAGCATAGGAGACACCAATAAAATATGCTTATGTACAGCTGTTGCTCTTCTGTGATCAAAAGGAGGTCCCTGGGTCTTTGCTTCAGTAAGTAAACCCTGGGAGACATCACAAGCCTAACCATGCAAGCATGTTTTGAAAATAACTCCAAGCCTAGACCACTTTACAAGAAGCTAATATGGGCAAGCGTGGTAAATATATAACACATGTTTCTATAGATGTATTTTTTTTTACCACCATCTTGAAGTAGAGTCTCATTTCTGTATGGGAGCTGAATGGAAGCTGAGCATTCTGTAATGTTCCCTGTAACCACATGGCTTTGCTATAGAGACTATTTATGAAGGGAATAACAATACATCTTACAACATATGTCTATATACATATGGTAGTTTGTAGATCAACTGATGATGCTAATGTGGCAAAGAGCATTAGATGACGACCAAGGTCTCAGTCACCCTATAGTGTTTTAGGAGCAGTTAAAGTCTCTGCTGACATAAGTAGCAGCCAGATACTGCACACTACAGTAGAACCTCAGAGTTATGAATGCCAAACTTACGAACTGACCGGTCAACCAAACACCCCACTTTCAGCTGGAAGTATGCAATCACAGCCATATGAACAATGCAACCAGATAGACACTCCTGGTCATGAAGGAGACTAAATTACTGTATCAACAAATATATAGAGGCAGATTTCAAAGCAACTACAAGCACTACATTAACCCTGGATGTTTAAATCTGTGTTTTTGCTTCAGTTATGAGTTCAGTGGTAACTTAATGTAGCCTTTTTTCCATTTATAGTAGCATTTTAAAGACTTTAGAATCATGTGTGAGTCTCACGCCCAATGCAGGAGACTTGACATGTCTGTATTTCGTACAGGCTTTATTGTCGCAATAGGCCCAGAAATGCCATAACTGTCTATTGCTTCATTCCAACCAATAATAGACACATTTAGAACTGTAATTATATACAGTACTGTGCAAAAGTTTTAGGCAGGTGTGAAAAAATGCAGTAAAATAAGAATGCTTTCAAAAATAGGCATGTTAATAGATTATATTTATCAATTAACTAAATGCAAAGTGAGTGAACAGAAGAAAAATCTAAATCAAATCCATATTTGGTGTGACAACCCTTTGCCTTCAAAACAGCATCAATTCTTCTAGGTACACTTGCACAAAGTCAGGGATTTTGTAGGCATATAGTCAGGTGTATGATTAAACAATTATACCAAACAGGTGCTAATGATCATCAATTCAATATGTAGGTTGAAACACAATCATTAACTGAAGCAGAAACAGCTGTGTAGGAGGAATAAAACTGAGTGAGGAACAGCCAAACTCAGCTAACAAGGTGAGGTTGCTGAAGACAGTTTACTGTCAAAAGTCATACACCATGGCAAGACTGAGCACAGCAACAAGACACAAGGTAGTTATACTGCATCAGCAAGGTCTCTCCCAGGCAGAAATTTCAAGGCAGACAGGGGTTTCCAGATGTGCTGTCCAAGCTCTTTTGAAGAAGCACAAAGAAACGGGCAACGTTGAGGACCGTGAGACGCAGTGGTCGGCCAAGGAAACTTACTGCAGCAGATGAAAGACACATCATGCTTACTTCCCTTCGCAATCGGAAGATGTCCAGCAGTGCCATCAGCTCAGAACTGGCAGAAAACATTGGGACCCTGGTACACCCATCTACTGTCTGGAGAAGTCTGGTCAGAAGTGGCCTTCATGGAAGACTTGCGGCCAAAAAGCCATACCTCCGACGTGGAAACAAGGCCAAGCGACTCAACTATGCACGAAAACACAAGAACTGGGGTGCAGAAAAATGGCAGCAGGTGCTCTGGACTGATGAGTCAAAATTTGAAATATTTGGCTGTAGCAGAAGGCAGTTTGTTCGCGAAGGGCTGGAGAGCGTACGAATGAGTGTCTGCAGGCAACAGTGAAGCATGGTGGAAGTTCCTTGCAAGTTTGGGGCTGCATTTCTGCAAATGGAGTTGGGGTTTTGGTCAGAATTAATGGTCTCCTCAATGCTGAGAAGTACAGGCAGATACTTATCCATCATGCAATACCATCAGGGAGGCATCTGATTGGCCCCAAATGTATTCTGCAGCATGACAACGACCCCAAACATACAGCGAAAGTCATTAAGAACTATCTTCAGTGTAAAGAAGAACAAGGAGTCCTGGAAGTGATGGTATGGCCCCCACAGAGCCCTGATCTCAACATCATCGAGTCTGTCTGGGATTACATGAAGAGAGAGAAGCAACTGAGGCTGCCTAAATCCACAGAAGAACTGTGGTTAGTTCTCCAAGATGTTTGGGCCAACCTACCTGCCGAGTTCCTTCAAAAACTGTGTGCAAGTGTACCTAGAAGAATTGATGCTTGATACTGTTTTGAAGGCAAAGGGTGGTCACACCAAATATGGATTTGATTTAGATTTTTCTTCTGTTCACTCACTTTGCATTTAGTTAATTGATAAATATAATCTATTAACATGTCTATTTTTGAAAGCATTCTTACTTTACAGCATTTTTTCACACCTGCCTAAAACTTTTGCACAGTACTGTATATTGCTAATTAATCTTTTATTCTTGGTTTATCAATGTATTCCATGAGACTAGTGTGCATCCATATTTCAAGTCTGAAATGTCCAGAATAAATGTTATTCATTTTTGTACTTTGTGCACGTTCCTTAATTCTCTCATTTTAAGTGTACACTGCATTGTGAAATATGCAAAATTACTGTGCAAATTTACGATGGTCAACTTTCATAGGGGTACAGACAAGGAAATTGATTATCATATTATTTATATACAATCTATTATTTTTTTGTTTGTGTTTGAAAATTCAAAATGTCAATTACAGTTTGCAAATCCTCACATAGCTTTACCCATACTTGAAAATGAATGCACACCATGCTGTAAGTCCCAACATTTGGCTATTGAAATGAATTGGAGGACACATTTAACCTGACATATCATACTGCACATTAAATACTATGTAGGTAGATGTTAGTAGAAGTGTAGTCTCCAACTGTGCTTACTTACATAACAGCTAATGTTTAAAAAGAATGATCAAAATTCTAACACACATAAGGTCATTAAACATATCCCTCATGGGTCCGCCAGGGACAAAGGAGAGATCTGCTGTTAGTGGTGGTAGAGGGTCAGTGAAGTTTGTTTAGGATTGTATGACAAAGATAAAATGCACTGTAGGAGGCAAGGTAAACCTTTGCTACATGTCATTTATTTTATGTCGCTGAAATGACATTTCTGCATTTCAACGAGTTTAATAAAGAGCGTTTCATTTAAAATGAGTGCGTGGTTTGTTTGAGTTGAAGGGGCGGTTCTCACTCCAGCAGCATGTGCACTTGTTTACTACCCTGACTGTAAAACACACTGCAGTGCCTGCTATGGTTTGCTGGCTGTTTGAGCTTCTCTCATTCATTATTTCCTCTTTTCTTATTCAGTGGTGTTTCTCAGCCTCCCTCTGGGACTGTGAAAATCACAGTAATGCATTGTGTATCTTATCAGAGGAGATGAGACATGTGCTCCAGAGGCAATCTACTCCAGTCAACTTGAACAGGAAGCAATTTGGGAAAAAATACAAAAACAGCAGATCGGTTTACAGACCTGCTTTTTGCAGCTACCTCAGTTAACAATAATAGCAATAGACATGTGGAATATACAGTATAGATATAATGTTTTTGCCCTTGCTATGAAATACAGTAAAAATCAATTCTGTACTATATTCTTTACATACAGTATATGTCCTAAGTCCTGCCACTTATGATCATTAAGCAGCTCATCGGGGAAAAAAGGCCTGCTAGCAATGAAAGCATGTGTGGTATATTGAGGAACCAATTTGTGAAGTAAACATGAATATGTTAAAATTAATCCTCAATGAAATTGGAAGCAATGTATGTAAGCCATCATATTTTAGAAGAACAACATAAACAAAGGTATTGGGACAATCAATACAGGACTTAGATCCAAGTCTTATTTAAAACTAAATTTCTAAGCTGTTTTACACAGTGTTTACACACACCCAAAAGTGCGGAAGTTCCACAGCATCATATATTAAATATTTTGATTAATTTTGTGGTTTTACAATTGCCACTAATGGGTTGAAGATAAACAAAAACATTGTATATTTCTCATTTCTTCTTTGTTGAGTTCCAGCTTGGATGAAGTCAAGTTCACACAAAGGCAGAAATTAGGAAATCCTTGAATTCCTGTTTGGAAGACTGGGAATTAAAGCAGGCAGCCTGGAACCAATGTTGCATGTGGAGCGAGGGGAATGTCCGGGCTGAGATGCTAGTCATTACTTGCATAAATCTTTTTAATGCATTATTTAAAAACTCAGATGTCATCCGGTCGAGAGGTGGACTCTGGAGTATTACCAGCAATTAGATTTAGGCTACTTACTTTCAAAGTGCTTTATCTTTTTATAACAGTTTCCTCTGTTTACTTTGGATTATACGACTTCCTCCTGTAAGCTTTCATATTAGCAAGTACACTAAGCAAATGTGTGGAAGTGGTTAAAGCTGTTTTTTTATTTATTTATTCATTTACAATGTACTGAAAAATATGAATTATTGACTAAAACACACAAGACACAAATGCATGAAAGCAGCTGAGTTATTATTTAATTGTAAAAAAACAAACCCTGCTCATTTTGAATGGCATTTCTTTCCAGTAGTCATCAAAATAATAATTTTAGCCAGACATTCCTTGGTTAAAAATACTGGATTTTTAATTGTATTGTGGAGTTTATTTTTCAATCCAACAGGTGTGGGACAAATTCATTAACTTCAGGTTTGCCATGACCTGTAATCGTTAAAATTAAGGACTGTTTTCAGCTCAGCTTTTATTTATGCATACTATTTTTTCTAATATGTTTTGTTGTTTGGAGGTTTTGTTTCAATGCCTTGTTAAATTGATCTCCAGATTTGGTATGCAGCTTCATAATGATGCTGGAACAAAACACAGTTGTTGATTGTTATAACAAATAGTTTGAAAACCCCTCAAAAACCGATATTGGCAATTAATAGACCTATGAGCATAATCATCTGCAGGCACACATTGGTGGGAAAGAGACAGGAAACTCTGTGGTAAAATCAATAAGCACTATCATTTCACCCTAACAGATGGAACAACATGCACTTAAAAGCAGCAGGAAAATCTGACTAGCAATTTCTGTGCATGACAGTGACACGGATGTCTTTTCACCTCTGTTTGACCATCATAATCCCATCTGAACTGCCATCCTAATTTCCCACAACGGGGTACCCCGTTTGTAAACTCACATTGCAATACCTATTGTAACTGATTTGCACTGACTTGCCTTATACCAGCTTCAGAAGAGGTTTCCAGTACATAACCAGTAGAGTTAACAAAACGTATATCGTGCTTGTAGTTACCCTCTGACACACCCCTGCTCAGTGCAAAGGGTACTTATTTGTTATGCAAATGAGACTCCAGAACGTACACCATTCTGATTGCCTTAAGTCCACAATAGATTTCCAGGGTATAACTATAGTAGGACATTCTCTTGTCTCCTTTCATTGGACTTACTGTGTAATAACAGATTAAAGTTTAACAACATTCACAGCTTTAGATTAGCTTGCTCAATATGCATTATACATATGTTTAAACATATCTCTCTCAATATGCAGTACGTTACCCCCTTCTTTAAAAGACCAGAACTATGAGTGTGGGGTACATAGCCTTCATGCCAGACTGGACATATCATTCAGTTCTGGAGTCTACCCAAAACAAGTGAGTCTCCCAAGTGTGGCTGACACCGAGAGGGATCAACACTGACATTAGTGTTATCTGGGTTACAAGACACATTTACAGTCTCACTCTCACTGATTACATTAGGACAATCTCATACAGGTTCTAAAACATTTTCAGTTACACTTCATGGCCAACCACTACTCTATAAGGAGTAAACCTAGTTGAAGCATGTGTGCTACTTCGGCAGGCCATCATTATGTTTCTTTGATATGGCTCAACAATCATCGCTAACATTCCAATGAGGGTCCTTTTGAGTCTCCCAACCAGGCCATCTGATTGAGGGTGGTGTGCGGTTATCCTAGTTTTATTAATCTGCAACAGATTGTCAGTATGTAGGCTGCTTGGTACCTATAACCTACAAATAAACTCATTAACAAAAACCTTTGCAACAGTCACCTGCTTCTTGGTTTGGTAAGGGGGTACTCTTCTGCCCAGCCTGTAAAGTAATCAGCAAGTATACGTACTTATTTTTCTTAGCGGTCACAGGTTTCACAATATCCAAAGCAATTCTCTCTAAAGTGTCCTGTACTGTACATCATGATAGATACTCTAGGAGCTGCACCTGTGTTTTTTTTTATGCAACACATTTATAGCATTGTTTAACACCATATTAACTACATAAATAACATCAACAATAACAACAACAATAATAATAATTATTATTCATTATGTAATGTCATTATTATTTGTGTAGTTAATATGGTGCGAAACACTCAATTCTTGTAAGCTTTTCAAAACAAATTATGTTACACAAGTGTAATATTGATAATATTGATCAGTGAGGTACAGTTCAGGTGACGCACCAGGAGTTTGAATGTAAGTGCAGAGGTAAAACCATTAAAGTGGTTAAAAAAATGCTTAAAATGGAGAGTTTATCAGACTATAGCCACGTGCAATCTGAAACATCAATAGGAGTGTATGATAACTTGGTGCGGTTATTGTGTTCACCATGTCAGGTGTGACACACAGAAAAAAACAGACAAACGGACAGTGCAGAAGGGGAGGACAAAACATAGGTAAAGTATTTTTTTCCTGTAAATCCATTTTCTCAGCCCCTCTGTGACTGTGAAAATCACAATAATGCCTGTATCTTATCAGAGGATAGGCAATCTACTCCAGTCAACTTGAACAGGAAGCAATTTGGGAAAAAATACAAAAACAGCAAATCAGTTTAAAGACATGCTTTTTGCAGCTACCTCAGTTAATAATATTGAGCAATACACATGGCATATACAGTATAGATAGAATGTTTGTGCCATTGTTATGAAATACAGTATAAATTAGTTCTGTACTGTATTCTTTACATATATGCCCTAAGTCCTGCAATTTATTGTACTGGGGCTTTTTGAGTGTTAAAGCTGTTTGAGTAAGACTGATGTTCTGATTCAATATCTCATTCATTTATTATCTTTAGACAGTCAAAACTGAAAACTTGTGTGTCTTTCGGTGAGACAATTATATATAAGATTCATTTGTTCCATACTAAGTGAAAATGAAACTGTTTATTATGTGTTGAGCAAGCTAAACACAATTTGAATGTTGAGTGCTGTGTTATCTAGGAATAGATATGATCATTAGCTACCAGTTTCTGTCTACAAACAACTCACAGTACAATAATAGCAGATCACAAGACTTCTGGTTATTGAAGAATAACAAACCAACATGGTGCTGTAGGTATTAATCTTCATAACATGATATGCTGGGATACCACACCCTGGGGTAAACAAGATAGCAGTGAACCAGGAAACCAAAGTAAACGTGTTGTTTTTGTTTGCAAGTTGTTTTCTTCGATCCTCTTATGTATGCTAATAAAAACATAATAAACAGCAATAATGTCATTATTGCCTGTGTAGGTGTTTATTGAAAACAAGACCCCTTTAACCTTTTTTAGTCAGGAATCATATGGAAAAAAAAGGATTTCAGAAATCAATACTTTAATATGCTCTTCACTACACTAGAAATGCTTTGCATTGTATATGCTTTACATGTGTAAATGTCTTGATTTAAAGTAATTTTAGCTTGTAGCAATGTACAAATAAAAATAACATAGATGCTTTTAATATAAGGAAATACCGTTTTGTGCATTTCATAATCACCATTAGTTCTCTGTAATTAGTTCTTTTAGCACTAATCTTGGACTACCTTACCTATGATAACAGTAGGTAGTGCAAGTTTAGTGCTTATCAAAAGTGTATTTTTCTGTACATAAATGTAGTTTGAAATCTTTCAAAAACGACCCAATAAGTGTAATGTAACACCATGTAAATGTATGTTTCCTTGGCAACTGTAACCAGTCTACGTAGCACTTACACTGTTGAAACTATATTTTATCCCACTCATCTATAATCAGCTTGGGAAGTTGGATGTACATTCCACAACTGTGTACAGTATATGTTTCCTCATGCCTTAATGAAACTGTTAAAAACGATTGGCTGATAGCCAGACTTGAATGGAAGTAAGAATCAGCTTGTAGTATAATAGATGCCACCATTTTGTTATTATTACTCTGCTTTTATTTATTGATTTATTTATTTTTGGCGTTACATAAAGTTTTTAAGAAATTGAAAACAAGCAAATACTTATAATGTTTAAAATAAATGCTTTTTTTAATACACACCCAACCAATGGAGGTAGACCTTTCAGTCGCTTGGTAACATGAGTGTCACAAAAATCATGCATAAATCATGTTCTGCTGTCTTTTCTATTCCCCAACACCTTGGCAGGCATGAACTCTGGAACCCATTGCTGTAGCTCTCTATATAGTATGATTTACATTTCCCCCAGACAACTAGCCAACCTGCCTCAGTGCACAAGGAAGAATGACATCTAGGCAACTCAAATCCACAACCTCCTGTTCCAAAGGCACCAACACTAGAAGTGAACAGCTGACCTCTTCCTTCTAGGTATTTGAGTGTAGTGAAGGGTAAACGAATAGAATAATGACAAAGACACAACAGAGCAGACCAGCTTATCAAATACGTGGTTACTGTGGGAGGTTATTTCCTAGGACTATATAAATGGACAATAGATAATAGCAGATTAATTACAGTACATTATGGATGAATGCAATTAATTATATTTTGGCCGAAAAAAATAGTTAAATCACAGATTTGTACAATTATTTTTTGTTTAGTGCCCATTCATTTGCTGATTAGGATATATTGTGTAAGACATTAGATGCTGTTCAATTTCAGTGGAGTAGTGGTTAAGGCTCTGGACTCTTGACCGGAGGGTCGTGAATTCAATCCCAGGTGGGGGACATTGCTGCTGTACCCTTGAGCAAGGTACTTTACCTAGATTGCTCCAGTAAAAACCCAACTGTATAAATGGGTAATTGTATGTAAAAAATAATGTAATTGTATGTAAAAACAATGTGATATCTTGTAACAGTTGTAAGTCGCCCTGGATAAGGGTGTCTGCTAAGAAAGAAAATAATAATTTGTAAGTTCATACATTGCATTTCAATTACTGACACTGTATATTACATATTACAGCAGTGTAATTGTATGTAAAAAATAATGTAATTGTATGTAACAATTGTAAGTTGCCCTGGATAAGGGTGTCTGCTAAGAAATAAATAAATAATAATAATGCAGGCATGTGCCTCAGAATTTACAAACAGGTGATTTCAACAAATACAATTTATGTATGACATTTAAGGTTAACTAGCCAAGCCTTTTATAAATATTGGCAATGGTGTGTCATAAAAAGCTGCATTGTAAACAAATCTAGCTACTTTATTATATTGCACATAAAATCATTATTTACAGTTTAGTATATAATATGTGTGTATAAAGACAAATTAGTCCATACTAAGCATAAGAAATCACTATAAGTTGTACACTAATAATATAATACATTTATGGGTTATTATAAGGCTTAATAAAAACGCGGCGACAGCAGGTTTTACTGATATGAAATTATATGAAACATCCAGTAGTAATTGTCCAGGATTTTGTTTTTGTTCAATTGAATAAAGCCTCCTGATTTCTGTGTTTTCAAGATTATTGTCGTCAATCTAGACTGACCTACGCGTGTCCTGTTGTCCAAGGACAAGGTGCCTATCCATCAATTAGCTGTTTGGCTTGGTGAATTATACCATGCGGCAAGAACCCTATGGTGCTAAATCCTGGATGTGACGGATCAATGTGTGCTTCCCTTGAGAAGAGAACAGCATCTATAAGACAAATATTCATATGAAGTCACAACAATAATACCACAGTTTCTTGCATGAATGTGCAGTGATTATTCATGTTATTGCATTCAAGGGTCCCTTATTGAGATGCACTGTCCCTAATTTGACTCCAGTGGGTCAGCACCAGTTATTAATATACACATGTTTTCAATTTTATAATTTTCTGTAAGTGTATCAACCAACCACATGTCATTGCAGCATAACACACCAGAAGAACAACCTAGCAAATAAAGAAACCATAGAATTCGCTTTCAAAACATGAACAACAATGGCATGATATTTTACTATTTAAATCAACAGCTGGGAAAAAGGACTTGCTAAACACAAAAGAGGGATACACCAAATGGTCCATAAACTCTTTTAACTAAGAACTAACAAAATAACTACAAATGTTAAGTCACAAATTGTGCAGTCTGAATTTTTCCAAAATGGTGCTGCTACATCTCACATAACAAAAGTAAAGTAGTTAATGTTGAACCTAGAAAATGATCCTTCAGTATATACACTAACATTACATGCTGGACTCTTTAATTCTATCTCATTGTCGTCTCTTGTTAGTATATTTATGCAGACCCAAAAATATATGATGCTGCTCATTTGGAAGCTGCTCAGGTTTTAACAATTATTGTTTCTATTTGCACCCCTGCAAATGGTAGACAGATCAAGATACATGTAAAAGCTGGTGCCTTTTTTATTATTATGCCACTGTTGCAATGCATTTTTCATGCAAGTAATCTGTATAATTTTCTACTTAGAATCTACAGAACCATGCATATTATTTGGTACTTCATCTTATGATATGAAAATGAATCACACACCTCTCTCCTATCATCATTTGATAAACTACATTTTTGAGTCTGGCAATACAGCATACCGGGAAATGTTAAAATGCATCACTGTATAGAATTGGGTTACATCTTCTCCACGCCTCAGGATCTGGAAGGAAGGTTTCTCCACATAGCAATACCGTCTGACCATGAAAATGTATTTGGACGCCAAGTTTAGTGACAAAGAGACTATTGTCTGCGATATCTTGCGAATGTCTATTGATGTACAGCTTTTAAAAAAGAAAAACTGTGAAAAGACTAAAGAAATACCTATCTTTAAAGCCCTCCTCTCCAAGTCTGTGTTATAAATAAAATGCAGGTTTTCTATAACACAAATTGGTCTCAAGGCAACTTGCCCTGTTAAACTGGCAGAAGGGCTGTTTAAACGTCCACTTCTGCTGCAGTCTTGCTGTCTAGCTGGACCTATTGCTGACCACTGGTGCCTCTATGGCATCACTTGTCTCTATTAACAGCTGATTGAAGATTTTCATAAAAGCCACCGAGCTAGAAGCTTTTGCAAGACATTTATGGAAGGTTTGTCTATTCAAATTAAACTGGACCCTTGCAATTAAATCATGTACTGACC
This sequence comes from Acipenser oxyrinchus oxyrinchus, assembly GCA_030684275.1. NCBI lineage: Eukaryota > Metazoa > Chordata > Actinopteri > Acipenseriformes > Acipenseridae > Acipenser > Acipenser oxyrinchus. The sequence goes on from CM060253.1 coordinate 44,400,244, forward strand.
ACACCATCGCATGAAAGGCATCCTCAATGCTGCTTATGAATACCATATACTTCTGTCCAGCGGAATTAACTCATAGTCTTGTACTGGCATTGTCAAAATACAATAGACTAGATTCTCAAAGCTCTTTTATGTGCATTTTTTTCACAAAATAAAAAACATACCAATAAAGTTACAAAACCTGAAATAGGCAACTCAAACATTTAATTTATTATTTGTTTATTTAGCAGACGCCTTTATCCAAGGTGACTTACAGAGACTAAGGTGTGTGATCTATGCATCAGCTGCAGAGTCACTTACAATTGCGTCTCACCCCAAAGACAGAGCACAAGGAGGTTAAGTGACTTGCTCAGTGTCACACAATGAGTCAGTGGTTGAGGTGGGATTTGAACCAGGGACCTCCTGGTTATAAGCCTGTTTCTTTAACCACTGGACCACACAGAATTATCCTAAATACAGACAGTCTGATCATCTACAGTTTAAGTAAACAAATAAATAGACAGACACGTAAATAGACAGTATTGGCCCAATGCAGATGAATTACATCTACCCTGTATAATTTCTGGCCTTGGGAAATGCAATTATCAGCCTCCTAATTTAGGGGCTTATAAACACTCTCAGGTTGTTTTTAATTTGTTTTAGAATTGTAACAGGCATTCAGGCAGGCATCATGGGTGGCATCATGGGCGGGCCTTAGTGGGCCTGGCCCCCCAGTTTAGATCCAGTGCCCCCCCAGTTTCAGATTCTAAATTGATTCAGTACAGTCAGCTTCCAGTTCTAGCAGTAGATGCCCGCTGGAATGACTCAGCACCAACTGTGAATCAAATTTAAAATCAATCCGTGCAAGTGCTGGCTTTTTCTTTTTGATTTGCTGTATTTTTAAGCGTAGTTCACTATTGGACAGTAAATACTAAACAAAGGCACAATTAGTCCAAATTAATTTTATTATCCACCAAAACTAGCCAATCAATATTTTGCATCGACGAAAGCAGCCAAATCCTGTACCTGCAACTGCCGAGAGCCAATCACAGACTGTCAGCTCGACTGGAGCACAGACACAGCATCTTTCAAGAACAACAAAGTGAGACACGGACAGTTCAGTAGTATTGCTCCATTCATGTGTAGATTCAGGAGAGAAAGGCTTTGGCTGAAGGTAGAAACAAGGTGAGTTAGAAGGCATTTTAGAGTGGTATTTAATGAGAGATTGTACTAGTAGATCAGACTCCATCGTACACGGACTGTCCAGTAATTGCTCCATTCATCCCTTAAGCAATGTCCAAATTATAAATAGGGGTTTACAACCCTAACAAGTTAATAAAACATTTAAATCGATTTACTTAGTACAAATGCACTGTTTTGGCTTCAGTCATTTTCATCAATGTATTTTTGGTTGTGTTTAACATCATGCCTTCACCCACGTGTCTTCTAGTCAGGAGGTTGTTCTTATTGGCATTATTTCAAGGTCTCAAATGATTGAGGTGTCTGTAATAACTGATTTTAGACAGTGCACCAATCTGGATTGCTTAGAGAGTAGTGTTGCTCTGTGACTTATTGCTTGGCTGGTTCAGAGGTTGCATTTGTTAATGACAGTGTCCCAGAGGGGTGGATAAACGATGACAGCTTGGCTCACATCTTTACGGGCAGTGCAACTGTAAAACTGTCCCGGCAGGGAACTGGATATATGCTGGCTGTTGCCTAATGGTTCTGTCGGATCTAGTTGTCAGTACTATGAGCTAGATTTATGCTGGCTATAGCTTACGACCTACATCTGACAAGCCAATGTGCGATAGTTGAACAGCTGCTTTAAAATCTGCTGGTTCCCTAAAGCTCCTGATCCTGGTTAAAAGATTGCCTCCGGTGCTATCTGTAGGGGTTTTGTTGAGAAATCATATGATGCACCACTTACATTCATCTATAAGAGCAAAAAAGATAGAGCAAAAGCAAGTGATATCTATAAGAGATCAGTGTAGAATTGTGTAAAATCTATATATTTTGTATTGATATATTTAATTATTTTTTGTGTAAATGTTCTGAGAAAATTTGATGTGGTGCAGTATGAGTTTGGCTTGGATAAATTAAACACTGCGATTGGCTGGACAAGAACACATGAATGTGCCTCACAACGCACTTGAGGCGATACAACTATACAATAATATTAAAACATATTTAACTAATTTGCTAGCAAGCGGGTATTATTTGTTCTTTTGAAAATTCTTTCCTCGATGCACTTTCTAGAGTATTGTTTTTGTTGTGTGGAGAATGTGTCTAGAATTCATTTATTAATCCAAGGAATCTTATTCTGTAAATTTATAAAGTGCAAGGTCATTTCCTACAGTATTTGATGTCATAGTATCTGGTTAAATATAGAAATATTGTAGTGCCTATGCTGGCAACTAGTCTGAAGCACAAGTTACTGGTAGTACAATTATAGGCACACTGGTGAATTCCAGAGTCAACCAAAAGTGAAATAATACATGTTGATGGCTTAGTATCAAATGTAACAACAACAGATGGATACATAAAAAATAGAAATTTATATTATTTTTAATTGTAACACTGAAGAAAGCACAAAATGTCTGTCTACTTGAGTTGATCAATGTATTCCCTGCCAGGATAAGGCACCCCTATATTATATTAAAGAATTTTACAGTACTATGGAATCACCCTGGATTTCATCAACCACCTATTTCTGAGGGATTCCCCAGCGCTGTCAACATCTCTATTAAAAAACAGCAGAACAAATGCCTTAGTTTGCGTATTCCTCATAACAATGCTGCACTTGCTGATGACTAATTAAGATGACAATGCCATTGTCCGCAGTGCCAGAATTGTGCGTGAATGATTTCAGGACCGTGACAGAAACGTCAGATGTCTTCCATGGCCACTACAATCCCAGGATCTCAATTAAGCATGTTTGGGATGAACAGCTTTTTTTTTCACCCTACATTTTTGCCTACCTCTCTGCACCAGTTATGTGAAATATTAATGAGTCAATGGATTACCATCCCTCGAGACACTTTTCAGCACCTAATGGAGCCTGTGCCGTGTCGTGCTAAGGATGTGATCAGGGAAACAGTGTCCCAACCCGATATTATATAAATAGCAAATGGATATTTAATTTGCACAATCAAAGGTGAAACTGTTTTAATTAATAATATATAATTAAGTTGCCTTCTCTAAATGCAAAATTATGAATGCATTGCACTGCTAAATGGGGTGTTTTCACTGTTGATTGGTCAGGTCTTTTAAGTGTAAACAGGGATTAGACTCCAGTGGAAAACCCAGCAAAGCTAATCATTAAAAGCCATAGCATTTCATCTTTGCTAAGGATAACAGCCACAAACATAAGCAAATCCTGTTTTCAGCAATAAAACCTGTCAATCCAATCAATATGATTTAATATTGTTATTTTTAACATGATAGCTGGGTTATTACAGGCAGGAATATTGTTCTCACTGAGAAAGAGAGCATGTATCCAAATATTGTGAGAAACAGTGGATCCCATTTTTTTTTTTACACAACATGCATGGCCAAAAATACTCTGGTGTGGAAAAACAAAAGTGCATAACCACTTATATGTAAACATTTTATATTGCTGTGGTCATTTTTCAGTTTCCAAATGTTTGTGTTGTGAATAATAGTAAGTGGTGGATCCGTCATGCTTACTATCCCCTTTGAATAAAGTTTAAAAGAAAACCACAAAAAGGTGTTTGAGGCCATGCATTACACGACATATTTTGTGTCCCTTATAGAAACAAAGCATAGGAATTACAAAAGAGTCATGAAAATAAAAACATGAGGGAACCTCCGTAGCATTTAACTAACTGGGTTTTACAAAACACAGCCAAGAGTTTACTGGAAGTTTCAAATTTAAGTTTAAAAATAAATAGTCAAATTCGCTATTTATCATCCTTTTTTCAACCTCACTTATTTTAGCCTGTCTAGCTGAGCTCTTGCCAAGGATTTGGATTCTCAAGCACTGAAGTTAGTTTATTTGTTGATAGCTGAAGGCCAACGTATGTCAATTGGTTTTGGCTGAACTGCTTTTTTTTATGTTGTTGTTTCCCCACACCACAATGATGTTGATGCTAAGCAGAGGACGATAAACTTTTCACAATTAGAAATTGCAGAACCACTATGTGTTCTGTGACCAGACTTTATACAATATCCTTGTGTTGCAGTTCTGTCATTTTCTAATTTATTCAGAAGGCAAAATCATTTTGGAAATCATTTTGGATAATGCCTTTCTTGATTCACAGCGTCATTTGACCATTATAAGTCTTAATTCAAGAAAACACTATAAGAAAGCCGATCAAAACAATTATTTCTTCCTTAGCAAGTCAAGAGTATGTGTTTTTGTTATTATTGCGGTTCTCTGATAGAGATGTTCAGCTTTCTTTCACTGCAGAAACTGCTACCAAAGCCAATTAGTGGAGTGCTAGGGTATCATGTGGCCACTGCAGTTGTTTTCGTTGTTTTTCTCTGTGTCAGTGCCACCGCTATGAGCTCTCAGCAGTGTGATAGTGCATGAATAGGCTGGCCCTTGGGAGCCTTACTGTCTGGGACAGTACCATTCGTTCTAGACAGGGAGATTTTTTTTTTTATCTTCCCTCAGCAAAAGGCGGATTTTCTAAATGCACCCCGTAGCTCGAAATCACTCTGCAAGAATTTGTATTCAGACTGCAAACACAAAATGACTTGTGGTATCCATTGTCGCAGACAGAGCCAGATGGCTGTTCAATAAAGCCTCTGCTCACCCAATATTTTGTTTTTGCTACAAATTACCATTTAAAAATTAAAAATAAAACCTCAGTGTGTTACAAGCAAATACAATGCTTTTTTCTTTCAAAATGGTACTTAATCTTGTATGTTTATGTATATATTTGAAATATGTGTACAGAGTGAGCAACAATAAACCTGATTTATTTACCTCTTTAGCCATAATAGGAAAGACAAATAGAAATTGTTTGACCTTTCTACCTTCTTTTAATGCTTTATACGTGTAGAAGAAACTGAATTTAGAATCTGAAAGCCCATACCATTTTTTGTATTTAACTGACAGAATGTCCGTATAAAAAGCAGATGTGATTAAACAAAAATAAAAACTCCTAGTTGTCAGGGATGATTTAGTTTCTCATCATTTCAATATATTGACTAAATGTCTTGATTATGGGAAATAGTTTAGCCCTTTGTTGCATGCAGGTGAAGTTTGCAGAAGCCTCAATAAAGACAAACACACAATACCATGTTGAAAATTTAAATAATTCAAGCACATTATAAACTATGGTGGCTCATTAAGCACAGTGGAAAAAAATAAATAGAAATGTGCTAAGTCGAGATCGCAAGATAAACAATTTGCTGATCTCAAATTAACACATTTTATTTTCCATGTCCTCAATAAGCTACCGTAATAAACTGATAAAAATTAAATCTACTTAATTTAGGGGTGGGTAACCTTGACTCTTCCACTCTGTTCCAATAAAGGATTTTGTTTCAACTAGTCCCTTTAAGGGAACATTGCAACGGGATAGAAACAAGGGAGACTGCATTGGTGAGACTGTGTGTGAACTGTGACAAAATTGATTTGTTTAAACTAATTTAGGCCCTGTTCATGGTCACTAAGTGTGTATTCAGTGTTTTCATTATAGGCTACAGCAAGACGTTAGTTACACATCTCTCAGAAGAGATGAATTTAATCTTGTTCAGTAACCCTCTCTCGAATTCGGCCTGTGGTCTGTCCCGGTTGGATTCAATGTATTGTGCTCATATTAGGTCTTGACCGCATTTCCCAGTAAGATTTCAGGGGAAGAAGATGTAAGCAGATGTGATTCAGAACATATTTGGGGTTACCAGTTATCTGGGTGAGCATAAATCAGGTAAAACAAATATAATCCGAATTAGACTTTCCCCTTAAAAATTACATTTATACTGCTGACGATAAACTAAACAATTAAGGAACTGGTTGTAACAAATGGAATAGCATGGAAGACTCAAGCCCAACAACCTGAGCAAATGAAATGTCCTGGGTGCAATGCAGTGTAGTGCTGAGCTTGGTTAAAATGCCAAACTTCTTATTTAGTTAAGTAGGTTGGGTCCTATTGGAGCCTGCGAAGAGCTGCAAGTAAAGTAAACAACAGCAGTTATCACTGTACAAACATGACATTTATGCTGTATTTACTGTATCAATGGGAAAGTCCTTCCTTCATTGATTTGGCACTGGAGTCATATGTATAAAAGTATTAACCTGAATAAACATAAACAGAGCTACAGACGTGTGTAGTGGTGGTGGTGGTAGCCAAGTTAAATGAAGAGCAAACAAACGTTTCCTAGCAATTTCACTTAGAGATTCTGAAATGCCACGTATTTAATACACAGACGCCAAGTCAATTTACACTGAAGGAAGAACTGTAATTCTTTAAATTACATGCCTACTGGTGATGTTAAAGTTGTCGAATAAATTCTTACTTCATATCAAAGTCATAAATCCAATAATTCCAACAGGAAATTGGAGTCGTGGTTAGGGCTCTGGACTCTTGACCAGAGGGTCATGGGTTCAATCCCAGGTGGGGGACGCTGCTGCTGTACCCTTGAACAAAGTAGTTTACCTAGATCGCTCCAGTAAAAACCCAACTGTATAAATTGGTAATTGTATCTATAAAAAAATGTGATATCTTGTAACAATTGTAAATCACCCTGGATAAAGGTGTCTGCTAAGAAAGAAAATAATAATTTGTAAGTTCATACATTGCATTTCAATTACGGACACTTTATATTACATATTAGAGCAGTGGTACTCACTGGCAGGTCTTGTTCCAGCCATGCAATATTCAATTATTCAATTAAACAGTCCAGAGCCTTGTTTTAAACATGCCTTTAATGGTTTGATTTAACCTAGTATTTTCAATGATATATTATAGTATTTGAGGACCTGGTTGGAGCATCATCCTTGATTGGAACAGACAAAAAGAGCTGCAAGTGATTTCCACTGTATTAAAGGGAATAATTGCATTTCCCAAGGCCAGAAATTATAGAGGGTAGATGTAATTCATCTGCATTGGGCCAATACTGTCTATTTACGTGTCTGTCTATTTATTTGTTTACTTAAACTGTAGATGATCAGACTGGCTATATTCAGGATAATTCTGTGTGGTCCAGTGGTTAAAGAAACAGGCTTGTAACCAGGAGGTCCCCGGTTCAAATCCCACCTCAGCCACTGACTCATTGTGTGACCCTGAGCAAGTCACTTAACCTCCTTGTGCTCTGTCTTTGGGGTGAGACGCAATTGTAAGTGACTCTGCAGCTGATGCATAGATCACACACCCTAGTCTCTGTAAGTTGCCTTGGATAAAGGCGTCTACTAAATAAACAAATAATAATGTTGAAAGAGCATATATAATTTATATAATTTGTATATAATTTGGGATTCACCTCTACTGAAGATTTCATTCAAACTCCATTTCCATAATTCAGGATGACATCTTTGAGATCTGTAATGCATTACGACTTGTACTTTATCAAGCTTAAAATTGAATTTATTATTAAGCCACTGTGCAACACTGATAAATGTGTAACCTTGCTTGAGTATTCAGACACTCCGTTGAATTCAAATTAATTTATTTCCACACTATATTGTTACCATGTTTTATATCATACAATCCGCAAAAATGCAGTAGTGACGCCAACAAAAGAAAACATAATTCAAGACTAAAATGGTCATGTATGTGTGCTTTCTGATTGTATGCTTTATTGAGAAATCCTGTAATGACCTTGAGTCTACAGAGAAACAAAACCTTTATTTGTGATTGTATACGTGGCTGTGGGAGCTCCCAGGGGGCGGCACACAATTGGCCGAGCGCCGCCGGGGGATTTGGTTGGCCAGGCTGTCCTCAGTGCAAAGCGCATCGCGCACCAGCGACCCCTGTTGTCCTCCGACGCTGTAGCTCTGGGTTGGCTGCATGACGGGCCTGCAGAGTGAAAAGAAGCAGTCGGCTGATGGCACACGCTTCGGAGGACAGCGTGTGTTCGTCTTTGCCGCTCCCAAGTCAGCGCAGGGGTGGTAGCGGTGAGCTAAGCCTACATACAATTGGATATTTAAAACTGGGAGAAAAACAGTGTAAAATCAATTGGCGACTACTAAATTTAAACAAAAGACAAAAAAAACAATAGGTGACATATAGGGGCGATGGGATAAAAAAGAAAACACATTTCACAGCTTGGTGAAAGATCCGCTGCTGCCCAGATAACCCTAAAATAAACTACACTCGAGGACTGCATTAGCTTTTCCATTCACCGCGGGTATGAAACTTCATCACAGAAATCTATTTAAAATGCCATACTTCATAATTGAAAGACAGATATGCACCTAATTCTCTGAATGCTTTTAGTAATCCAAGGTCAAATAAATATTTAGTACAGAGTCTGTCTAAAGAAATCATGTGAAGACGGTCATTTGCACGTGCATTATAGCTATGGTATGTCACTTGCACCCATAAGATACATGGTTAGAGCAAACATTCGAAACACCTGCCGTACACCTGATTTTAAACTGTTCTATAGTGCTATGTGACCATTGGATTCAGAATCCTGTTAGATTTGCAGTCTTGTCCAGTGTGACAGAATCAGACTAGCAAAAGAGAAGTGCTGTTTTACAAGTTGGTCCTGAAGACACATTTAAACATGTACATGTCTCTGTTGAGTTTACTAATAATCTTTATGGAAAAGGTAATTACTCTGATAAGGTGACAAGGGATATCATTACATGGTATTTAACTAGCCATGTGTTTTTCCTAAAGCTGCTTTGCTAAGCACATGTGCAAATATGTTTTACTCACATACATTTGTTTGACAATGTTATAGGATATTATATTACACTTCCAGATCATTATTTCTCTAAACTTGAGGTGCATTCAATACAGTCCAACAGGACAACCAACAATAAACAGGAGACTGGGTAGCAGTAAAACCTTTTAGGGTCGATAGGTCAACCTGATAGCCATGCTCTTATAAGGAGGATTCTAATGAGGAGTAACCTATTTTTATATATTTGGGAGAAGCCAAAAATATTATACAGCACTTATGCCCTATAGCTATGGCCAAAAGTTTTGCATTACCCTATAGAATTAAATAATTTTGCTTCATAAAGTCGAATGCAACTGCTGAATAATGTTATGTTAACATACTGAATTACGGTACATACACCACTTTGTAGTTTTCCATATACTGTGACATTTCGAAATCTAACATGAAATTCTGTACTACTATTATGGCTTCTGGTAGACTTTTGCAATATCATTTTGTAGTTTCTTTGATTACATGGTGTTAAAAAGAAGATCAAAATTATGTTCATGTTTTTTTTTTCGTTTTTTTTTTATCCTAAAATTCTACGTGATGCAAAACTTTTAGCCATAGCTGTACATTTAACTAAGTACTGCACTGTACTCTTTCATTTCAAGCTACTATTACAAAAGGTCAGGCTTTATTATACAGTACAGAACAAATAAAAAACGTAAATGTAAAATGTTTTTTTTTTTTTCTTTGTAATGCCAGTTTTATTCATGTGATCAGTGGGTATTTTCACAGGCGGTTTTCTGGTGCAAAAGGGCTGAGGAGTATTTGTATGGGGCGCCAAGTGTAAAAAAAAAAAGAAAAAAAAAAAAAAAAACACAAATATTTACCAGGTGTTTTTTTTCTGGATTTAGGATTTAACCAAGAAATGTACATTTTACATAAATGTTAACAAAAACATAGTTAAAAGTTTTGAAATATGTACTTTTAGATATAATTTATAAATATTGAAAATGCGATAATTTGAGCCTCTGGCCAAAACTGCAGGATATCTCATACAATAAGAGACACCCCTTATGTGAGACTTATCCTTTATTTCTTAGTCATTTTGTTACACAATATGTGACCAGAACAATTTAATCTGCATACAGTTGTCATGGCAACACACAGCTGTGCCTTTTCTATTTATGGCAGGATTACAGGCATTATGTTTGAATGTATGTTATAATGAGTGGGGGAAAAACTGTAGATGTCACAAATTGACAGACAGATTAATACATGTTTGTACTCAAATAATTAAATACAACTAGACCTGCAAGGATCTATGTATAGAGATACATACCCAGGATATGGCTCCACTATACTATATTTATACACTATCCTTAAAATAACATTTTAACAATCAGCTAAATATTATATTGTACATGAGCAGTTGATTCTTTAAATAGTGCAATACACTCTAGACATGTGCAGTTGCTTCCTTAATAATGACTACCTGCAGATAGTGAGAAAAAGTGGTAAGAAAGACAGACACAGCTCTCAAAAAAAACATGCATTTCCTTTCCTCTGCTTTTATATTCTTCATTTTCTTTAGCCTTCTCTTTCTATTTGTGGCATTGAGTTGCTTTCAGTTCTCTGTATTAACAATGCATTTTGGACATTTGTAACAAAATGTCAACTTGACTTTCAATACATACTTACTGTACAACTTCTGATTTCACAGAACTCAAAGTGGAAGCTGGTTACCACAGCAACAATCATACCACCTTCATAAAGCCAGTAGAACTGATCACATCAAATACCTTCAGCCTATAGCATCACCCAATCAGCAAACACACTATCAAAAGAAAGCAAGGTCACACTGACCTCAGGGAAAAGTCACTGCCTGACATCTTCTGAAACTGACTCCTACCATGTGGCTGGTTTTTTGCAATAATGTACTAGTTCTCCAGGACAAGTATTTGTAATCTACAGCTGTTTCTTTGAGGTGGCCATACCCAATGAAGACAAATGACAACCTGTATTTCTAAAACAAAATAAATATTATTCTAAAGCTTTTGCTCATCTAATCAAGAAATAGAGATGTGTAAACATGGAAACAAGATTCACTTCTTTGCTAAGGTTGCTTACGTTTGATTCTTGTGGCCAATTAAAACGAAAGTAAAATCTTTCTGGTACATCTTAATCAGACAGCAAATATATATATTTTTCTTTGTCAGTCAGAAACTGTTAATATCTTAGGGCCTTTTGCAGTCTTTTCCCATAAGAGAGAGTTCTGAACAGCATGGCCCTTTGTCACTGGGGGCTGCGATGCCACTTCCTCCCAGGGGGGCTGCCGCTGGTCCACCAGCTACTGTAGGATGGGATGTTCAGGATCCTGTTGCATTCTGCCACGTGAGACCCTTTTGTTCTGGTAGGTCCAGAAAACTAATGTATTCTGAAAACTGAATCAGAAAATAGTCTTTCTGAAAATGACACTTATGTAAACAGTGTGTTTTTATTTAGGTAACTAAAGCTTAAATATGTTGAATGTAAGTTTGGCAGGGATGGGGTTAAAATCCCAGTCCTGCCAAATCCATGTGTGGAATGTGGCTGGGTCTTGATTGATTAATTGATGGTCAATCAAGCCGCATCCAGATGGTATAAAATAGGAGCAAGATCCTTTATTTGTAGAGTTAGTTTAGGGCAAAGGCTGAGAGCTGCAGGTTGTGCACCGTGATAGCGCGGCTTGGGTGCGGTTTTGATTTGTGCTTGTTTAAATCTTGTGTTTGGTTTTGTTCAAGTTTTGGTAATAAAAGTGTGCACCCACACTAAACTGCAGCTTTCTGCCTCTGGGTCTACTTCCTGCCAATTTACCAGCCTGGGCCACAAAGCTACCCTTTCACAGACACTTTTCTGTGTTCACATGACTTGGAATAGATAATCCAATTAAAAGTCTGGTAAATTCTACTCTATACATTGATTTCATTTTGCAGAAAACCTACAGCATTTGCACATATGCACTAGTGAGTAGGATGGGAACAGACAGGTTTCGGGTCAATCTGCAGTAAAAACAGGCATAAATTAACAGGTATTTTTGATTTAGCGGAGTTGCAAATTCTTATGCTGTATTGAATAGATTATTATCCTGTACATCTCTCTTGTTCTAATTCCCCAGCGTGTGCAAACTGTCCACTCCTTGCAACAGCTCATCCTTTTCTTCATATTAGCTACTGTACCTTATATACGATACTATAAATTCTCAATGCATTTTACCTAGCTAGAATTAATTAGCTGCTCCGACAGTATAGGCAATTTCTGTGTGAACAACTATACTTGTAATAATGGAGTTTTATTTTGATGAAATACTATTACTTTATTTAAATTAATAATATAACTCTGTGCCAAATGAATGACCTCGGTGACTGAAATAAGATATTCATTTATAATTATTTTATTGATTTTTTGTTTTGGAAAAACACAAAACAGAAAAGTATCCCTTGGACTATATATTGTTATATAATCCAAAATGATTAAGCGGTCCCCATTATGTGCATCATTAGCCTGATTTTTATTACCACCCTCACACAAGATGCCGTTCTATAACCTGCCAAGCAAAACTTATAAAACATAGTCATCATACTTTCCTTTCTCCTCATGTATTGCTGCTTTTTAGATCTTGTTTCTTAATTTTTTTATGATAAGAAAATGAAATTGCTAGGCTGTAATATTTACAAAAAGTAGTACAATATTATAAGTCATGTGACCCAGCATTAGCCAATTTCGATGCGAGTGTCAATCTAGCAAGGGTTTCATAAATACCGGAACATTTTGATCTATGGAGATACATTGAAATGGGAACTGTCAAAAATGACAAAACACTGTTGTTCTTCCAACACCCAGTGTTCTGGTACTCATCTCTGTGTGTCCTTAAATCATTAGAGCCGCTGTGTTTGTTTGGTTTGTTTTGTTTTCTGGCTGGAAATATGGATATAGTTGCTTTAATAATCAAGTGGTGGGGGAGTGATGTCACAGTTTGCACATGTGCAGTACACGATCAGAATAAATTTTCTCAAAAGTGTGTTTACATGTAAGATTTATGTCTCCTGTAACCACATTTTTATGCAATTATATTAGTTTTCGGAATTTTCACTTTTTGAATTACTTTTCGGAAAACTATATATTCCAAAAAATACCAGCGTTCTTATTTTTATGTAAAATGCACCCCAGGTTAATAAAATCCTAGCAACGCCACTGGATCATGTTATACTAGGGTGAATACAAAGAATACCTAGGCTGACGCACTGACAAGATTAGGCTTGAAGGGTGGTAAGTTATCACTTCATCTGTAAATCACTGAGGTCTGAAAGTGTTTGTAGCTGAAGGAAATGGAAAATCAGTTTTTTTCAGCAGCAGCATCAGAAACAACAGATGTCCACCAAGAAGCGTTTAACACCAACACCATCCCTCAGATGGGACAGTTGTTTTAGATCAGCTTTTTTTCCTCCTCTGCCTCCTATACTGAGAGCCCTTACGAATTCCTCTTTGAAAAGAGGGAGTAGGGTTTTATTAGAGTTTCCATTGCCTGAGCTCTTTTTTTCCATAAGGACATTGTGTCCTTCACACATACACTCCCTGCCAAAATATTAGATCATGTAAGAATTGAATTTGGTTTAATTTAATAATTAAGGACAAGGTTGAATCAAGGGTTGTGATTGGAAGGACCAAAATGCCCTGACATTTTTTGTAAATTTGTTTTCAGTGGTTTACACATTTGGATGTTCAGGTTTTATTGTGATTGTAAAGTCTGGCTATTCTGTCACAGGCCCTTGGGGTATATGGTGTATAGATCTTTGCTTTTAATTGTTTTTGAATTGTCAATCATCACATTTTAACATATAGGAGTCTAATCAATTGATCTAAACAGCTGAAGATCTATACTGCCACTGTTAATATTGAAAATATCTGAAAATAGCAGCATGTGTGCATCTCTGTATTCTGTTTATGAAAGATTCTGTTTAAATGATTTAAATCATTTTTGATCTGCCACCATTTAGTTTCTTTTCAGTATTTCTACATATACTACGACTGAGGCCCAGGTTTATAAAAGGATTGCGCATGTTTTATGACCGTAAAACAGGCGGTGAGGGTTCTGAATTCTTGGATGGGATTTATAAAACACACGCAATGGCATAAACACGTAATTAATATGTGATTATAAAACACACGCAATGGCATAAACACGTAATTAATATGTGATTTGTGGGGCAATGTCTCTGTGCGCATTAGCCCTTGATTAATTTCTGTGCTAGTTTTCCACCATGTAAAAAATTTTTTTGTTGTTTTTTTTTGATAAGAAAGAAGCTTAAGGTATTTCATGGCTATGCAGAAATTATTAAAACGATAAACATTTCTATTGTAGATTCAACATAGTGTATTTATTTTTCAGTTAATAATTTTTTGAACAAAGTCCAAAATGAATTGAATATTGAGAATATGTAGATATTCCATTGGACGCTGCAAATATATTGCTCTACTATTAGGAATTCAGGGGACGCTGATAGTTCAAATTAAAGCTGAACAAACACAAATTGCATTTTTTTGTATCAGATTTACATATTCATTCTTGAAACAAAACTGAGTGCTAATTTGGAAGTACAGTCTCCCAGAGAGAGAGAGGATACAGGATGGTTGGGCAACACAGTAATCAATGTGTGAGGGAAGACACATAGGGGTGAATTCCATAATTATTTATGTCTTTACTCACAAAATTAGGCCTAATTATTTTAGAGTTGCCCATGAAAAACTATTGTGTTTTCCATTAATACCAAGCGTAATTAAACATTTAGTTACGATTTAATGAAGTGATTTATTTTTGTTTTTCACATTAACCATTGCCATTTCTCTGGAGAGCTCTGAAATGAAAGCTTGGTGAAGCCACTATTGGGACTTCACTGCAACAAGCTGGCCATTGATTCATTTCTGAAGGTGGTGGTGTTGGTCAGGAAATTCTTATTACGCATTTATCTTGACAATCCATACTCATGTAATTAAAACCTAACATTGAGTGCTGGTGACTCACCACACACGTGGAGAATAGTTTGCACTACCTTCAGCCTATTCAATAAACTGGTGCTTGAAGATAAGCTTGTTTTAATCAACAGGTTGGACCAATGTAGATCGAGTTGTTTTTTCACTGATTATTGAGATACCCCAGTAATGAAACAGTCCCATGGAAAACTTTAAATACAGAAACAGGTCTCCTACTGCTTCTTATTAAACCCATAAAACACAAAATTGACTCCTGCAGCACTTCAAAACAGATTCAGCTCCTCCATTGTTCCAGCAGTGAACCTGCTTTACATTCATACAATTCAAACAGCAGACGAATGCCCCCCCCCCCAAATCCCAATGCTATTATAGCAATATTAAAGCTGCTATAGAAAGAACAAACACATGAACAGTTGCTTTTGATTTGTCTAAATTAGGTTTTAACTATACTTAACCACGCAGGTAAAAACATTTCTTTTGTATATGGTAAGGGCATGGCTTTTCTAACATCCTTTATTTTACCACTACACATGTGCAGGCAATTCAGATCAGTCTTTCCTTCAAGAGAAACATGAAATTAGCTTAAAATTAAAGCACACTTAAAGAATACTATATTTTTTTGCTTATCAATATTTTTCTTTCAATATTTTATTTTCTCTCTACACTCTATTTTTTAACCTTTAGATACCAGACATTTTTGTATACCCAGGTTCTTTTATATATGACCCTCACATATACATTTCATAATGCAGTGGCATTTTCTTTCTCATTATTACTCATGTTCTTTGTATAGAATTCTGTTTTTGGAATGTCTGGTATAGATCATGTTACGATTTAAGGAAAATTAGATTCAGTTTGAACTAGTTATATAAAAATCTAAATAGAGTTCTAACTTTTTGCCTCAGCTATACTCATGGACACATTTTTGGCACTGCATTTCATTCTTCCTCAGACTACACAGAATGCCTGGAATGACAACACTTGGTTTATCCTTGCAGTGCAGGGTGGCATGCCCTCCAACATTTGACAGATGAAAATAGGTACACTTGTGTTGCATTAAGCGAGCGAGTGGCTCATAGTGCGGTAGTGAACGAGCGAAAAGAGAGAGTCGCATCCAGTTGAAATGTGACCATCAAAATATGCAATTTCCTGCAACCTAGAAAGCACATTTTTACATGTAGATACCACAAAACATCTGTATATTTGGAATTATGTCACACAAACTCTCACTCCTAAATACTGTTATACTGAAGAGCCTTCCCTGTTTCCTGTGCTCAGTTGCCTTGTCCTGGCCCATACTTGCTTTTGAAGCCAGCTATACTGTGTGGGCAAGAGGACTCTCTTACAATTATTACATTATTATTATTACAATGATGTGTCCCCCTAGGGATAAGAGAGAAATGAGACAGGTTAAGTCATTAGGAAATCTACACTGCCTGGCGCCAGCAAGAGTTTCAGCCTCACAAAAAACACAATCAGATATTTATTCTCTCCTTATACTCTCATTTTTTAATCCTCAGCACCCTACCGTTGATAATTAAATGTAAAGTCATTTATACCTTGGACAAATCTGGCTGTATTCTTTCGAGCAGTACTGGAAGCTGAGCACCTGGTGCTGAGTGGTACCGTTCTGGAATGTTATAGTTTTTTGCCACTATAACCCTAATTGCAAGGTTGCAGTATCCTGATGGGCCAAGGCAAAGACCACAGTGGAATGCTGTCCCTTTCATACCCCAGCCAGAAAGCAGGCTGCGATTTACCATGTCGTAAACTGTCCGAATGCGTAGTAAAATACAGCATGTTCACTAGTGGTAGTATATGCTAATAAGTGCTTTTAACATGTGGTATTGTTTCCAGCAAAAGCTTTGAGTAATAAGGCAGTTAACTGGAAAAAATGCCATGCAGTGCCATAAATACTTAACATGCAGTAAAAAGGGGAAAAATACAACCCTTTAGTGAATGAGGCCCTTAAAATGCTACAGTAGGAGAAAAAAATGACCAAGTTGGGTTGTTGGTGTGTTAGCTATGAATGTGGGTGATAAACAAAGCACAAATTAAGCATAAAAATGTGGTTACAGGAGACATAAATCTTACATTTAGGGTTGCCACTTGTCCCTGTTTTCTACATATTTCTCCCTCACAGCAGAGTTTTCTCCAGGATGTTTTTACTGCTCCATGAGTCACCATCAGAAGTGTTTACCTGCAGTATTCTCACATAATAATATTCTCACCAAGCAATAATCTGTTCTCACCAGGTGATAAAACACTACAGCAATGGTATATATAAAAGATCCAATACTATTCCATCAATTCACTTATTTTTTTATGTTTTTATCGCAGGATATTCTGGTTCTGTACTGAGTTGGTAATTCATAACGTTTTACTTGGAATCCTTATAAAAGTAAGTGGGGAAGTCAATTCCATTGTCATATAATAAATCACAATGCACAGAGCAGGGTGGTAAACCATAACCAGGCAGCAAGTTTAAAAACAGGACTGTCCAGTCTAAAACTGGACAGTGGGCAACTGTAGCGGGCACTCCAGCAGCAGTGCCTCAGAGCACGTGGGTGCTGGGCACGCAATGCTTGCCATGCGGACAATGGTTGTGCAGGCAGCTTGTAGACTGCCTGCTGAGGGCGGCATGACTGTGGGCCTTTTTCTATGGATGACAGTTCTTCCCTCTTGGACTTTCGGGACAGTAGCTCCTCCTCTGGGATGGTGTTGGTTTTGTATATACATGTTAAGAGTTTACCACCCCACCCCCACCCCCACTGCAGTGTGTCCTCACTGAGCACCCGATCTGCACGGGAGGAAGTGGGAATTATTCATACAAAATGTAAACAAAACACAAACAAGCATTACTTTCCTGGTACATAGCTAGACTATCAATGGACTCTTATTATTCTCACCCTGCATTTTCCTATACTGCTTTCATCACTGCTTAACAGGAACTGCACTGGGCTGCGGAGGTTTCCCTCCCAAAGCAATTTGGCTCCATTTGTTAGTGAGAACAGGAAGGTAGTTATTGGAGCAGGATTAGTTTCCTGTAAGCCATAAAGTGGAAGTAGCAAAATAATACAGGATGAATATTAGTCTCAGAGTCAGCTAATAGGAAGCGTTCAATATCCTACACCACGTAAGGCATCATCAGTTCTATAACACAGAACAGTTTAAGCTTACAAAATTATGAGAAATTTGCTTTCTTAATTTCTTAGATATCACAACGTGCCCCTGTCTCTAATAAATGAATAATCTAAACATTATTATTTCAAAGTAGTGATTCATATTGAATTGTAGTGCTAAATACGAAATACAAATTGTTTTTTATGCTACCCTTCTTAACACTAGGACCGCCGCGTGATTAATGAGATTTAAAATGTAAACGAATCAGCGTACTGTCAATGCAATGCGGTTGTCTGTTTAAAAAAAAAAAAAAAAGGACAACCGCATTGCATTCACAAACGCAGATTCATTTTAAATCCAAACCCGTCAAAATGACTACCGCGGCGTTTCTAGTGTTAATAAAACTAATGTTATTTTAAAACAATAACACCACCTAGAATTTTAGGATTGAGACATAATTTTAAAAAAAATAAAAAAAATAAAAAAACTATATGAACAAAATTGTGATATTATATTTAACATCATGTAATCAAAGCAACTACAAAATTATATTGCAAAAGTCTAGGAAGCCATAATAGTAGTATAATATTTCATGTTAGATTTTGAAATGTCACATTTTTAAATTGACAGTTTTTCGTTAAATATATGGAAAACTAGAAAGCAGTATGTAATTCAATACGTTAACGTAAAACATTGTTCGGCAGGTTTCATTCGAGTCTTATGAAGCAAGGTTAGTTAATTCTATAGCGTGTTGCAACACTTTTGACCACAGCATCTGTAAGTGTCATGAACTGTCATGAACTGACACTTAAAGCAGGAATGCCACTTGCAATAGGATATTAATTCCATTGTGAACTCAAAAAGGACATTTCTGTAGAAATGTTTAAAATATCCATCAAGTTCTACCAAGGATACAGATATATTTCACATATGCATTTTATTTATGTTTAAAAACCTTTTGATCTGATAGGACATTCCCCTAGATTATGCCACTGGGGATGCTTTATTTTTATTCACAAAAACTCTTTATTTTTATTCACAAAAAAAAGTTTCTAGTTATTTAGCAGTGGGGGAAAAACAACTATATATGAATCAGTGATTGGAAATCCTGGCCTGTGGTTGGTTAAAACCTCATCATAGGAGGAATAATAGATTGAACTATTGTCCTAACATCCTTACACCACCAGTCAATAGTCTCGGTCTGTCATGTGATTGGTTCACATCACTGTCAGTCCCGCCCCTTTTCAAAGGAACACCTTTCTCCCCTGCACTCTTCACAAGAGAAAATGGCTGAACGCCGATTCTGTGAGTTAACAAAAAATGAATTACAAAACATACTACAAAAGAAAGATGTTCCAAACACTAAAATGGTGATTAAAACGTCACTGTCACTGTTTTCTGACTTTCTGAAATTCAAACAAATTCAACTCAACGAAAACAAATATGACTGGCAGGATATAAACTAGATTATGCAGTAGACGGCAACCCAGACAGACACAGAGAAAAACTTTGCTAACTATACAGTATGAACTTCAAAAACATTTTCTGTTATGTATTTATGTTATTTATTTATTTGCGTATGCTGTATCAGCTATATTTAAACAAAATATATAAAGTCGTATTTACTATTCAACCTTGCCTCACTTATTTTCCTGACTGATTCATATATTAAATATGTACTGCAGACTCAGCCGTAGTGGAAAATTAAATGCCCCTCGGGAAGACCATTGTTACCTCCTGCGGTTTTGGGCATTATAGCCCCCTGTCGGTAACAATAGTCTTCCCTCGGGGTCAATCATTTTCTATTATAGCCCTCCTATTTTTTTTTTTTTTCTGTAAAAATGAAGGCTAAAAGGTGATGTTCTCATACAATATGATTTTTTTTCTTGGTGGTCATGTTTTTAAGGGATGAAAACAGAAAACATTTTTTTTATATATTTATGAGAAATCTTTTTCAATAGAATGTATGATTTATAGGAGATAAAACGCAGAAGCTGTGCAGGACAGAAGCTGTGGTTTTAATTACACTACACTGACAGTTCTTTAATAGTAAGCTACTCTTTCCAATTCAAAAATGGAAACATGATTTGTATCTTCTAGAGGACAGAATGTTTTTGCTCAGGAATGTGCTCAGGGATGTGTTTTCTTGCTAAAATCTGATCAAAATCAGGCTGTAAAAAATTCCTTCAAGCAAGACCACCGTTTTTTTTTTTACATAAAGGACCTTCAAAAAGGTTGACCATGGTAAAAGTGTATGAAAGTGTATTAAAGCACAAAAATGTATAAAAGCATATTAAAAGCCAAAGCAATACACCAAACCATATAGTTTATCCTGGTTTGTCATATTTTTTTTAATATACTGTAACATACCTCTCTGCTTACTCTCTCTGCTTACTTATGCTTTACCACATCTCACTGTGCTTTCTTACACTTTGCTGTGCTTTTACGATGGGACACTTTTATAAGGGTAGGTTGAGAAACAAAGAGAGAAACCTAGGAAATGAGATACATATTTCAGTGTGAAATGATCAATTGACATACTATTCATTTTTGATCTGCATTACACATTTAAATTTAAAAGAGAACTGTAGCAATATTACATTATAGTGTAAATACACATTCTGACAAAAATGTGCTAAGGACTATATTAATGACCGCTTTTGGCTATTTGAACTGTTTTAGAGGAGGTTAGAAATGTTCATTTTTAAAAAGCACCTTTAAACCTCAGAGAATGTTTTTAAACACGCTTCAAAAAACAGACCTTATAAAACATCCCTTTAAAAAAGTCCTTAAGTTTTGTGGATAGGGGCCCCCGTATTTAAGTCAAGAACACAAATGTTCGGTTTCTGAAGCAGCTGTGGTTACAGGTTAATGATTCATGGGCAACATGTTTACAAATAGCCTTATGTTTGGCTGTTTTACAACCTGTGTGATAACAATGTATATTTTTATTTGACCTATTCAGCTCAAATAGCTGCTGTAAAATTCTCAGCTCCCTAGAAGACCCAAGACGTCTGTCTAACTGACACACGGACTCCCATAATCGCTGGTCCTGGGTCATGTCAGAGTGTTTATAAGGATTTGAATAAAATATTTTCATTGTTACTTGCTTGAGGCATAAATCAACTAATACATCAAAAATGCTTTGTGACAGAAGAAGAAAAAATCCTATCCTGATTCTGATGAAAAGTGCTGGATTGGCAGTTCTCTCTAGTCTCCCTACTCCCCACCTGCAGAGCCAGCTTTAATGAATTGTGTGCTGTTTTATTATTTGTTTTCTTTATTTTTAATGCCAACTAAGTTGAGACCACCACACTCATTTCACTCCTGTCAGATTCAAGCCCAGGTATACAGTGTTCTTCCTCCTCTTTTCTGGTTTCAACATGTGTGGAGAACTGGTTCTATTGCCATTAACAGATTCACTAGTGTTGAACAGCAGAAAATTTTTCTCAAAGCCATATTCAAGATTAGCTTTATTTAATTTAAAACAAGGTTGATGATGCAGGCCCCCTTCAATATAATGTTGTCCTGCACATAGAGATAAAAATTAAGTAAGAAATCCTTCACTGAACAGCGCATTGTTGGTCACAAAATTCTCTGGGTGCATCCAGACTTCGCATAGCATCCGTTGTACAGAGAATAACACTGTGGAGCTAAACAGAAATTTTGCAACCTGTCATTAAAGTTCAGATTAAATTGAAGATCTGGGGTGAAATTGTGATTTAAGGTTAGGATTGGGTTTATGTGCAGTTGCCTTTGAAAGTGTGGATGTTTCTGGAGCATTTGTTTCCGGACTAATTGACAACATGCAATGGAAGAGGCACCCCCTTTTTTATTCCAAGCACTCAAAGATGTAGGTGGCTGACGAGACTCTGCATGAAATGTAGGAATGCCTTTGTCTACCATCTGTTTTGCACTAGGGAATATAAAATATCACAGATGGGTTGCAAGAATGAAACAAGTAATCCAGCACTCATTCACGTAGGCCTTAAAGTAAACTGCATAATCACCCTTTTTATGTGTTGAAGGCCCAGGAGTTGCTATTGTCAACAGTAAATGCATCCATGTTCAGGGCCAGTTATAGAATATGTTATGTTATGTTTATTTCAGACAACCATACATTCATGAGGTAGCAGGCCTGTACTGGACTTCCAGCAATATGTTTGTGTTAGTATATGATTCAAAGAAACATTCTACAGTATTTGAATTATACCAATTATTTTGTGAACAGAAATTAGTGGATGTAGACTTTGAAGAGTATTTTGAAAACCTCTTGTGTAAAAGCCACAATCTTTGTTGCTGTTATTTTGTGAAAGACTTCTCTATGTTCAGTGCATGCCATCTGGTCAGTGCAAATCGGTTAAGAAAAAAGGATGGCGTCCAGTCTGTATCCTTCTGAATTGTTTTTCTGGACAAAAAAAAAAAAACCCATATGTAGAACAAGGCCTTCTGCCTTCAGTTTGCTAATACAATCTTCTGCTAATAAAGAATATGCTCTTTCTGGTGCCACCAGCAGACTGCTGAATTTTAATATGTTCACTGACGCATACTAGTCAAAATGCATAGGCAGCACAGCCCACCAGCCCCCAGAAAAGCAGTGTTTTGCATCCTGTGGTGACCTAATATTGTAATTATGTTGTTCAATTTTTATCTGAAAAACATACTCCACTTTGTCCGCTTGTACTCTTAAAAAAATACCTAAAACAAGCTATGTTTTGACTTATTATGTGGGGGAGCAGTTGAGCATTTCAGACTGTGTATGCATGTTGTGAATATGCATGTATAGTAAACATGGTGAAAAAGCCACACATTTAATAGTGTTTTGGCCATCTACATTTGGGACTAACAAGTGGGTTCAGTTCTGACGTCAAGGTAGAGATGAGGAAATGTACTTATCTTGATTTGTGTGAGATAGGAGTTGTAATTCTTGTTAGTAGTGAACAGATGTACTCTTCCCTGAGTGACAAATGAGATAAACAACTGTGGTAAGAAATAAAATGTTGAAGCATTGCGAACCATGGTCCTCTAGATATGATACAAGTTCTTCTTCTTATCTTTCACTAATAGCATCTCACCTGATCCCACATAGCTTCTTATCGGCAAGAGGAGGGTTCCTATGTATAAAGTTGTGGAAGAAAAAAACAGAATCAATGTGAAAATAAAGTCTGAGAAATTAAAATCCTGAAAGAAGTAAAACCAATATAAATATTTATTTTTGTTAATACTACTAAAATTGTTCTTCGCACTTCGCACAGGACTGTTGTTATGGGAAAGTTCATAGGTCAGTATTCCACTCAGAGTTGCTGATATTTGTTAATGTTAACTTTAAAAGAAATCTATTGGACTGCATGTACTTTCTAGAGAATGTCTATGTATCCCAATACTAAAAATAGCTGGTAAATAATTATATAAAAATCCCCACAATCTCAACATTACTGTTTCCTGATTTATAAATGCACACATGTAGTCTTTAAATGGGACATAATATTGCCTTTAATCCTGTTAGAAATTGCTCAATACATTGCTTCTCATAAGGTTTTAAATGTGTACAGTACATGATTCACAATTGGATCCAGAACTGAAGTTCCATGTCAAGGTGTAAAAACATCTGAGCTGTATCATGGCACCTATGGGTCCATTTGATCAAACAATATCCTGCTGGGAGACGCCAATGCTCTTTTTATATTGGAGCATTCCAACTACTAAATGCGGGAATGAGCACAATTATAGAGCCTCTGTCCTGCTAACATTTTCTTTTCTTTTTTTTTTAAAGCAGGGATTTTTCTATAATTAAAACAGGTATTCTCAGGTACTAATA
Organism: Acipenser oxyrinchus oxyrinchus; assembly: GCA_030684275.1. Taxonomy (NCBI): domain Eukaryota; kingdom Metazoa; phylum Chordata; class Actinopteri; order Acipenseriformes; family Acipenseridae; genus Acipenser; species Acipenser oxyrinchus. The sequence goes on from CM060253.1 coordinate 44,423,996, forward strand.
TTTTCTCTATTGACCATTTGGGCCTTCTCTGGTCCATCCATGCCAGAGGAAAAAAGATGGGACTTTTATCAATGGATCTTCCATTGTCACGCCTCTTCCTGTTCTTGATCCTACAGCAAAGAAAAACAGTTGGAAGAAGGTTAAGCAATATGCTCACCATCTGGCTTTCTGACCCCTCCCATCTCCAGTGACTCACCTCTCAGGTAGCTGCAGGGTGTTATTTCAAAGAGTGTTGAGTGTTCCACAGCTAAATAGCTTTTACATGCAAACTAGGGTTTGGCTTTGAAAGCAAACACCACATCTGGACAGTTGCAATTGAGGAATGAGTGGAGTCTGGATACTGCAGATCTCTCTGTTACCCAATACCTGTAAACAGCAACCTCCCTTTAATGTTTTCCAAAGCAGTTTGGTAAAGATAGCAGAAATAAAAATGAAAAAAGCATACAGCTTTGGGATCACTGTGATTAATGTACATGGCACCTCAAATGTGTTATTTGAATAAGATGACTCACTGAGCCCTAGAGAACCATTCAAAGTGTTTACCTTACTGGCATGGCAATGTAATCTTTAAAGACATCTTTTGGTGGCCGTTGGTGGCTATGCAACAGTAGTTATACAACTACAGAAGTTTTTTGCACATTTTATGGGACAGCAGAGAAGAGATGAATTGTATTATGAAAAAAGAACAATGTGTGGATCACGATGATATTATCACACACGCATATATGTCTCGAGTTTTGGGCAGTAATGAACAAGTGGTACAGTGAAGCGTCATTATTATGAAGGAGGTGATATATGACATGTATTTTTTGCATGTATCTGCGCATGAGCATGCAATTTACCAGGACATTTTTCTTTCAATAATGCATTCTATTTCCATTGTAACAACAAAAAACTTAAGCTTCTTAACCTTTATTTGTTTTCTTCCTTTAGGCTGTTTAATTGAAAAAATTCCCAAACCAGTGGTATCAATAATAGAAAATGCATGTATCCTACCAGCTGCAGTCAGGGGGGCCTCTCAAATTCATGAAGAATGCAGGTTATGCATTCAAGCAGTTTTTAAATACTGTAAATACTGTTTGGCTTTTAACCAGCAATCTGGTTTTTGAAAAATCGGCAAGTCTGTTTTTTGTATGCATATAAACAGACACAAGGTTAAGTTTTACTGACATAACTTTCCGAAACAGGAAATTCCTTTTCACAGGAAATAACTTGTTCCATTTTGCAATATGAAATGTACAATAGTGTTTATAAAATAATGTTTTACTTTTAAATGTATAAGAGGAAAGGTTGAATTTTGTCATACGTGTGTGTGTGTGTGTGTATATATATATATATAAACTGTAAAACTGATCATTATGGTACTATGAGATACAGTGTCTGGTGTGTTATTTTCTTCTATTCCATTCTTTGAAAATAACATCAGAATATAATCTGAAAGTGTTTGTACACAGTATCTACTGTACATTTCAAACTACTGTCTCCATAGATGCTGTATATCTTTATATGCACATAATTGTAATACATTTATGACCTCCGGAAACAAAGATATCAAGCTGCAATGGCAATCATTCATGTGTACTTATACTGTATAATAATGTTGCATAATAGTTTCAATCTGTTTGTTAAAGAAGGGGGAACTGCATGGGCATTATCTCAACCACGCAAACTCAAAAGCAAACAGTGTTAATGGCAGCTGGGCAGCCCATCTACCCTCCTAATGCTGTGAATGACGCAGACACGGAATGATTGAGTGCCACACTCTTGCAGTGTGCATGTGATCTGCCTCTGGACAGTGCACAGCAGGTGGAGCTACACTTGGGCCTCCTGCGTTTCAGCCGCAGAAATGGAATCCCCGTTTCAGGTGTCAGATTCCGGTCTGAGAAATGCAAGAAGACTTCCTTACATCTTCTGTAGGTTTGCTGCAGCACAATCCTTTTCCCTTAGGAAAGGTTAGCATACGCTGGGCTAGATGTTTTGTGACAAACTCCATTACCACGGTTCATTTAACAACAGTCTGCTTGACCAGAGGCTGATGGGAGATGATGCTCTGTCTCTGTGACTATGTAGTTAGGTCTTTGTTTTAAAAACATATCGGAACTTGCATTACAGAAATATGCTGCAAGTCATTACATCTGAAATCATCCAGTACCAGATATATTTAAAAGAAAACATAAAAAAGTTACATGAGGTGTTAAGATGACGTTGAAAAATTCAGATTAAAAGATAAACCCATATAAAGTGAGCAAGTTCTACTTTTCTAGTACTGACAAAATGGAACAAGTTTGTCCTTTTTTTATTGAATGAGCTTATGGAAAAAAAAACTTTACATATTATGACTGTCGGCAAAAGAACAATCCCATTAGCTAATTAAAAAAAACACAGAAAAAAAAGTTAGTAATTCTAATTGGCTGCAAGGTACAAAAAGAAACAATGTTTACAATTAGTCTGAACTTAATGTCTAATTAATTCATTTATTAATTAGTGAGTGGGATTAGCTGGTTCAGCTGGCATCTCTATAGACAAGATTATAATGGCTCAATATGTCATATGATATATTCTGTTCTATCTCAGAAAACATACTATAATATTTACCTATTTAGTATTGAGCTATGAATTATCATGTAGTTTCCAAAACTAAATTGGGTTGACCTGCATGTAACACATCTATACGACCCAAAAGCTTAACCACAATGGTCTGAAAGAAAATCAGAGATATAAAAATTACACACAACTTCATGTCTTAAATAATGTATTTTATTGCATAAGGCTATCAATAATCAATACAGACTAAAGCAATACTTTACTACACCAGTTGAATTGATCATATTTTCTGGTAGCATCACAATTAACAATATATGAAGTATATACAATGGAAGACACAGCACGATAAATTAGGCCTCTTGTCATATTTAACCTTTTGATAATAAACAATAGATATACATACTTATAATGAAAACACTGGTTTAATTACTGTTAGGTTCATATAGCAACAAAAATATTTTTTTTCCATTTAAAGTTGGCAGAAAAAAATGTACAAACTGCAAATATTCATTTTTTTTAAGGTTTAGCAAACAACACATTTTTTTTGGTTCCACTCTGTAAACTAAATTTAAAAATGTAAATATTGCATATGCCATTGGTGAAATGTCCCTTAGTAGCAAGATTCTCTAGAATATTGATCAATTTTTAATTACAGTAGGACTACAAACTCATTTATTTAGTGGGATGTTTTTATACAGTGTCCATTCATAAAGGTCCATGCGTCTCCAGATAACTGAGCTGACATGTTCAGCAGGTACCATGTTTAGTTCTATTGTTATAGATGTTTTTACGAGAACAAATCTATACAATGTTTACTATTTCAATTCCCACCTTTTATTTAGTTTTGATCTGCATGTTTACACTATGTACAGTATTAAATTCACTGTAAATAAACTGCAGACCAAACATAATTTGGTCAGCACATTCCTGTGTTATTATGTATGTTGTTGTTACTCCAGTGGCTTGCACTGAAAAAGAAAATACTCTACATTCAAATGTGTCTTGTGTTACAATCTACTTATTAGAAATATGAAGAGGCAGGCAGCCACGGCCACCATCATCATTAAGCAAGATATGTCCTGCCTGGGTGCCCTGTATGAATACAGAAATCAATCAGGGCTTGAGGAATACGCCTATTCAATGGGCTCAACCCATTTTCACAATCCCTGCATCCAGCATTTTTGTCACGTAAGCCTATATGGACTACGATTAAGAAGAAAACATATTATAACTGTATTAGCAGTGCTTTATGTATGATGGGAAAGAATGTTTAGAGGGTTTATAAATAATTTCATATTTAGCAACACAGAGACTACAGAATTTGTTTTAAAAATCAGCATTACATATTCTTTATGAATGCAGTTATCATGGTGAAAGCTGATTTTCTTTACTTGAAACACTGTTAAATAAAAAATAATAATAATCTTTAAAACAATAATATTAATAGTTACAATAATAACATTAACAAACATTTGAAAACAATCATATTAATAGTTACAATAACATTAATAATAATAATAATAATAATAATAATAATAATAATAATAATAATAATACCAAAAAAATTGCAGATTGAGCATTCAACAGAAAACTGTTTTCTGTTAGTGATACCACCAGGAAATGTTCATCTTAATTGCAGAGGATTCCTTTTTTTCTTTCTTTTTAGGTCCAACTGGACCTAAAAGTCGGTAAGGCTTTGGATTTGTCTTGTGAGACGTTCGGTTTTGAAAATAAATGAAGTCCTTTTATTAGTTTTGCAATATTACCTGGCTTTTATATCTTTGAGGTAGGGCTTCAAGGTGTTGTGTCTTTTCTTTTCTTTTTTTGCCACTGTGCTATAGAAGCACAAACATATCTCCCATAATGCTGTGCATTCGTGAAGCCTTCTTGTGATGCTGGCAAATTAAGGTTGTCTGCAAACGTTCCAGTTTTTGTCGCAGAAACGGCTAAAAAATTAATTTCTGGTAAAGCAAGGCATTTTACAGTTTACTCTTGAAGGAAAGCAGCAAGATGATGGTTCCTGATTTGAAGTAAGTGAGGCAGAGAGTTCCTCAAGCCTTGCGAATTCACTGCACAAACATACTGCAAGTGCCACCACTGTCTTGACATACTGGTGTCTGAAACAGTAACCCTTTAGCAGCTTGCGTTACAATTATACTCAGAGCAGCTTCTTCAGCGTTGAACTGTATGTAGAGTGTGTTCTTGCAGTGAAGAAACATGTTTTCTTAATCTAGAAAAGAAAAAAAAAAACAAATAAGTCTTGGGATAATAATTTACAATTTAGCCTCAGTATTATTAAAATCATTTAAAAAAAACCACAAGAAAATTGTTGTAATATTGATCTTAAATGGCTCCATCTAATGATATCTATTTCATGGAATGTAAATGTAAGAAATCTTTGTAGGTTTTGTGTAGCTATTTCTAGTACAGCTTTGCAAAATGTCCTGCTGTACATCAACAGAAAAAACAACATGAGCGACTTTCTTTAATGTTGTAATGATTTTTTTCTGGTTTCAATACACTACTGTTCACAATTTATAAGACTGCTGGGTCTTTATAATTGTAGAAAATCTAATAAAATGTAAAATCTCATATAAAAAGATTACACTGTCCTTAAGCTACGGAAGGACCATATCTAAATAAAATAGATGTGTCTTCGGTACTGTATAAAGTAAATGTATTTTACCTAAAATGAACACAAACTCTTTCTGTGTTGGAGATTACTCTCTATTAAAGCACAGATGCTTGCATATTCATTAAGCCTACATGTACAGTTAATAGTTAATGTTCCCTTTATTTTCTTCCCATGTAGTCTAACTCCATCTATTTCTTTTGTGCACAAAGATATGTCATCAATAAGCTATTTTACCAAAGAATATATTATCTGTACAGACGTTTCTCAAGCTCAATGCAATATTGCCCCCCCACTCCCACACAAATGCAGTAAGAAATTACAAAAACTACTGCTGTTTAAAAGTTACAAACTGAAATTCCTTATCTTCAAACATATTTTACTGATATTTAAAAATATATATCTATATCTATATCTATATATATATATAGATATAGATATAGATATAGATATAGATATAGATATATATATATATTAGTTAGAGATGACACCAAAATCAAAATTTATAAAGGATCTGACAAGAAACTTACAGTATCCCCCACCTTCTGGAACAGAAGAGGAAATCGATGATTAGTACGTGCCACCTAGCCAAGCAGCCACTCCACATTATACAGAGTCAGCGAAAAAGCAAACAGCAGAACACATGCTGCTGGATATTGACCGCCACAGTGCTAATGCCAAAGACTCCCACCTGACGAGCCATCGCTCACCACTGTCACATTCCCATTAACAGTACGGAAAGATAGCTGAGTGAACTGTTTGTACACTCTTTACAAATTGACTCGTTCACCTCCATTGTCACACACACACAATGCTTCATTTGCGGCACTGATAACTCACTCAACTAGCAAAACTACACAAAAAAATAAAGCTTTTACACAAACTAGAAGAATCTTGGTCTCAAACGGTTCCTTTTCTGATGAATACAAAGAGACCAACAAGAGTTGCTTTACGTTAATTTAAGCTACAGTTACATTCATGAGACAGTGAAACTCTGTGCTGTGTTTACGAAGTAGTCAAAAAGTAAAACTGTCATTGACAGAGTATTGCATGAAAATAACTGACTCCCATGACATCCTATAAAAGCTTTTTTTTATTATTATTATTTTTACTTGCGGCAATTATTTAGCTGTGTCCCCATTTTACTTGCTCTTGCCAGATCTCTATACAATATATTTGAGAATTCACCATTGTGTAACGAATGGCTTTATCTTACAGGAATAAATGCTGTTGTTTATGGCTAACAAAATGACCATTACCCAAACAAGTTTTAGACTTGGTGATTTATAACACATAAGTAAGCTGCAACATACAGTATTATTGATTAATAAACCATTCTAGTATTTGAACAGCGTATTGAGTGTACTAATCATTAATGAAATTCCTATACCACCATATAATACCGCTGTCATTAACCTAGCTAAATTCTCAGTTCCATTCAGATTGAATTGCAAATTCCAATCTCATATCCTCTCTGCAGATTTTTCAATAACGTCACTACTTATTTTTCTGTACTGGTCGGGTTGGTAGGGCAAGCAGCGGCTGTGCTTTCTGAGATCAGCAGAATGACTTAATTTTACATTTGCTGAACGAGTGCAATACACTCGAAATGAACACGACAGCACACACAGTCAAGGCTGGTGCAATCACTTTGCTCTTCACAGCTGACGCAGATGTGCAGCAGGCAGCATATCCATTTTAGGCAAGTACAAGAGCCATATGCCACTTATGCGGTGTTATCTACAGTACCTGAACAAACAACAGAAATCAGTCCAAGTCAAATACAGAGGGTCACATCTTTGTTTTTGGTCTTTTTTAAATAAAGACATTTTAATTAAATCGTAACTATTTCAATATAGAAACAGTGCATAAAGACTCAAATTCAATGGAGAAAGATCCAGATTTTTGTTTTGGTTTTTTTTTGTTTAAGAGATCATCTAGGAGAAATCACAAGAAAATATTCTTTTTTTCCCCCTTCATGTTCAGATGAAAAACAATATTGTACTGAGGGCTGATTAAATAGCAAGGTATTTGAAAGTAATTGTTAACATCTGATGGTACTAGATTTTTTATAGTGAGCATGTAACATACCAAGAGAGGACGTTCCGATACAGACCTAACTGAAACCTTAACAGTTGCTCTCTGTTACTATAAAGGCAGATGACCACCGCTACTGTCTCGTGTCACAACCCTCTCCTCTCTTTACAAAATGGGCTGCTTTTTATCATTCTGCCCTTTCATATCCTGCTGTGAAAACACAAACCACCATTGTAACAGTATTTAAGGACAATGAAAGTAGTCCATTTTGGTCATAACGTTGCATTATCCACATTTACACTATGCTGTAAACTATTATTTAATATGCAACAGTACAATGCAATATTTGAGAAGGTTACTCGGAGTAGCTAATTCCAGACGTCCAATTATGTAATAATGCACCGAGCACATTTCCTGTAGGATAAAAAAAGGAGATCTGATAACATTTAATGAATCAGCCACCTGCAGTCAGGCTTTTCTTCAAAACGTCAGCTGGAGCGCCTGTCCATCCACTTCTTAAAAGCAGTGCTTTAAAGACTAGCCTTTTGTTGTTTGATATATAAAACATTTTGCATCCTGTTCATTCCAATTATTTTTTTTGAAGCACACACTGTGCCATAATAGTTGATATTAATAAATTCAAACTATTTGCAATCTGTCTCCTCGTTGCTTTAGCATATACTTCGGCAAGTCAGCAACATGTCACTTACAAACTAATGATCTCGATTTGTTCAAGTGCAAAAGCTCCCTACTGTGAGACTGAATGCATCACATAAACAGCATTGAGAAATACTGCTCTGGCCTGGCACAGACAAAGGACATTTTAATTGCACTTTCTGTTCTGCAACATTTTATCATCTACAGTATATCCACTACCAAAAAGAAGAGCAAAAACAATAGCAAGGCAGTTGATGCGGCGGGATTAGGAAATCCTCACTGCCAAAAGCGATTTGTACTTTTTTTATTTAGTCCTAAAACACTGAAATCCAAAACAGTACTATAAGATCATAGAGGTATGAGCTGGTTCTTTTTACACAACAGTTCAGAGTCACATAAGTTACAGCTCCTTATGTAATGTGAATACAAGCTGCTGTGGATGGTCTGTACAGGACAGAGGGTAAGGCAGGGGTTTGCGTATTACTGCAAAGGCCATTTTCTTTAGATCAAGCCTGCAGCTCCTGATGTTGACTCTGTCAGCCGATGGGGAGTCTCCAATGTTTTGGCAGCCCTGTGACTCTTTCCCTGACTCTAAACAAAATAAGCAGCTCAACAATATCTAATCCCTGCGTAAAGTAATCCGTCTTAGCTCTGTACTAAATGTAGGTAACGTTTGGGATGTCTTCATCTTTAGCTGGAACATCCTGGCCTACTCTGTTTTCACACTGGTGTCATGGAAACGTCAACACTGGAGCTAGCCATTATAGAAGCCTCCTCAAAAGTACATACTGGGCTAAAAAAATAAATAAATAAATAAATAACACAGCCTCCTGAAAGACACAAGAGCCACCTTGATTTTCAAATTTACTGCCATCTTTTAAAAAAAAGTTATTCACACGGAACACAAGATAAAGGTCTCTTTGTTCGGACAGAGTGTTTAAATTATCTTCTTGTAGTGCTCCCATTCCTTGGCTAAAGGGCAATTATTTGATCCTGTTTTGTTTGGTAGTGAGGCAGATGGTCTGCAATCATTAGCCTATTGTCAGTGGCGATCCTGAAGTAGATAACAAGTGAGCACTGCTTGTAACGGCAGGTGCACAACCCTGGGGTTGCCATCTGCTGGGACGGAACTACTTTCTGTTCTAGAATGCTTAAGATGCTTTAAAAAAAAACACCTTATTAACATTTTGTTACAATATCTGGCACCTGATAAGCATCCATATTCATCTAAAATGGGCACAAGGTTTAGTGTACATTAATACATCTTATTTCATTTATATTCTGCAGCATTAGCTTTTTTTAAAAAAACAAACTTCAAGTACTCCACATGATGTGGGAGGGGTCAAAAAGGTGGTTCATTTGATTTGCAGTGCTATTAGGCTGGGGGAGGGGGTATTGTGCTAGTTCTATATATTTTTCAATGCTTGAAATCTGTGTGTGCAATGTTATGACTGCCAGTTGTTTTCAAACTCAAGTTGAAATGCAAAACTAGATAGATTTTCGAATCGGAGAACGCAAGTACCACCTATAAAAAGAAAAGCCCTATTTAATAAATTACGAGTAGCAAACTATTTTCAGTGAGCAAAAACTAATCATTGAGATTCCACCTGCAACAGTTATGTGTTAATGATTTGATAGTAAATGTCTGCAGTTACAGCAGCGGCACAAGTCTAAGAAGTGGAATCTGGCTGAACAGGAAGGTTACGGTACAGACTATTTACACTTCATGAGCTATGTAGTATGTGAGAAGCAAAAAACTGGCATCACATGCCTCTGTTTGCAAGCAAATTATAACTAAATAAATAACAACCACATTCAAAAGTAACCTTTATACCTGGGGCTAATCAATTTTACAAACAATATTGTTGACTTTGCAGAAAATCTTTTTTGTTTTGTTTTGTTTTTTTGTATGGTTTTGTGAAAATGAAATTGATACAAAAGTGTTTTGGTTATTTTGAAAAAGACGAAAGTAATCTGAAGCAATCATCAACTTGAGCACTTCCTCTGCCTTGGGCAACATTCCTGTGCTGATCCTGGTCAAAACAACTCCTGCCTGAACTGTTTACTTTATCAGACACAATACTCTGTGAAACTCTGTACAGCCACTACCTTATTTGTTCTTGCCCACTCGCATTTGTGAATCTCTTTTCATGATTTTACACTTATTTGGAATGCTATGTTATTTTGTTTAAGCTGAGAAATGTTAATGAGCAATTAAATAACCAATTTCTACAGTAAACACAATATCAAGTATGCCGTATATTAAAAACAGAAGGAAATGGGCTCTTTATATTAAAACTTGCTTTCAGTATTTAAAACAAAATGTAGATATAAATACATACATAATAAATAAATAAATAAATAAATAAATAAATTAAAATAAAATAAAAAAATACCCCAAAGCCAAGCAGTTTGAAAAACAAGAGAGCAGCTACTCAGAGCAACCTTTGAACAGCCTACATTCCAGTCATGAACCGAGTGACAACTGGTAAACAACCGACTCACTTGTTTTTCTATAACCCTTCCTTAATTACTGCACAACTAGCGACGTTCAACTAACAGCCTCTTGAAACACGGGTTGTGAGGCACACGCTCAGTTACTAGTATGAGCTTTACCACACAGTACATGTTTTGTGCAAAAACAAAACTAAAAACAAAACAAACAAAAAAAAATTCTGCACTTGCACAAGCATGCAATGGAAAATAGGTCAGCTGAGTGAACATTACAGAACATAAGGCTAATCCATTAAGGACACCCAAAGTTTATTGATTTTCTTTATGTAATTCCTCCTGATATATTTTTTTAATTAATTATTAATTATTAATTAATTATTTTTAATTATTTATCTATTTATTCCCCAATTAAATGCACGTGAGTTACATTAAAAAGCTACCTTTACATTCAAGGACACACATTGTAAGCACAAAAGTGCTGTGCAAGGGCTTTAATAGGGTTTCAGAGCTCATTGTTTAGAATGTTATATTGCTTTAGGGGCCAATACAGTCCCCGTGTGTTTAGTACCCGTGACGACTGTTCTTAAGAACAGGTATTCCATTAAAAAAAAAAAAAAAAAACGAAACCAAAAGAAAAACTACATCTCTCGCCAAATGGATATACTATTCAGCTCGCATTGATCATCCTGGCTAGATTATGACACTGTATTAGTGAGTGCATGCTGTATGATTTCGCTACAGTACTGTACACATTATTTATTTATTGTGGTGAAACAGAGACTTGCTTTGAAAAAAGCAGGTTTGTAACCTAGCGCGCTTCCTGCACCCAGATCGGCACGTGATCGTCATAAGGTTAGTTTGGGTTTTCCAAAATCTTTACCTGCACGGAGGGGTGTTAGGAGAGCAGTGCACGCATCAGCCTGCGGCCACAGCATCTAGGCTGCCAAAACCAGTACTGAATGTTCAGACCCAAACTGAACAAAACAGCTATTTTACCAAGTGCGATTTTAAGTTTCTGGAATTTGCAGTACAATTATACCACAATGTGCAAGAATACCGTGTATGCACGACCCTCTTTCTATCCCTGAGCTACAGCCCAAATCAAATAATTTTACAATGTTGGTTACTGTAGGACAATAAAATGTATTTGTTATACTAGAGAAACTCTTGAAGCCCACAATTTTGCTGCATTATCCCATCAATTGACCAAAAGTCAAAGCAGATATATGTACCACTTTACACATAACACCACTTTTTGTTAATAAGCCCTACGATCACAAAACATGTGCAGTAGCTAACACTGTAATGCAAGAGACACATACATTACGATGGCACACGACTACGTGGGTCTCTTGCATTGCAGTTAGCTATTGCACATGTTGTGAAGCGAGGAGAGGAGAGGAGAGTAAAGCTGTGCTCTTATCTTGTCACAACAGCCAGAGGTTACACTTTTCTAATCAAATACAAATGAAAGTGCCCCTACCTACAAAACGCAATGGATTTAAGTGCGCGTGTGTTTATTATTACTATTATACTTAGTACATTCCAATGTCGGTTTTAAACAGACGCTTCCTTCGCCTTCTAGCATTCCATTCAACCGTTTTTTTTAATTTTCTTTTTAGCTTCGTAGACATTACTAATTATATAATAACATACAAAATAATCAGTGATTTGCTTTGCTAAAACTAAGAAATTATAGGCTCCTTGACACCCAACCAGTACGGTCTGTGTGGCTCCCATCCCGAAATGAACAGTTGTAGTTGTCAAGATGACTTGCTAAGCAACGCACTGAAAACAAACACACACACACACACACACACACACTTCAAAGCATAACATAAAAACATGTTTACGTGACGATAATACAGTCCATAGACGGGTCAGTTTAGAAACTACGTTTTCTACTTTGGATATTGATCAACTATTATCAGTGTTTAAATACATAATTAGAAATAATAAATAGAGTACCGCCGCGCTCTTTCAAACCTTGCAGTTGCTGTTGTACCCCGCTAGTTTACAAAACACTACAAACTCGTTAACATTCCGAAACCGCATTATTTAAGAGCATTATCCCATAGAATGTATAAACGCTAGCTATACCAAAAGCCTATGGCAACAAACTGTAGCAAGCAAACTGTATAATGCAGCCATGCCCGGAACCAATTCTTTTTTTAATGTTGTTACAGTACATTAACCGCCGCCCCTCACCCCATACATGAAAAGGTTATATATATATATATACACACACACACACACACACACACACACACACACTGTAAACGGTAAGATAATTAATATATGCAATTAACAAATTGGTAAGAAAATCTAGTTAGCTAATTAAAGATAAAAAGATAGTAGGTAATTACTTTGGGCAGTTACAAGTAATTAGAAATGTCCTTGTCCCTTTCCCTAAAATCGGATTTGTATTTTATTATTTTAAATAAATACATACATTTACAAGTCACTTGCTACACACACCTATAAATAAAACAAAATCCTACCACTACAAAATGCCCAGTGCTCAGTCAATTCATTTTTAAAACATAAGGCCTGCGTTCAGTTTTATTTTTGTGCTTCAGTTGTTTATTACTCTGCATACACCAGCGCTTGGAAACTGGCTTCCCTTACAACCGAGAAAAATACTAATAAAACTATGGATTTACTCGTTTTGGGAGCAATAACCCATCCCTCCCTAACTGCGTACACACACACACACACACAATGCTGTATTGGTAAACGTAGCAGTAATGCACATTCGCCTATGTGAATGGGTTCACAAACTTCTGTCTATTTTGCAGTTGCCAAAATGATTTAGAAATGCTTTACAATGGTTATTGACTTTACAGAATATATAAAAGTATATATATACACACACAGTCTGACACAGCAATTAAATATAAGACAAAGAAAAATACTAACCTTGAGTAGCAGCAGTGTTTTCCTTTAAAAAGCCTATACTGGCATAAAGGCTGGAATCT